>CM024702.1:15171814-15638832 GCA_014182845.1 Corymbia calophylla
AGGCTTGTTCCAGCTATGCCCTTAGCTGCCCCTTCTGCCCAAATGCTACATGGTTGGTGAGATATCAAATGTCACCATTAAATCTCTCTTTTGTTTTCTTCCTCCCCATGCATGAACCCAAAGGCTCTACTACCCCCTTTTCCTTAATTTCATGCAATGGCCCCCGAATATCGCATATCGTCACTAGTTGATTTCATCGTTCTTTTGAATGTAATATGCTGACGTCATATAATAATAACTCGAATGAAAACTTTGAAATATAGGCTTGAGTGCCAATGCATAGTTTAAGGAATATTACGTGAAGGTGTACATTTCATGTAAGGCTGTTTGACGATAATCACTTAATCTAAAGGTGCATGGAGAACTTAATTTGACTATGGTCCTTTGGATTAAACGGGTCTTATCATGTGTAGTTATTTGATAATGACTAGGGTTTTGGGCACAAGGATTATTCCTACATTTACCTTTAATATGCTGATTTTAAAAGGATATATGAATCCTTTTAGAACTCGAAAAGAAATTCTCATGACAAACAATCCTACACCTCGTGATTTTTTAAAGCTAAAATTAAATCGATTTTGGCTTGACAAATAACAAAACTAAAGAATTTTTTTTTTCATCTCATTAACTTAACATTCTTTTTCCAAGTCGAAACACACAGATACACCCAATCACTTTTTTTTTATAAATTATATAAGTAATGATGGACACAAAATAATTTTCGTTTGAATGAAAAAATGCCAACGTGAAAAAAGTAATTTAAAAAAACCGAAAGCGCATTGCGAAACCTAGAGACATGGGAGATTGAGAAAAAATTGTCCCCTTTATACCGTGAGGAAGACAGAACACATGCCCATCACTTGCAGTTTGACAGACACAAAGATAAGTCGAGATTATATATATATATATATCTATGTGTGTGTGTGTGTGTGTTTTCACCCCCGAAATGCCGCCAAAAAGAATAAAAAGACAAGACAGGACATTTTAACGTTGGCAGGCCGTGGCCCGTGCGGTATGGTCGCTCTTTGCAGCTCAACATGAATGAATGAATGAATGAAGCAGTAGGTGCACTGCATTTGCATTATGATGTTAGATAAGGTCCACAAAAAATGAGTCATATTAAGTATGTTGATACATAAATGTACGCAATTGATATGTCCCAAAGGATGTGAAGGACGACGGGCTTTTAAGTAGATAGGTCACATTCATCATTCAATGATAATTTATCGTCAAGTATTCTTATTGGGGAGCATGTTCAATGTACCAACGGCGAAAAAAAAATTAAAATTGAGAATTGCAAACTTTATTTGTGATGGATCGACTAATGTACAAGAGGCACTTATTAAGAAAACAGAAGTAACAAAAAAAACACAAAAAAAAGAGAGGCTCCAAATGATAATGCCCTTGCCATTGTCAGCATTTTCTCACAAATTGATAAATATCTGACTAGTTAAAATGTTCAGATCCTTATTTGAAATTAAGTTAGCCATTTTGAAATTTTACTTGCAATAACATCAATTTTTAATCTATCTTTACAACAAACGGTCTCACTTCAAGAATTTTTTCTGAAATTTTTTCTTTTCTCTTTTATTTTTTAGTTTTGTCCTTCTCTCTCTTCCCTATGCGTCCCGCAGAGTGCCTGTGCATGACCGACGCTCTTGTTTATCGATGGCCACACGAGGAACAGAGTCTGAAAGAAAATAGAAAAAGAAAACACAAAATGTGAGAGTGAGAGAGAGAGAGAGAGAGAGAGAGAGAGTATTCGTTTACGCCTTTCCTCGAATCTCTCAAAAAAGTCCAAGCAATTTCTTCACAGGGCCAAAGGGGGAAGGAGGAAAAGCAATAAAAAAAAAAGAATAATTGTTGTACCACCTGCCATGCACACTGCACATTTTAGCTGTATTGCCACTACATCATTATTGGATTGAAGCCATTTTTCAAAACTTTCAATTGGGCCAGGAAAATTTTGAAAAATTGATTAACAGAAAAAAAAAAAAAAACTAACTTTCCCTGCACAACCCTTCAATAATACTCCTTCTCTCCTCTCCCTCTGGACTGGAAGGATTCGGACCCCTTACATATACACCTCCCCAGCCAGCATTCTCTCCTCATCTCTTTCTCCGTCTCTCTCAAAGGGTATTTATTGCTCTTGAGCTCCATTGTTTCTCTTGCTAGAAGCCTATGAAGAGCATTTCATATTGATTTTTATAGCTGAAGTTTCGTTTGTTTGTTGCTGTTCTTTATTGCAGAATCAGAGAAATGGCGCTACACGCATGGGCTCTGTTCCTGGGTGTTGTTCTGATGGCTTCTGGGGCAATGGCTGCTGCTCCAAGAAAGCCGGTGGCAGTGCCGTTCGGTAGAAACTACGTGCCCACGTGGGCTTTTGATCACATCAAGTACTTCAATGGCGGCTCCGAGATAGAGCTCCACTTGGACAAATACACAGGTGAATTTATCTGGACGCCAGAGAGTGTGGTTCGGAAGTTGGAATAAAGATTCCACCTTGAACTTTTCGAGATAATAGCTCCCTCTTTTTTGCTTTGATTCCTTCTCAGTTCTTCGCTGGTTTTAATGTGTTTGTTTGATTCTTGGGGTAACTAAAGGTACTGGCTTTCAATCCAAGGGATCTTACCTGTTCGGGCATTTCAGCATGGACATGAAGTTGGTTCCTCGAGATTCTGCAGGGACGGTCACTGCTTTCTATGTGAGTAACTCTTGCCCCTTCTATCGATTATTTCGTGTCATTCAAAAGCAGGATGCCTAATCCGACTATGATCTGGTTATAGAAATGGGGTTTACAATAATGGTTTATTTTGGTTTTTAAAGCGCTCGTCATCTTGGTTTTTTCTTGAGATTGCTTCCTTTGGGGATTGTCTTGTTGCTCTGTTTTTTCGTCTTTCCTATTTTTCTTTTTCTTCATCATGGGATCATTCGTCACGCGAGATGTGATCTTCTGTTGCAGCTCTCATCTCAAAACTCAGAGCACGATGAAATAGACTTTGAGTTCTTGGGGAACAGGACCGGGCAGCCATACATATTGCAGACCAACGTGTTCACGGGAGGAAAAGGAGACAGGGAACAGAGGATTTATCTGTGGTTCGATCCCACCACCTCCTACCACTCCTACTCTGTTCTCTGGAACATGTATCAGATTGTGTGAGTCCCCATTTTCTTCCCTTTTCTCTTCTTTTTTAACTTCCATGTTGAACACCACACGATGACCCTGTTCTTGCTTTACTAGACATGAATTCGAGAACAGTATTAACGAAAGATCTACGCAGTGAAAAATTATATCTACAGAGTAATGACCAATTATAACGATAATCGACGCGTAACCGTCCACTTGTGCTTCTTTATAAGCTGAATCTTGTTTTGTACTGCCTTCCATACCTGTATGAATCGATAGTGAGAGGGGGACAAGAGCCTTTCTAATCAAAAGTCTCGATTTCAAGAACCGGTCAACATGGTCTCTTGTTCTCTCTCTCTGTCCGTCTGTCATGGCAAGTGGGAATTATTATTTTATTATTCTTTACTTTACGTAAAAATCCGTCAGAGAGAAAGAACAAAACCTGGTAGCGTCGTAGCGAGCAGCAGCTGATCTATTACTGGCAACCGGGCTGATTCACATCATAAAACAGATCTCAGATCAAATCTTCAGTCTGATGTGTGTTGTTTTCTTCCCCGAGCTGTGGTACAATCTTTAAGAAATTTTCAACTGCACTGTCCCATCCCAATCAATCGAATTTATTATAACTGAAAAGCACCTCCCCAAGATGAACTTTCCTAGAAATGATTCAAACCCCACTGCCTCCTTCCCTTAAAAGAAGAAAAGATTAGGAAAAAGGATTCTTCCCTTTGGTTACATCTCTCTCTCCACACAATCTTTTTTTTTTTTTTAGGTTTTTTTTTTAAATTTGCTTGTGTCCAAGTGTCGCAATCACCGATGCGACCTCCCCTGTATACAGCTCACGCATCTCACTCTCATACTAGTCCCCGACAAAGGACAAGAGCCCCTTATGTCAAACAGCTGAGACGAATCAAGAGAGATTCATGCAACTATTTGCTCTGCTTTGGTCATCGGTGGGGTTGTTAGGACTCAACTTTTTCGTGGGCCTCTCTTTTTCAATGTTGTAGATTCCGACAAGACTTAGCAAAAAGATTGCCGCCGATCACCTTTTCTTGGTTTCTTTCCCTTTTTTTTTATAAAAATGTGAGTAAATTGAGGGGAGCGAATCAACAGTGATGTCCATCTTGGTCTCTAGGGATGTAATTGCTGCTTTGCTAATCACAGCTCAAAAGCACATGGACCTACTCTTCAAGCATTGAAAACACTGAAAAAGAATTCAAAATTTTCACACTATGTAACAATCATGAGTAGGTAGACTTCTTATTCATAGAGAAAGTCCATCTAGTAATACTAATTTATGTTTTCTTCAGTAAAGATTTAGAATTAATTCTTGCGAATGACTGAACCTATGATTCAATAGTTAAATTAGGATTATTCAGTATTGATTTCAATCTGCTTTTGTGCAGATTCTTCGTGGATGACGTGCCGATCCGGGTGTTCAAGAACAGCAAGGACCTGGGGGTGAAATTTCCCTTTAACCAGCCGATGAAGTTGTACTCGAGCCTGTGGAATGCAGATGACTGGGCCACCAGGGGAGGGCTTGAGAAGACCGATTGGTCCAAGGCGCCGTTCATAGCCACCTACCGGGGTTTCCACATCGACGGGTGCGAAGCCTCGGTTGAGGCCAAGTTTTGCGCTACTCAGGGCCAGAGGTGGTGGGATCAGAAGGAGTTCCAGGACCTCGATGCCTTCCAATACCGGAGGCTCCGGTGGGTGCGCTCGAAATACACCATCTACAACTACTGCACCGATCGGAAGAGGTACCCCACGATGTCCCCGGAGTGCAGGAGGGACAGGGACGTCTGATCAAATTCTGAATTCGGTGATCACGAGAGATTAAGAAGCTAAGCATGAAAGATGAGCCTAAGAGGATAGATATTGGTTGCTATATCGTTGCTGCTTAAGTTATGTTTTACCACTATTCGTTCATCTATTTCCGTCTCTTTGATAAAAGATGTGTGTGGGACTGGGGCCTCAAGCTAAGCAGGGTGTATACCATTGTAAAAGTAAGACTCATACCTTGTGAGCTTCTAGATGTACTCAATTCATCTGCTGGGGAATAATATGATTGATTGCTATTTATGTTCTGTTTCACTGCTGGAGTGAACAATGTGATATTATGTTTGGTAACAGAAGTCGGGTGTCCGGGTTTGTCTCTGATAGAGGAGCTATCAAATGGTTGCTAAGAGTTGTTTAACTCTGGTGATCGAAGAAAACGGTGAAACCTTTATGATTGCTAGGAGGGGCAATTCAGCGTTGGCCGAACCATGGAAATATTTCAGTTTCAAATTAAGGAAAGTGTTTCCTAAAGCTAGACTGCATGTTCTAAATCACGCCAATCCATAAACAGCCCGTACACTAATCAGATGCTCCTGACACGGTCAATGTTCCTGTGATCTAGCTCATCAGTTCTCAGATTAAGCCAGGAAACTTGAGGAAACTCTTAATTCAGACAATTGCGACGGTGCTAAACCTAAGTGTGTCGAGCGTGATTCCACTGAGAAGCCAAAGCTAATAACACAGTCGGTTTATGGTGCTAACCCATCTGCAAAATTTGTCCTTGAATATTTGGTGGTGCATGGAGAATCTGTGTCTCCACCTATGTTTACTAAGTTACATCAGTGCAAGTAAACAGGGTTGATCGTCTAAGCTTCAGGAACCTGGATTGTACACAAGCATATCATAACTTTGGTATTTCTTCATCATGAGCGGATCTAGACAATGTCCTTGTTTCCGCTGTGCAGTTTTTGCTTTTTCACAAGAATTGTAACTATTAGAAGTATACAGGAAATTTGAAGGGCCCTAAAAGCAAAATGTCCAAGAAGTGTCGGTCTTTTAAGTTTGATCAAGCAAAGGAGGTGCTTCAGCCAACTGAAAAATTGTACAGGACTACCAAAATTGCTTAGCCTCAAAGGTGAGTGAATAGAAACAACTACTAGATTGGTCATGACATTTATTGCTGCTGTAGATATCGGCTCTTGAGCATCTTGCCTGTCAACTCCATAGCATTAGAGCGTGACCAATCTCAAAATGTCTAAAAATTTATTTGGGAAAAGAGCTGAAGTGCGTTTATTTTTTCATTCTAGGAGATCAGAATTTAAGTACACAATTAATAAGAATCTTGAATATCACTGAAGTTCTTGGCCTGGTCTGAATGAGGACTTACAATGATTTCAAGAATTGAAATACTCTTGCGCCACTTGAAAGTTAGGGGCTTAAAAATATGAACTAATAATATGAAATCGTATAACAGAGATGTAGCAGTAAACCAAGATCTCAGATTAGCTGGAAAAGAAGGTGAACGAACATAAGCACCGATTCTAGGGATCAGCATGCGGAAGTGAAAACTTGCAGTATCTGAACAGTTGAATGCAACATGAATTTTAAAAAGACTGGACATGTATTTAAAGAATTGACATAACAATCAAGCTGGACGAGGGAACAAAAGACCTAGAGATCTTTAGCATCAAACTGTTTCGTCTCGAAGGTGCTGAAGCCAGAAGCCCATACGACTAATTCTAGATCTTGGTTCCACCAACTTGTTACCTTAATGGGATTTTTGGTTGATTTCCCATTAATAAACCATTCTTAAACTCCGTTAGCAATGATGATAAACCTACGTCTATAAAATGTCATTCCAACTCAGAGGCCAAAGATGATGATAAAAGGTCTGTTTCTAATGTACATAAATTCTTGGGTAATCTATCAATACTTCAGTTTCCATCAGTGCAAGTAAATGGGTTTAACTGTCTAAACTTCGAAATATCAAACTCTATGCACGCATAATTCAGAGTTTCAGTACTTCATCATGATCGAATGCACAGTTTTCTTGTTTCCACTGTGCTCTGTCGTAAGATCTATAAATGTATTGGACATCTTTAAGAGCTTCATAATGTCAAAGAAGAATCAGTCTGTAAGTTTGCTTGAAGGTGAATGAATAGTAATGACAATTTGATTGATAATAAAGTTCGAGCACTGCCGGTATCACCTCAGAAGAACTCATGTATCAGTTCTAAGCTCGCGTCTGTCAACTCCACAGTGGAAGAGCATGACCACCTCAGAAAGGTCTTAAATTTGTTTTGCCAGAGAGCTGGACTATGTTTCTATTTATTATTCTCACCTAGAAGCTCAGGATCAAAGTACATAATTCATAGCAATCTTGAATATTTCTGAAGTTCTTGCCCTGGTTTTGATGGCTAAAGGTACAGGTGCTTCTCATTAAAACAAACTAAATTTTGTTGTTCAAAGAATGAGGACCCTTCATGATCCTCAGGAATTGATATACTCCTGTGCAGTACTCAAGGTGGGGACGTTGGAACACGTGCACAAGCATAATGGATACACATCACAATTCACAAAGACATACCCCCTAAGTGAGATCTCCAATTAGCTGCAAAAGTAGACAAATGATCATAAGCACCAATTCAAAAGATTTGCATGCTGAAGTGAAACGTATAGAACCGGAACAGTTGAATACAAGGTGAATTTCAAAATAAACAAAAAGGCCATGCATCATTAAGAATCGCCATAATCATCCCGCTGAAGGATGTAGAAAACTAACAGATCTTTTGTGACATAGAGTTCCTTGTCATAGGTGCTCTAAAACATAACTTCGAGTGTACTGCAGACAAGCAAGGAAACTTAACGAGCTTGAAAGGCAAAGCTCACTGATATAAATTAACCATATGATTGCAAGAAATCAAGAAAGCTCAGCTCTGGCACAATTTGTTGCCTCAAAATGGCGACAGGCTAATGCTCAACCTATGAAATCCCTTTTAACAATCTCTACATATACAGACTACAAATAGCATCTTGAGAGATCTCTATGGTCGAAAGCCAAATCTCTTGTTGGTTCATCATTTATTCATTATTTGGACAACATGAGAAGTGAGTACAATGGTTGCTACAGGGATGTTGATGCAGTAGATGTCCGCTGCTTATTGCCAAGGATGATTACTATAACTGTCACATCATCGTGATACTTCCTTCTCCGTCCCACAGGAATATTCAAGAGCTCATCAGCACTAAAACCTGCAATAGGAACAAGAAATATTCACTAGAAGAAACGAATGCTATCACTAAAAATCTGGTTCTTGTTACTTCTATAGAAGTTGCCATTCCAAGGCAGATGGATGGGTCAGATTAATTAATCTTTTTGCAGGTTCTGCTTTCTTTTTTCACTGCTTGAACAGCGGAAACCAGAGGATACCGGTCCAATTGGCAATCACTAGCTTGCTATCATTACAGAGCTTGTTTTCATTGCACCACCACCAAAAAGGGACCTAAAAACAAAGAAATGCTATCTCAGAAGCAATTACCTGCTTCATTGGCCGCTCTTTGAACAAGCTGTTCAATGAGGTGCTTCGCAGGATCGCCAACAGGATTATGCTGGATGAAGAGATGAACAAGCCACACAACCTCATCATTACTGAAGAAGTCAAACAGCCCATCACTTCCCAGAACAATAAAATGATCATCCTCCGACACTCTATGGCTCATTGTGAAGGGATGGGAATAAACATAAGGAGGGCTCCGTAAGTTCTGAATACGGAGTATGCCCATCAGCATATCATTCATTTTGCTCTGCGAGGATTAAAATAGTTTATGAAAAAAAGTCAATTCGAATTATATAAATATATTAGTGGATTCAATATTTTCATCTTCAATTAAAGCACGCATAAACAATTGGCTACCTCTTTGAGGTAACCGACACCAACTGCTCGAGTAACCTTTAGTTTCCCCTTCACTCTTCCATTTACAATAGGATGAGGATCGTCAGGGTGATCCTCCAAAAGCTTCTTCTTCTCTGACTCATTATCCACAGTATGAGTTTCCGTCAGCTGAATTGCCTTCAAAGCACCATCCCGTGTGCCATCACTTGTTGCCAATATAGCCCTGCTATCTCCTAAATTTAGAAGATAAATGTCATTCATGTGGAGAAGCGCCACCAACACACATGATCCGATAGATACCAGGTCAGGCCGATCTTCCATTTCCTGCTCAACCATGTACAGGAAATCACTTTCTGCTTGAGCAACAGCATCATTGAGACAATTTATCACCCCACGGCGAAAAGTCTCATGTGTGGATGCATCATCAGAAGACTGAAAAGGGTCACTTTCTCCATCTTCCCCACTTAAAGTGTATGGATCAGTGGTTAAGGAAATGTCATTATTGACATTGCCATGCCCTAATGAAGTACTTTCAGAAAGTTGATGCAGTGAACTACTTTCACATGACTTATGTAGCTGCATTGTCTGCCATTCCAGGTTATGCAGAGAAGAAGCAATTCTGTCATAAAGTGTCCCGGCTAAGAAATCAGCAGCGTCACGCCCATTAAATCCATCATATATTCCACAAAAGAGCCACCCATTTTCTTCCGAGCACACAGCCTGGACTCTATCCTCACCTGCAGCCCCTCCTGCCATTTGTACATCCATCACATTAAGAAAGCTCGAGGACTCTGTTCTAGTGGGAGCACTCTTGGACTGACAAAGGTTCCTCTCATTCTCGACAATCTCAGAGTCTGGTGATCCACTCCCGACCAAGGGAGTAGTGCTATTAGTGAAGGACAATGATACAAGGTCCAACCGAGATAGGGAAGGAGAAGATGTCAATCTTCTAAATGATTTTGGAGAGTCAATGCTGGGCAAGATTTCCTCTCCTATGATGCCATTACAGATTCTTGTGTTGGCTAAAGTTGCATTGGCACTCAGAGCAGCACCAGACAAACAAGAAAAGGAGCCATTCCTCATCTTCATGGTGGAACTCCAAGTCATGACACTTTCCGAAGCATCGAATTCATCTTCGATGCTCACCAAGCTAGTGTAGCTAGTGGTATTGCATTGATAGCCAAAACTGACACTTAGTTCCCTTGCAGGCATGGGGACATCAATGTTTAATTTTTCCACAATGTCTCTCGTAGAAGACGGATGATGCGGATGAGTCAAATTCCGCTGGCAGGACATGTCCGATATCAGAGCAGTAATTCCTTCCCATGAAAGTTAACTAAAGGCAAAGTTTCAAACATTTGGATATCGATAGAAGTTGTGCCTGCAGAATTCAGAGGAAGCAAGAAAGATTCAAGGGCTTAATATAAGCAACTTGTGCTAAAGGTATCACCTCAGTTTAATAAACAACAAACAATTTTGACAACACTTGTTTTTGACACATGAGAAGCAAAAAGTACTGAGTGTCTTACCAAGACAAAGAGGTAATTATCAACATCGAAGGCATTTTCTGATAATCAAAGGCAAATGCCCCCCATTGTAGCTGTCTCTCACTAATTCTTTTGAATGATTCAAAGTTACGTAATTCACATGCTAGCAGCCAAAATAGATCAAAATATGAATATTTCTCAGGAAATAACCTCATTAACTGTTCCTTGGATTAACCATAGGTAAAGTCACCCATAAAATGTGGCACTATAGTACATTGGTATGAAAATCAATTAACAAGAAAACCATGTGTTTTGCATGCTTTGCAAGAGCATCACGACGTTTCTGTTCCATTTAATTCAGTTAGAGCATCATTGTGCAAGCAGTTTTCTTCTAAATCTTTAGTGCATTTCCTCTTCACCATACAATTAATGATTTATTGACAGTCAAGATTAGAAACCTACTGCTGGCATTTGGAAGTCTATGTTGAAGGTAAAAGAAAACATACTTAACGATGTAAATTTGAGATATTGCAATTGTGAGGGCTAACCCTTGAAATATTACTAGTTTCAGATACTTCTGCAGAATATGAATTAAGGAGATTACTGCATGTATACGTTATGTTGCTTAATTTTTCCACTAAATCAGTTTATTATCATATTTTTGGAAACCAACAACAACACTAAGTATCTTGGACTTTGCCCTCAAGGCTCCAGATATCACCAAACTGGTACTTCAACTTCAGCAATCGAGTACCGTGATTAGGTGGCTCAGAAATCACTGTATGGAAAAGTGCATCTCACTTTAAGTAACAAAGTTAATCCACTACAATGGGTATCTACAGAAAAGGTACTCAGAGAAGTAATCAAAAGTTCAACCACAACATCTTTCACGTAGGATTCCACCAGACACCAGCACAGTATAAACTGAAGAGTTACTAGCAAAAGGAGAGGAAAAAGGGGGCGATGAGGGGTGAAAATTTAAATCGTTTCACAGTTCTCACAAGCAAATTTTATTGGGAGAACAAAGGAATTAATCAAGATTGACTCCACCCAGATGAACTTGTCCAGAGATGCTATTTTCAATTGAATAACTAAACATTCACGTCCATATAAACCCAAGTCTAACGTGAACGCCAAGCACAAGCACAAACCTGTTCGGAAAATGGTTTTGCTCTCAGCAAATGAGCCCAGGACTGCCAATTGATCAAAGTGCCTTGGAAATCCTGGGCACAACATCGAAAAGGAGATTAGAATAACGCGTAGAAGAAGACACAAAACAGAGAGAGTTTTGAGGCATGCCACTTCACTAATCAATCACTGACCACGCAGAGGAAGGAAAATAAAATTACCGCCGGTTTCATTCTTTCAAAGGACCAACAGGGCCAGTGTGATTTGCAGTCCTAAGATCCCCATCCGATACCAATCTTTATTCTCACCTGAGCTTCCAACAACACCAAAACTGTTAACGATCAAAGTGAGTGATGAATAAATTGGTGGGAAAATCATGAATATCAGCGAGCACAAGAGAGGGAGATCCAATCCTCAAAAAGCAAAAAAAAAAATTGAAAATGAAAATCTTGAACATAAGAGAACAAAATCTGAAGTTAACTCATGGAAGACTGAATCTCCATAGAAATGGACTCGAATGGTAAGATAAAACGAACGTACAATGTTCCATGCGGAGTAGTTTCCTTCCTTTCTTCCCCTTTCTTATATTGGGTTCGAGCTAAAAAGACTGCAAAGAAGCAGTTAAGCAAGAGAGGAAGATTCAAACCTGAATAGTAGGATCACAGATGTCAGAAGCGGAAACGAGCCCGACCCATGATGGAAAGGAATGGTTTTTTTCTCCGGAATCAGCAAGAAAATCTTCAAACCGAGGGACACGGAGAGAGAGAGAGAGAGATGAGAATTATATGAAATGGAAGAATTACTAGGAGAATCTAAAGGCTATCGGGTGTGGGGTGGGAGCTAAAAGATGGGGGCAGAGAGAGAGAGAGAGAGAGAGAGAGAGAGGCGCGGGGAGACGTAAACAAATTAGCACGCTTTTAACAAGAGGATGAATATAAAAGTTGACCTTCCTCTAGAAAACGACAACAACCTTTTTAAGTAGAGAGAGAAGGGGTGGTGGGGACCGATGAGAACGGTGCGAGGAGAGATTTACGAGGCGAACCGAACCCAGAAGAAGAGAGAGAGAGAGAGAGAGAGAGAGAGATGGAGAGGTACGAGCGAGAGAGAAAGAACCAGTCGGCCGTCCTGATCGGAGTTGTCTCGATTGGGTCTCGGCCGTCGGGTCGTTTGGCAACTGCACTGCACCTTTCTTTGGCATGTTGATCGCGACCACCACGACGATTCGCCGTGTCGCCTTTTGTGCCTGATCATGAGCCAGTCGAAAGACCTTTGGCTCATCATCGATAACGAAAAGCACACGAAAGAAGAGAAGAAGAAGATGAAAGAGATGAGAAAAGAACTCACGAATCTTGATTTCCTTAAATTAAATTCATGGTCTAGTTTTTTTTTTTTGGTGGGTGAAATACGGTAATATATTAGGCATGAGCATAAAATTTTTATTACTTCTAACTATCAATTTTATTTCTTGATTGACTCTTGATTTTGAGCATAATTTCACGGTAAAATTCGCGTTAATATTGATAGGATGAGATTTTTTTTTTTTTTTTGTGGATGATTAGTGGAGGAGCCTCAAAGTTGTCACCTTCTAGTCTTAAAATTTCATATTTTTTTCCTATTTTAGTTGTATATATCATGATTGTCTACTTTAGTCATTTTATTGGCTTCGTTAAGTTTAGTAGATGGAAATTTGCACGATATTTTATATTAAATATTGTGTAAGATTGAAAAAATGATTAAAAATATTCATGTAGCATTTTCCGTCCACTTAAAACTGATGAAATTAGAGAAATGACTCAAGTGCACCCAACTTGCAAGTTTTAAGACCTAACTTATGAAATGAAAATGTGAGTACTCAAGAGTAGTGTCTTGATAAGTTCTAGAATTTGCCTATAATTGTTCTTTTTTTGCCAAAATATCGTCAATACTTTTCTTATATCCGTTTACTTACACTTACGCCAACACTCTTAAAAGAGACAAAATATCATTTGACTATCTAAATGAAAAATAAAATTATTATCCATAATATCAATTAATGAAAAAATTATAACTGAATTTACTTGTCTGCAAAAAGTATTATGAAAGTTTCAAGAGTTTTGAGTTAAAAAAAAAATCAAAATGTGTGAGCTGCGAATTTTAAATTAAGTAAAAAAGTCAAAATCATTCCCACTTAATACAACAAAATCCCATTATGGAAGTGTTTGAAATCATTGCCCAACAGGAGTCCAAAAGGGGGAGGATGAACAAGCCAACACTGGGGGCAGATTCTTTTTGTCTTTACAATTGCCACCCAATTTGCAGCTTCATATACACTTTCTTGTCAAAACAACATCAAAATGTCATAAATTTCATGAGTAACATGAGCAATCTTCCATACAATGCTCTCACTCTTCTTTTACAAAGCTTCATGAACATTCTTTGAATCAGTCTCGATCACACAATCTTCCCAATTCATTCCTTAAGAGCCTCAGCCTCAGCAATTCTGACATAGTAAAAATGTCTCGAGCCCTTCCTTGGTCAGCAACACTTTCATAAACCAACAAACCAATTAAGTTATCTCATCGATGAGAGAATAAGAGGTCCATATGATTTTATCAATTCCTAAATATTACGAACAAATATTCAATTCAAATGGAAATAGTTTATTGCATTGAAGTCTTGCTCAAGGGAGTTCTGCTAAATTAAAAAACATCAATGATGACGTATTATGACCATTGGACCAACTTCTTATTAGGTGTCGATCTCGAATCAACTTTCGCACTATGTCGCGTAGAAAGTAATTCTTTGCCAATGTTGTGATCTCGACTTCAAGGGCTTCACTTCGTCCCCACTGAAAAGATAATGACCAGACCAAGGAATTGGAACATATTCAAATTTGAAAAATATGATCCTATCTCAATAAAAGGAAATTTGGGATTAAAGTATGGTATTCGCGACATCAAAATTTTACCTTCACAGTAGTGTTTAGACTTTAAAGTGACATCTTGAAGATATATAGCTAAGTTCTTCTAATTGTCACTACTTGAGATCCGAAGTTTAAATGGATTACTTGAGTAGGGCCAATTTTTATCTTATATCCTCCACTTCCTACTCGTTTTCTTTGCTCTCCCAAACAATGCCAAATGGAGTATTTTAATCCTTATATTTTTCCTCCATCCTTTTCTTCCCTTTCCTTTCACTTAGTACTCCCAAACAAAGCCGTAACGCCTCTTGAAGAGTGACAAAGGTCATGTAAGAACGTCATCAATTCTTAAAGCACATAAACCACTGTTGAATAAGGACAAGAAAAGAACCCTAAACCCAATATTGAAAAGGATTTCTTCTCCGAGAAAAGCGATAAAGATGCTGTTTGGAAGCGAATGAGCTAATCGGCAATTTGCCAATGGACCATCGGACGGGACAAAATGCAATTGCGGAGGGGAGACAGACGGCCCTAGATAGAACCAGCTAACAAATGAAAGCTAAGTTTAATATAAATCCCCCCATTTATTTTAATTGTTTTGTCAGAAGAAGACGGGTCAATGCAAGATAAACCCCTCTCTCTCTCTCTCTCTCTCTCTCTCTCCTGTGGACGATGACGGAACGCTAAGTAGTTTGACAGCGAGGTTTAGCATAATAAAATGGTGTTTACGGGATCAATAATTGGCATATTAAAAGACAAAAACGAGCGATGTATGGGCGTAGTCTGTTAGCTGCATCACAACGTTTGTTTATACATGGAAAATAGAGACGGATGTGACAGAAGGAGACAGGGAGTCGGCGAGAGGGAGGACTGGGTCAAAAGAGAGATGGTGGTGGGGTTGCCGATGGAGGGCCTCCTACGACTCCACATCAGTCGTTTGGGTTGTCTGAGGATTTGATGTTTGGGATGAACAGTACACTACCGGTTCCTTCGATATAGTCGCGACCGTAGCTGATCTTGAAGGGCCAAAATCAACAGCCACCTCCATAGCATAGCTCATTACATATACCTTGGAAACGGTGACGTCTCTTTTCTTTTTTTCTTTTCGTGCTTGTTTTTCTCATATATAATTATTAAGACGCATAGTTGATGCGCATTATATTGCGACTATTGACCTTTTTAAAAGTATATGAGGAAGTCGATGTTATTGAGACATAGATTGAGAGTTGGAATCTTTTTCCCTACTTAAAAGTTGTCTAGACATTTGAAATTTGCTGCATTATAAGGGTAAGATAGAGATGGTTGGTTGTTGCCATTGTCACCTAGGTGAAGTGGATGAAGGCATAGTCATAATTGGAGAGAGAGAAAGAGAGATAAGTGTTATGGCGAGCAATTATGACCATCGATATTGTGCTACCAGTATAATCTTGACCTATCTTAAATCTTACTTTTGCTTTAAATTGAGTTAGGTGAGTTTCTCTTTCTTGGATGTCCCTCTTGGAGAAGGGGTGATCCGAAATTGTTTGAAGGGATAGGCACTCTTTCTCTCTCTCATATTTTTATGCCAAAAGAATCTTTAACATTTTCTCAATGACATATAGATATTTTGATATTAAATCTGCATGAAAAGTGTACTACAATGAAAATATACCGTTTTTTATTTAATGATCATTAGATGTTGGTGATCAAAAGATTGGATTGTACAAATCAAGCATATTAGGGATTTGATTATATTAAATGTTTGAAAAGTGGAATTGGAAAAAAAATTAGTTAAAAGACTAGATTAGTCTAACATAACATGGTTATGGAAAGTAGTGGGAGTTGAGTTTGGTACAAATCAAGCATATTTTGAACACTGTTTCCGGTATTGTTTCGAGGGAAAAAAAGAGAGAGGAACAATATCAAAATAGATCACATGACGGGCCTGGAAGTTTTCGGAGGGTTTGACTTGTACTTCCAGTGGAATGGCCCAGCCCAATTAAAGAGTCAATAAAAGCAGGCTTGATTTGTGGAGGTAAATTGGGCAGGCTTGTCTGGTCTTTCCGAAATAACATGAATCCTCTATCTCGTGCAGTGCTCCCCTCAATGTCCCAACAAAACTCAAAGGTTGATCTATAGATGAGGCTTATATCAACGGTTGAGATTCACTAAGATACTAAGAGGAACGCCGTAAGAATAAAAGATTTTTGCCTCTTTCAGAATTTTTTGGCCTGTTTGAAATTGTGAAAATTCTTCATATAGAAACTTTTGACCACACACGTGCATCCGTAAACCGACAGGCCTAGAAGCTTTGGGACATGCCCTGATCCTAGGTGAATTTTTTGTGCGACCCGGGTCCAAGAGCATAAGTAGTGAACAGCCTTTAATCAGTCTGTCTTATTTTTCTTCCGCTAGAGCCTTGTAATCAATTTCTGAAAGAGAAACTGAGGGCAATTTCTCTTTGGGCACGAAAAGAATCCGTACAGTTGGTTTATTTGGTATTGAAAAATGACCCTAAATGGAGTCTTGAATACTCGTAATTAGGACTTAGGGCTTAAGATGCATGTCATGTAATTTATCTCAAAACAGTGGATTACATGGGTTGCCTGATATAAAAAGTTGCCGCATGTAAGAAAAATTCAGGCTTTTAAATAAGAGTACGAGGCCAAAGTCTTGTTAAGGATATACTAAACTAATATGAAAATTGATTCACAAAATGATGTGTTAATTTAATTGGTTTATGGAATTAGTTGCATTCGGACTAGATCAATAGTTTTCATGAGATATTCGTGTTTGGTGCTTACTAATAATAGCAATTATAAAGGATCTGAGTGCATTGGAGCTCATGATAAGTTATCATGGATCCGAAATCTTCTTGATTGGAGCATGTAAAAGCTCATCATGAATTATGCTTATATGATTTGAAATCCAAAAATAGGAAAAACCCACACTAAGGATTTATTTATTTCACTGAAAATTTCTTGTTGTTGAAACCATTGTCAAGTATTTGTTGTGTTGAAATCAAGCTGAAAAAATTGATTTTATAGTATGTGATAATAAGTAAATCTAGTAAAGGCAACTTGTATCATTAAAAATGACATGTAAGGACTAACAAACTAGAATCAATATCACCATTGTTTATTTTGTAATCCATCAAAATAACAAGAATTATAAAGAAATTAGGAACGAAATTATACAATCATATTAGTAAAATATTATTCTCTGATGGTGTTCATTTGGGAATGTAGAAAAACACAAGACTAATGTGTCTTTTCTTTTCTGTTTTTCGTGTTTATGCTTAGAAACTAAATAATCATTAAGAGGCATAGTTGATGCACATTATATTGTGAGCTTTGTCCATTTTCTTAGAGTATATGAGAAGGTCGATGATTTTAAATTACTAGTTGAGAGTTTGAATATTTACCCCTCTAAATTTTTTTCAAGTAATTTAATTTAAAATTGTTGACAGAGCCATGGCAAGCAACTACGCCCATAAAAAATCGTTGCAGCCACCATGATCTCGACCTTTCATATAAATCCCACTTCTGCCTTAAATTGATTTAGGTGATTTTCTTAGATCAATTTAGGTGAGTTTCTCTTTTCTAGATTGTGTCACATGAAAAAAGGGCGATCCATCATTGCATGTGCTCGTGGGGCTCTCTATCTCATAAAGTATGTTTTATGTTATCAAATCTTTGACTTTTTTTTACAATAACATGTAGACATTTTTACGTTAAGTCTGTATGTGCAAGTGTATACCATAATGAATATATTCCGTTTTTTCTTTAAAGCACATTAGATGTTGATGATTGAAAGATTTGAATGTACATATCAAAGGAGTTCATTGCATTGAAAAGTTTGATAAGTGGAATTGAAAATAAATATAGTAAAAAGACTAAATTGGTCTTAACGTGACATGATTTTGAAAAGTAGTGGGTGTTAACCTTGAGCACACTTCTTGGTATTTTCTAGAAAAAAAGAAGAAGAAAATCAGTCTCAAAATGGACCAAGTGATGGGCCTGAAAGTCTTGGGAGGACTTGAGTTAATACTTCTAGTAGAGTGGCCCAACCCATTTAAGATTCAATAAAGCTGGCCTGGGTTGAGAAGGTAATCAAGTTCTTTGCAGAGGTAATGAACCTTCTTTATCGTACAGTGCTCCCTCAATGGCATAAATAAACCTCAACAATGGATGAGATTTGCTGAGATATTAATAAAAGAATTTTGCATCTTTTGGAATTGTTTGGCCTTTAATCAAAGAGACCGACGCACATTGTCATTGAGTAAGAAAGGAATGTCCTACAGCAAAAAGTGGTGAAGATAGCCTTAAATCGCACGTACACATACATGGAATTCACGTGGATTGCGTGCCATGCACTTCGATTCGTACGTCTTTCATGGGAAATACTAAAACACCTTCTCTCTTTACCTCGGATAACAAAAAGTGAGACACGTACACAAGGTTTGTCCCGGAATACCTCTTCAACTCGAAGCAATGAGCCCAACCCTCTTCACTCTTCCCACATCTCTCTCTCTCTCTCTCTCTCTCTCTCTCCACATAAAATGCACCTCTTATCTCACTCCTTTGAGCTTAAAAAAGACACAACATTAGACACACGACAGAAATTTGTGGAACCTGTGAAACTTGCAGAACCATGGCTCCTTTACCGCCACTGCCAGACCCAAACGAGACCGATTGGATCGTCCAAGTTGACGACAGCC
Organism: Corymbia calophylla; assembly: GCA_014182845.1. Taxonomy (NCBI): domain Eukaryota; kingdom Viridiplantae; phylum Streptophyta; class Magnoliopsida; order Myrtales; family Myrtaceae; genus Corymbia; species Corymbia calophylla. Next base: position 15,190,827 of record CM024702.1, read on the forward strand.
TCAAGCGCAAGGCCTTCAACCACCGACGGTACTGGAAAAAGCAGTCTATCTACAGGATTCGAGCCTGCATCACCGACCTCAACAGCAAGGCCTATCGGCCGCAGGTTGTCTCCTTTGGCCCCTACAACCATGGTGAGAAGCACCTTCTCTCCATGGAGGAACACAAGCGCCGTGGGCTTTTCCAATTCCTCAAACGTTCCAGGAAGCCCCTCAAGCCCTTCCTTGAGTCCCTGAGGGAGGTGGCGTGGGACCTTGAGGAGTGCTACGATGCATTGGACCCGGAGTGGAAGGTGCATGGCAGTGAAGGAGTGGCGGTCCGGTTCCTGGAGCTGATGATCACTGACGGCTGCTTCATGCTCGAGATCCTGAGGACTGCGGAAGAAAGGGTGGCGGCAGAGCATAGTGGATGGCTACGAGGATGAGGATCCCATCTTTAGCAGCCACGGGAAGCTCCGCGTTATGGCATACATAAGGCGGGACATGCTGATGCTGGAGAATCAGCTGCCAATGCTAGTGCTGGATCGGCTGGTCACCGTAGAGAGTGACGGTGAGAAGGTTAGTTTCTTGGATTTCACTCCATCGTAAGAGAGATTATTGCATGCTCACAGTTGTACTATGTTAAGCTATAATAGTACCTCTTGGTGATTTCAGATGGACTCCACGTGGGATCCATGAGATTAATTGGAGACCAGCCGACGATTTCATTATTAAATCCATCCATCGGAAACTTCTTTTTACACCGCTTATGCAAGTAGTATCCCTACGACAACAATCTCATATTCAGTGCACTTGACTTCATCCTCCAACAACGCAGGGTTACGAATTCATCAACCGTCTCATCCTCAACTTCTTCTGCTCCTCCAGCACGCTCAGCAAGGGCATTGGCAAATGCCTACATGTCCTGGACGTCTATAGGAAGAGCCTGCTGTTCCAAGAGGAGAAGCCCGAGAAAAAGAAGTTCAAGAAGGACGAGCCCACTGAGGTCCTGCCCAAGCTGCGTGAGGAGATAATCCGGACGGCCGCTGAGCTACATGGGCACAGGATCCAGTTCAGGAAGAGCGACAGCAGCAGCCTCAAGGACATCTCCTTTGCCAGCGGGGTCCTGAGGCTCCCCATGATCGTGGTGGACAACACCACCAAGTCCTTATACCTCAACCTTATTGCATTCGAGCACTTCCATGTTGGGGCGGGGAATGAGGTAACGTCCTACATCTTCCTCATGGACAACATCATCGACAACGAACAGGACGTCGCACTGCTCCATGCCCAGGGCATCATCCAGAATGCCATCGGGAGCGACAAGGTGGTGGCCAAGCTGTTCAATTCGCTGTGCAAGGACGTGACGCTTGAACCCAGCAGCAGCCTCGATACGGTGCACACGGAGGTCAGAAACTACTGCAGGAAGACCTATTACACGTGGAGGGCTACTGTCTGCCACACCTACTTCAGGAGTCCTTGGTCTATATTGTCTGTCATCGCCGCCATCCTCCTCTTCGCACTCGCTATAATTCAGACCGTATATACCATCATCTACCCTTAAACCCTCCCTTTGCCTCTCTCCAATGCATTTTTTTTCTTTCTATTTTTTGGTTTTTCTCCTGATGGTTGATGCTCGATAATTACCTCTTGATTGGTTGTTAACTGTTGTTATGAACCATTTTCTTCCTGTTTTCAGTCTTGTTCATTGTCACTCTTTAAATGTTTTGAATGATGGACGTTCGGCTGTTTATTTATCAATATTAAATGAAATTTCTCTTGCTTCAGTCCTCATGTTTGTCCAATTTGGCTAGGTAGTATGAAGGATGATCTACTTTTAGGCAAATGAAATCTTCCATCGCACCATTTTCTTCTTGATTAAAATTTGTTTACGAATTGCAGCCAACTTGAGTGAAACAAACATAGATAGTAGCAGCCACATCGGGAATCTACTCTGTTAAAAGCAGATACGAGTACAACCATCTCAGAAAAGAAGCAAACAACCCAGTCAGCCAACCATCAGGCTTCATCCTCACGCCAAATCCCACAAACTCTATGGTCTAGAGTATGGAACCTAAACATCCTTCCTAGAATCAAACTATTCCTATGGCAAATCTGTCAAAATGCCCTTCCCACAAAGGACAACTTATTCAAGTGGAGAATTTCACCTGATCCGTTGTGCCCTGAGTGTAACACAAACCCGGAAACTCCCGAGCATCTCTTTCTCCTCTGTCCATGGACAACCAAAATCTAGTCAGATCATAACTTACAAGAGCAAATCTAAGTAAGAGGACTTACAAGCATATACCAATGGATTTTAAGCTACAAGAGTGATGCACCAGACCCACCGCCTCTTGAACTCATCGCTGAAGTGCTCTGGTACCTGTGGAAAGCACAAAACAGGGCAATCTTTAAAGCTAAAACACCAGACCCACAGGAGACGGTAGAAGAAGCACTCAGCTTGCACGAAAATTTCAAAGCTTGGAGTGTGATACAAGGGAAGAAATCTTATCTAAAGCAGACTTCACCTACAAGCTGGAAGCCCCCGCCGCCGAAGAAGGGAGCCTTTAAGCTCAGTGTGGACGCTGCCTTCGTCACTGATTCTACGATAGGTGTGATGGCCGGTGTGGCCTGATGTTGTGGGAAAAATTCTCGGTGGCTTCGCACGACAAATCAGGGTTCTCTCGCCACTTCAGGCGAAAGCCCTAGCTGTTCGAGAAGGGGCAATTTTCTTGCAAGAATGGAGGAGAGTGAATGGAGACAAGAAAGTCAATCCCTCTCGGATATTATGTGTACCGATGCCCACCTGGGCTGCTCCTTTTTTTACCTACTTAAATGAAATGGAAGGATGCATTTTAGACCAAAAAAAAAACAAAAAACATATGGGCTTGAAAGTCATCTCTTCTCCCCATCGGCTTCAGAATTCAAAGTCATCTATCTATTTTCCAGTGAATATCTTTTCCAATCAATCATTAAAACAGAGACATACTTTTTTTATGCCTGAGAGGGAGATACTTTGAAACTTCGAACATCCTTCCTTAAATAAAGAGCAAAAGATATTCCCCGTTATAGACCACTTATATTGATGTAAGCTAATAGGGAACTGCTAATTATGTACAGAGAAATGCCCACAAATCTATAGAAATTTCAGTTCTCTACTCTTAATGAACAAAACTCATATTTTCCATATGAACTGCTGTAATAAAAATGAAGCATGCCATCAGTGAAAACACACAAAAAGAAGGAAATAAATCGGACATTGAACCGATGTTGTTTGGTCGGTATAACCCACCTTCATGGGGAAACCAACACATATTCCACAATCAAACAAGCAATATAATAGATATTATACTTATATTCGAGCACTCAAACACTCTCAGCTTTTCCTAACCCTTGTGTTTAATCCCACGTAGTTTTTAACGAAATAATATCTCAATCTTGCAAAAAGAATAACAAATTCTTACTACAATAATTTAATTGACTAAATTACTCGAGCGTTGTCACAACCAAAATTTCCCGCTCTAAGAGCTCCTACTTTTTTTTGGCCTCAGGAAAGGTCAAGTCTTTCACATCCTCTCTGCCGTTTTATATAATGCTGAAGAAGGCCCTCCTCATGATTCAAATAATGGAAGTATCTTTTCTTTTTTTTCCCACTTGGGCATGGGTCTCCATCGTGATGCAGCTTGCAGCTAGCTAGTGAGAGTTCCATCAGTTTGCGCCGGAGGGAGTCACATGTGCCTAGCAAACGGAGTTCATGCCTTCTTCTTGCGTTTATCCTTTTGACCTGTTTAGGGCTTATTTGATAATGTGTCAAACAGTGCATAATTCTATTCTTTTGATCTCTAGAATAAAAAGAACAGAAATCCATTTAGCAACTTTTTTGTTCGTGAGAATATATTTGAAATAGAATCGAGAAGAAAAAAATTACTTTTTTATTCTTAGGAACAACTCCAGAATCAAGCTATAACCATTTTTTTTACCTCCTTTCTTTTCTTCCTTTTCTTTCTTTCTTTCCTTTTCTCTTCCTCTTCTTCTTCTTCTTCCTCTAGCCAGTTGCTGGCCATGATGATGGCCAACGATAGGCCAAACAAGGTCCGGCAACCTCGGCAAGCCTTGTCGTGGTTGGGCAAGGCTCAACCTTGGCAAATTTGGCGAGATGAGCCTCACTAGCCATCGACGAGGGTTGACCTTGCCCAATTGCCGTGAGGTCAGCCTTATCCTAGCCTAGTGAGGTTGAGCCTCACGACAGCCCTTGCTGATGGTTGGGTGAGGTTGACCCTTGTTGGTGGCTAGGTGAGGCTCAGCTTTGCCGGGGCTCGATGAGACTCCCCCAAGGTCAATGACTTTGTCGACTCTCATCTAGCCAGCCACAGCCATAGCCTGCAACCAACAAGAGGAAGATGAAGAGAAGGAAAAAGATAAACAGATAAAAAAAGATAAATGTAATAAAATTATTGAAAAATTAAAAAATTCTAAGTCACTAAAAAAATTTGAGAATTGTATCGAATGCATTTCAAATACTTAGAAACTTGTTTAGGGAACATAATTAGAAAAAAATATTTCTAAATAAAATTATTTTCGATAACAAAATAGTTACCAAATGCATTTTTAATTTCCATGACCAACTTCTTCTCACACCTCTACAAAACAAACTCCATTATCGATAAACAAATACAAAATGTGAGCCCATATTACAAGTTGACCGATCATGTGTTCATGTGTGGCCATAATTCTTCCCTTATTCCGTTACTCTTGCAATCATCATTAACAGTAATGGGAACAACTCAGAAGTACCTCGTCGAATTGAGAATTACATGGCCGAGCATCCAAACATCCTCATTGGGTTTCGTTAGGCTCAAAATCGAGATATATTTTCAACAATTGTAATGAACCACAATTCAAGAGACAAGGTTAGTTACTTCAATAAATATTTAGGAATTAGGAGTGTCCTTCCAAAGTAGCAATAGCTTGATATCGGGCTTCCTATAATTTTCCAGTTCCGATTAAGCTCGACTACCTTTAGAATAATCATCAATTTTGCGGCATCGTTGGACAAATAATAATTCTAATTTTTCAATGTTGAAGAAGGGTATTGGAAGGAGAAAGCAAACATACAATGTGATCCTCATGACACCTCCAGTAGAAGGGCATAAGTACAGCCCGAGTGCCAAAACTTGGCACGAAGGGACACTTAAGTACCAAAAGTTACAAAAAGTACACTTAAGTGCCATTTTTCAAAACAAATGGATCACTTCAGTGCCAAGTCGTCGAAATCCTATCGGAAATTCCACGTGGCAATTTTTTTATTAATTTTCTTGCTTATGTGGCTCGCCGGAAACTGAGTCGGCGAAAAATCAGCCAAAACGACATCGTTTTGCGCTGACGTGGATTTTAAAAATTATTAATTAAATAATATAAAATAATTAAAAAATATATTATTAAAAAATTAATTATAATAACTTGACCAATTGAAATATTGCCTTAGCTTGACTTAGGTGAGCTTCTCTTTTCTAGGTCGTGCCACTCAAGAAAGAGGTGATCTACTATTGTTTGAGACAAACAAGCAACTATGGCCACTAATATTAATGCCACCAGCATGACCTCGACCAATCTTAATCCGACCTTAACTTAGGTGAGTTTCTCTTTTCGGGGTCGTGCCAGTAGAGAAATGGGTGATTCTTCATTGTCTGAGACAATAGACATGACCTCTCTCTTTCTCTCTCAAACACACACAAAGTAATTTTTATGTCATTGAATCTTAAACATCTTTACTATGTCGAATAGATATTTTCATATTAAATTTGCATGAATAAGTATACTTCAATGAAAATTTTTTGTTTTTTTAATCTTATTGATTGCTGCTGACTAATAAATTTGATTGTACAAATCAAACTTTTGACTGCACAAATCAAACTTTTGACTGCAATAAAAAAGTTTGAAAAGCGGAATAAAAAAATACTATCAGTAAAAGACTTAAGATGTCTTTAACTTAACATGGTTTAAGAAAGCAGAGGGAGTTTGAGTTTGGTAAAGCCCTTGTACATTGTTTTTAGTATTGCCTAGGGGAAAATAAAAAGAGGAACAGTATCAAAATGGACCATCTGAGGGCCTGAAACTTTTTGGAGGGTTTGACTTGTACTTCTAGTGGAGGGACCGGACCGGACCCGATTTTAGATTCATTAAAGCTGGCTTGGGTTACGAAGGTAACCAAGAGGTAGGTTTGACAAGTTTGCCCAGTTCTTTAAAAATGACATGAATCCTCTATACTCCCCTCAACGTCATACATAAATTTCAACGGTCGAGAATTGCTGAGAAGTCAAGAGAAACTACCATAAAAATAAAAGATTTTTGCCTCTTTTGAAATCCTTAGTATCGACGGGTCTAGAAGCTTGTAGACATGCCTTTCTCCAAGGAGAGTTTTCTTATTCGAACTCGGTTCCAAAAGCAAAGGTAGTGAATAGCCTTTAATAAAAAAGACCGAGGCACTTTCTCATTGAGCAAGAAAAGAATGTCCTGCAGTTACTTTACTTGGGAACACAATTAAGTGTGTGGTACGTGATCATAGACATAAGGACCTCTGGAGTGCCAAAACTTGACGCGGAGGATACATAAGTGTCAAAAGTTACAAAAGGTACACTTAAGTCTCAAAATCGGAGTAAAAAGAATCATTTAAGTGTCAACGGCAAAAAATTTTGGCTAAACTAGCCACGTGTCCATTTTCCGGCGAGTTTATTTGCGACGGAGCGTTTTTTTTTTAAAATAAAAAATCCATGTGGCAATTTTAATAAAAAAAATTGTCCACATCGGATTAAAAAAATTTTAAAATCGATTTTATTAAAAAAAAAAGAGAGGAAGGGCATCCATCTTCTTCTTCTTCTTCTTTTTTTTTTTTTTAAAATTAATCAATTTTATAATAATATATATTTTAATTATTTTATATTATTTAATTAATAATTTTTAAAATTCACATCAGCACAAAACGACATCGTATTGGCTGATTTTTCGCTGACTCAATTTCCGGCGAGCCACGTAGGCAAGAAAATTAATAAAAAATTGTCACATAGGATTTCCGGGAGGGTTTCGACTACTTGGCACTGAAGTGATCCATTTGTTTGGCATTTAAGTGTCCCATCGTGCCAAGTTTTGACACTTGGGCTTCTTATGCCCGTGATCATATAAACATACACACGTCTATATAAGCCATGCTTGCTTTTGGGAAATAACAATAACAATAAAATCCACACTAAGTGTTAGTTTAATGTAGAAAGTCGACTTTGTTGGTATACTTTTTACTTTGATTTGAGTTCTAATATATCTTTTTACTTGAATTAAATTTTCTCCTAACGAAACAAGTAACCGTTTGTAAATTTCCTAAAAAATTTATTAGGAAAAGTGTCATATTAAAAATGGGAACTCTATACCTAAATTGACATTACATATAATCAATCGGATGGTGCTAGCATAACGGTACGGTTACCTAAACCATCTAAATGTGGTTTTGGGACCATAAATTTAAGTTCCTGAGAGATGGGCAATTGGAATCACCTCCTCCCACTTTTCCAATTCGTCAAAACCAAAGAAAAGAATGTCTTCTGGTCATTTCTTCTCCGTCACGTCACTAATCTTTCCTCACTGGCCTCCCAAACATGCCATGTCAAGGACTTCTCTCCTAATTACCCATGATTTATCAGAAAAAATTCATAACATGTTTCTTGTGATAATTTATTTTTTCTTAAATTAAAATTTGTCAATGATGAGCAAAGTAATAATCATTTTGAAATTTAATAATTTTTTTTATTGGCATTAACGATTTCTTTGAGATTAAAAAAAAAACTTTTACTTTGTGATTATCTATGTTATGGTTCATTTTGCTATAGAATTATTCATTTCCTTATGTTGTTTTTTCTTTCTTTATATTTATAAAATCTAACCAAGTGGGACTTGAGGAAATCCCGCTAAGTGAGAGTTTCCACTTTTAAATTTCCAAAGAAAACCGGTTAAACAGGTCAAGCGGTTTCCTTGAGAAAATTAGTGGTGGACAACCCACCGTTAGTTTTAATATATCATAGTGACTGCGAGCTTCTCATTTTTCTAATCAATTCAGAGAAGCCTTAATTTAAGGGAGACACTCATGAGATACATGGAATTCACGTGGATTGCAGGCCATGCACTTCGATTCGTACGGCTTTCATGGGGCATGCTTAGACAAGTTCTCTCTTTACCTCGGGCGACAAAAAGTGAGACCCACATACATGGTTTGTCCAGGAATACCTCTTCAACTTGAAGCACCCTCAAACTTTATCCTCCAACACTCCTCTCATCTCTCTCTCTCTCTACCTATAAATTCCCCTCTTCTCTCACTCCTTTCAGCTTAAAACAAAAAACAAGAACGGGAAAGACACCGAAATGGAAACTTGTCGAACCTGTGAAACCACGCCTTCTGCGGGCCCGCCCGAGACAGACTGGATCATCGAAGTCAACAAGAGCCTCAATTCCGAGTTCCTGCCTTCCGACGAGCAACAGTACTGGGGGCAGCGGTCCATCTACAAGGTCCGCTCCTGCATCACTGACCTCAATCGCAAGGCCTACCAGCCGCAGGTTGTTTCCTTCGGCCCCTACCACCATGGCGAGGAACACCTCTTCCCCATGGAGGAACACAAGCACCGTGTGCTCCACCGCTTCCTCAAGCAGTCCGGGAAACGCCTCGAGCCTTTCCTCGATTCCCTGAGGGAGGTGGCGCAGGCCCTCGAGGAAAGCTATGAAGCACTGGACTCAAAGTGGAAGAAAGGCAGCAGCGATGATGCGGCATTCCTGTTCCTGAAGCTGATGATCACTGACGGCTGCTTCATGCTCGAGATCCTGAGGACTGCGAGACACAAGGGGACACAGGAGATGACACAGGAGAACGGCTACGTAGTCAATGACCCCATCTTCAGCGACCATGGGAAGGTCCATATAATGCATTACATAAAGCGGGACATGCTGATGCTGGAGAATCAGCTGCCAATGCTAGTGCTAGAACGGCTGGTTGCCGTGGAGAGCGACCACAAGAAGGTTAGTTTCTTAAATTTCACTGCATCGTAAGAGAGGAAATTATATGATCGCAAACCGCCGTACTATGTTAACCTAATAGTTGATCTCCATGATTTCAGATGGACTCCACGTGGGATCCATCAGACCGATTCGAGACCAACCAACAATTTCATTATTACATCTACCAATGAAACTTCTTTTTACACCTCTTACGCAAGTAGTATCCATACGACGATAATCTCGTTTTCAGTGCACTGACTCTATACCCCAACAACGCAGGGTCATGACTTCATCAACAGGCTCATCCTCGACTTCTTCTCCTCCAGCGCGCCCAGCGAGGACATTGGCAAATGCCTCCACGTCCTGGACGTCTATAGGAAGAGCCTGCTGCTCTCTGAGAAGAAGTCTGACGAGAAGAAGCGCAATGAGGACAAGTCCCATGAGGAGCGCACAGAGATAATCAGGTCGGCCACCGAGCTCCACGAGCACGGAATCCGGCTAAGGAAGAGCAAGACCAGCAGCCTCAAGGACATCTCCTTTGACAGCGGGGTCCTGAGTCTCCCCGGGATCATAGTGGATGATATCTTCGAGTCTGTATACCTCAACCTTATCGTGTTCGAGCATTTCCATGTCGGCGCTGAGGATGAGGTCACGTCCTACATCTTCCTCATGGATAAGATCATCAACGACGAGAAAGACGTCGCACTGCTCCATACCAAGGGCATCATCGAGAATGCCATCGGGAGTGACAAGGCGATTGCCGAGATGTTCAATTCGCTGTGCAAGGAAGTGACGCTTCGACCCAAGAGCAGCCTCGACGCTGTGCACACGGAGGTCAGCACGTACTGCAAGAGGACCTGGTACAAGTGGAGGGCTACTCTCCGCCACACCTACTTCAAGAGTCCTTGGTCTATAATATCTTTCATCGCCGCCATCCTCCTCTTCGCACTCTCTATAATTCAGACCGCATATGCAATGATCTACCATTGAGCCCTCCCTTTGCCTCTCTCTACAATAATATTTTCTTCTATCTTTTGGCTTTTCTCCTGATGGTTGATGCTCGATGATTACCTCTTGATCAGTTGTTGATTGTTGTTATGAACCATTTTCTTCCTGTTTTCAGTCTCGTTTGTTGTCTCTCTTTAAATGTTTCGAATAATGGACGTTTGGCTGTTTGTTTATCATTATCAAATGATGATTCTCTTGCTTTAGTCTTCATGTTTGTTCAATTTGGCTAGGTAGTATGAATGATGATCTAGTTTTAGCCAAATAAAATATTCCATCGCACCCGCATTCTTCTTGATTGAATTTTGTTTACAAATTGTAGTGAATTGGTGCGTTTGTTTTGCGGAAATCGTACCATTTTTGGAAAATATTTTTCAGGAAATCATTTTCCATGAAAATGGTTAGTTTTCTTGTATTTGATGATATGTGATTGAAAATGTTTTCAGACGTTTGGATCATATTTGGAAAATGATTGAATAACATTTGAACTAACAAAAAGGGAATGCCTTGAAGACCTCATAAAGAGAGAAAGTGTTTTCCCCTTCCCATGCACAGAAATTCATTTTCCTAAAATAATACATAATATTTATGTTAACTTTAAAGTATTTTCCATTGACCAAATCGTATTTGAAAAAACAAACAGCTGAAAATTCGGAAAACACTTTCTAGGAAACTACTTTCATTGAAATAAACGCACCCTAAATGAAAAACAGGTATGGCCTTCAATGTCATCTCTATTCCCCAGCAGCTTCAAAATTCAAAGTCACCTATTTATTTTCCAGTAGTCCACCAACAATTATTAACACAGAGACCATACTTTTACCTCTGAGAGAGAGATTTTGAAACTTCCAACATCCTTCCTAAAATAAAGAGAGTAAAAGATATTCACTATTGCAGACCACCTATATCAAATAAGCTAACATCGAACTGCTAATTATGTACAAATAGAAACCCACAAATTTATAGAAACTGTAGTTCTCTAACCTTAATGAACGAAACTCATATTTACCATTTGAACTGCTGTTACAAAAATGAAGCAAGTGATTTGATAAAACAGATGGAAAGAAGGAAATAAATTGGACGCTAAATTTACATGATTCGGTCAATATAACCTACATTCATGGAGAAAGTAGGGCATAATTCCACTATTAAACAAGTAACGCAATAGAGAATACAGTCATTACACAATAGAGAATACAATCATACTCGAGCGCGTTAACACTTTCAATGTTTCTCAACCCCTAATTTTACCCAATACTCGATTAGTGTTTAGCTCCATAGTTTTGAAAGAAAAACTCTCTCAATCTTATACTGGTTAAATCACTTGTGTGTAATTAGAACGAAAATTTCCCTCTATAGAGAGCTCCTAGCTTTTGCTTTAGGAAAGCTCGAAGTCTTTCCCATCCTCTCTGCCTCTCTATATAATGCTGAAGAAGGCCCTCTTCATGATTAAAATAACGGAACTCCTCATTCTTTATTTTTCTTTGGGCATGGGTCTCCATCATGTTGCAACTTGCTGGTGAGATTTCCCTCAATTTCCGCTGAAGGGAGTGCACGTGTCTAGCAAAAGGAGTCGATGCCTTTTTTTTTCCTTTTTTTTAGTCGGATTTTATTGGTAGGTTAGATTTATACTAAAAAGCATAATTGTCATTGTATTGTTTTAGCCCTAAACCCTATGTATATATTATAAATTACTTCATCAATGAAAGTGATGTTCACTCAATATTTACATGGTATTAGAGAAGTGATCCTTGGAGCTTGTCCCTCACATCCAAAGTCACCATGATCGCTCTCTCCGGCCTTCTCACTCACGATCATCGGCTATTGCTGCTATGGGGAAGAGGCCGTGACATTGATGCTTTCCTTTGCTGGAGCGGCTCCGATTGAGCACTAGGGTTTCTTTTAGTCGCTGGTCCCCGACTCCTCCAGATTTGCAGAGCACAGATCTTGAACTCATCCTGATTATCTGGAATCAAGTGCCGTTTGCCACGGTTCACCGCCCACCTTGCTGCCCGATATCAATCGTTGTCGCTCTGTAGACGAGGACAAAGTTCTTTTTTTTTTCCCTCCGGTTTTTGCAGGTCTCCTATGATTTTTTGCTTTCCGAAGAAGCATCTCTTGTGCTTCTTTAATACTCATCACACGTGGCCCCAAAATCTGAGTCAAGGTATACTTTGTTGGGTTCTTGAGAAAAATCAGTGGGGTTTGGTCAGCAATTTCAAAATTTTGACTCGCGTGCCAGTCGAGACTCTGAGTGACGTTTTCTTGCCCACTGCATTCCTGATCATCCCGCAATCTGTTCCGACTTTCTGTCGAATGCTTGAGAGATCTCTTCTGATTCAACCAGATTGATTCCATCGCAAATAGCTTCTCCTTCGGCCTCAAGTCACCATGGCAACTTAGCTTCAAAGCTCTTCAACCACAGTTCCTGCACATGAGCGGCCGGACAACCCTTATTTTATGCATCATTCTGATGACCCTAGATCTAATCTCGTTAGCATGGTCCTTACGGGTGACAATTACAACAATTGGTCCCGTGCCATTGAGATTGCCCTTTCCACCAAGAATAAGATGGTGTTTGTTATAGGAGAACTAAAAAAACCAGCCACAACTGATCCTACCTACGCGTCCTGCATTCGTGTGAACAATATGATCTTATCCTAGATTCTTAATCCCATCCATCTAGATTTAGTGCCAACAGTTCTCTACACAGTCAGTTGTAGATGTTTGGGCCGATCTCCGCGAACGTTTTTCGCCATCGAATGGTCCTAGGGTTTTTCATCTCGAGCAAAAAATATGCACCCTTGCTCAATGTGACGATGCCGTGACCAAATACTACAACAGTTTGTGAAGTTGTTGGGATGAATTGAATAATTTGGATCCATTCTTGCAATGCTCTTGTTCGGCTAGTTTTATCATCACCATACAACAAGAGAATTGGCGCTTGTTTCAATTTCTCATTAGTCTCAATCCGAGGTATGCTAATGTTATCAGTCGGATTTTACTGATGAATCTGTTACCTAGTGTTGCATGTGCATATGCATTAGTTCTTCAAGATGAGTCGCACTGCCATATCCAATTGGATCGTCTAGTGTTTGACCACACCAGCACTTTGCTTAGCACTCAGGGCAACCATGCTCCATGGCCATACACAAATTCCTCATCCCATGGACAGCCCAGCTCTCTTGGCACTCCCGCTCGGTCTACCAACCTAGCTAAATAGAGGAACACGTCCCGCGGCTTTGCTTCTCAAACGATCAATAACGTAAGCTAATAGTTACGGATCAGACGTATGCATTTCGTTGAAGAAGTGGTGGGCACGGATTGGGGAGAAGGTCTTTAACAATTTCAAATCCAGATTATGATCTAAGTCCAAGCTAGCCCAAGCCAGAGATTCGTAATCAGTGAATCAGACTCGAACGGATTAAATTTCTATTTCAACACAAGAGTGCAATCTGGTGTGCCTCTCTCTCTCTCTCAAAACGGGATGTTTTCAAACATGGATATAACCTTGCTAATGAAGTCAGCCAGAGCAACGGCTTGACGACTAGAAGAGAGAAAGGGGCTTCCGGGAACTTCGCCGACCGAAATCAGGGCTTGTAGCGGAACTCTAAATGAGGTCTTCGTCCTTCAATTTCCACGGCCACGAAACGGTGCAAGCAGACCTCTCTGTGGCGGCCAAACTGACGGGGACAAGAGACGATACGGTGGCGATGGCGACGATCGGCAACGAAAAGGCACGATGCGGTTTAAGTAGAAACCACCGAAAAAATCGCTCAAAGACGCTCAAAAGTTTCTCAAATCTCTCTCAAAAAGGCCCTCTGCTCCAGCTCTTGTATTTGCTTGATCATGGCAGATTTTCTTGGTGACCCAAAACCGCCACCAGGACGCGAAACCCTATTTTCTTTGAGCAGTCCATCTCCCTCGTTCGATCCGTGAATGGGCAAAGCCGACAGAGGGCAAAGGGCCGCGACCAAGCGAGGCGGAAGTAGCGACAGGAAGAGGGGGACGAAGGGGAGAGACTCGGAATAAGGGTACGTTGTGCCGGAATGCAGTTTCGCGAAGGTTGGTGGCGGGGAATGCGGTTGTCGGAGGGAATGGGGGAGAAGGTGAACTCCGAGGTTCTTCTCTTCGTGGACCTCGTGAGCATCCGGGAGAGAGACAAAAAAACCAACATGAGGCCCTTCTCTTTCTTTTTGTGCTAACCCCTGGGTTCCCTTCCGGACGCAAAGAGAAAAACAAGGAAAGACTTTTTCTTTCCGGCGGGGCTTGATCGTTAGCTGATCTGTTCTCTTGAGTTAAGGAGTAGAAAATGGGCTTACGCGTCTCGAGCTTTGAATGGGTGGAACTCTGAAAAATTCAGATGGGCCCCTGGGCTTGGTCCGCCGTACTGCTGGCTCCACCTTTTCTTTTGCTCTCTTTACTATAGATTTATCGACCGGAAAATTTAATTGTCTACAAAAAGTATACTTTCTTCCCACTTGGATGTGGAGGGGAATCTCGAAAAATCACCAGTTTATCGATTTAATTTATAGGGAAAATCTCGATATATAAGATAAGTTCAACCAATTATCTTTGATGCATATTTATTCATTAATATACAAAATAGATATTTTTTCTTTGATTTTATGCCATTCGCTGCTTGTTGCAATCAAGGAGCCATGCCTCCCTGTCTTTAGTCAGCTCATCTTCGATAACTTTCCAATTTTATTAACACTCAACAAAAGTTGCCATCAAGTATCCAAACAATTCTAGCACCGAAGTGGAGCATACCTTCATTGAGTAGGCAAAGTTGAGCATGCTGAGGTGATGCCATTTAGTTTGCCGTAATTCAAGTTGGATATTCACAAAGATGGTATGAGAAAGATGTGTAACTTTCTGATCATGTATTTTTTCAAAGCTTGTCACGTTTGGTTCGATTTATCCACATCCTTATTTAGTATAAGGTTTGGCCTACACAGTACTTGGTCATAGACTTTGAAAGAAAGCTGGGAAAATTGTCCAATAAGTCTTAAACCTATTATACTTTTGTCAATTCAATTCTAAACCTTTTAATTATGCCAATGGAGTCCTAAATTTATTTACATTTTATCAATTAAGTCTAATAATCCAATTTTAGCTAGGAACTGCTGACATGGACACCGGCCATTCTACGGGGCATAAGCCGACACTAATGTAGATAATTTTTAATAATATTTCACTTTTTTTTAAAATTTTATTATTAATTTTTTTTTTTTCAAAACAATTACGGTGCTCTCGCACGTACCTTTCCATCTCCTGTAGCACCAGAGCAGCCATCAACGATTGACCATTGCCACAGTGATCATTTCCAATCGATGCGGCGGCGTCGGTGGGTGCTAGGGAGGGCCCGACGTCGAGGGCTGGGGAGAAGAGAGAGAAGCGCTCATGGCTTCCTGCATTTGGAGTTGGAAGGCATAAGTCAGTGTCAAAGTCTTAGGTTCTCGGATGCGACGAGACGAGCTCCCAACATTGCTTGGTCAACGGCTTCGAGTTCGTTGACTTCCATTTCTTGAGTCGGCCAAACTTTCCCTCGTCTTCTCGCAAGATGGATTGTGAGAAAGTGAGAGGGTCGCCTTGGCCTGGGGTGAGGGTGAGTGCCTTGCCAGCACTCACCCTCACCCAGGCAAGGCCAGCCACTTAACCATTGACAAAAGTAATAAAAAAGGAAAAAATGAAAAACAAAAGAAAAAGTATTAAAGAATTTGAAAAAATATTAAAAATTATCTATATCAATCTAGTTATGCCACATGGGATGGCTAATATCTATGTTAACGACCAAAATTGATCGGATGGACTCAATTGATAAAATGTAAAAAGTTTTTAAGATTTAATTGGCAACATTAAAAGGTTTATGATTAAATTAACAAAAATATAACAGGTTTATGATTTTTTAATGATATTAGAAAATTCCCTATAAAAACTATAATTTTCTAGTATTACTATTTCCTTTTCTATTCATATTGTTCAGGTATATACACCCTTGATTCTAATACATTAATAAGTCAACTTAATTGAGTAAATATATAATATTAATTAATTCTCTCTCCCTTTTTCTTGAATATCTTAGAATTTACATTGTCCTAATGACTAGTGCTTGATAACTATCTCTTCATTAGTTGTAGATGGTTGTTAGCGCTAAAAATGATCCATCTCCAAGCTCTCTAGAATAGTCTATAAAACTCTCCCTCTCTAGAAGTGGCAGGAGATATTGTGGCAGAAAAACACTTGGGAAGTAGTTGAAGTCTGTAATAAAAGAAGAGCCCGCGTTGAAGCTCTTGGAGAAGAGTTTCTTGTACCATGTCGGTCATTGGAAGACCGCAAACAGGATAGCCATCTACATCGAAGAGAATATCAGGAAACCAAGCAAGAAGCATCATCCCTCGTAATTAAGCCTTTGTAATGCCCACTAACCTTATGTTTTGTCAGCCTTTTCATTCTGTATCAAACCAAAAGATATGAATGATCTTCCGGCTGCTTTCAGCATGCTCATTAAATGCACTGATTTAGCAATCAAGGAAGAAGGATCTGGAGATATCATCAAGGAAGAAGGATCTAGAGATATCGAAGAATCTGAATCAATCAGAGATGTCAGAATCAATCGGAGATGTCAGAATCAATCTGCTGATCCTTGGATATGCCGAAATTAAATGATTGATAACTTTTGTAATATTGTAATCTCTTTCTTTATTATTTTCCATTGTTATTTTGTTTCCATACAAAATGTATTATTTGTAATATCTATATATATAATGAAAGTCATCTCAACAATTGCACGTTGAGATCAATAATCAAACACTTCTGTTCTTTCATGGTATCAGAGCAGATTTCTTTGATAGAAATTGATGCTTAGCCATGACTTCCACTAATCCTAAATACTCATACCCTTCATCTCTAAACATTAGTAATTTTGTGTCACTGAAACTGACACAGACAAATTATTCTTGTTGAAGAGCCCAGATGTTTGCACTAATTGAAAGTCAAGATCTGGTAGGTTTCATTGATGGTGAATACCATATGCCAAGTCCAACAATAGTCACCCCCTCTAAGGCCAGAAAAGAAGTTAGTGCCTCAAAGGAAGTGACAAATCCAGAGTTTTTACAATGGAGAAGGTCGAGATCGCCTTACTGCGGGGATGGATCATTGCAACGCTTTCGGAAGAAGTTCTTGCTCAAGTAGTAGACTTGAAGACATCTGCTGAGGTGTGGTTAAGTTTACAAAATATTTTTGCCAAGGTATTCGAGGAACGTGAAGTTTCAATTTTTCTGCAAATCCAAAAATGTTATAGAGATAATTTCTCTTCTCTTCACGAATATCTTGGTGCTTTTCAAAAATATTTTAATGAGTTATCTGCTATTGGATGTCCTCTAGAGGACAAGAAGAAGGGCCTCTTTGTTTTGAATGGCTTAGGTGATCAATATGATTCATTCACAACCTCCATGTTGAAGCCTCCAATGCCGGTGTTCTCTGACTTGATTTATCAACTACAAAGCTTTGAGAGTCGCCTCACAAATAAAAGTTCCCATGCAATTCAACATGGGACGGCTTTCTTTGGTCAAAGAAGTAATATTAAGAGCAGCAAAAAGGGAAAACAATTCCAACATTACAACAACAATAATTTTTCTTCACATGGAAGAGGGTTTTCTCACAATGGTCCCAGAATGAAAAATTCTCGAGTTGATTTTATGCATTTGCAAGGTCACAAGCCACAATTCAATCAAAGCAAGACCGAGAAACTTGTGAAAGGAAGACAAAGTCGTTTCTGTCAAATTTGTAACAAGCAAGGACATACTTGCTTTAGATTGCTTTAATCGGTTTAATCAATCTTTCCTCCCATCGATGTGCCAAAGGCATTTGCTGCACTTACTTGTTGGAGATAATCAAGATTCATAATGGTTCACGTCTTTGGAGCTTCAAATCACATGACCGGAAGTGAAGGTAATCTTTTCAATTTACGACCATATATTGGGAAAGATAGTGTAATGGTTGGTAATGGTGATTCGCTTAAAATTTCCCATATTGGTGATGCTCATATCAATTTGGGTCAAAAGAGCATTAACTTAAAAAATGTTCTACTTGTTCCTCGGATGAAAAGAATTTATTATCGGTGAGCCAATTTACAACTAACTATCCTCTGAATTTTGAGTTTTCTGCCGCTGGTTTTGTGATAAAGGACAGGAAAACGGGAAATGTTTTGACAGTTGGAAACCGTGAAGGTAATCTATATACCTTGAAGGCACCAAAAGAAGTACTATTTTCAAATCGATTCAGGAAAGCTGATGAAAGTACTTGGCATCAAAGATTGGGACATCCACCATCGACGACAATTCATCATCTGCAAAATAAAGGCGATATTATTGTTCTTGCTTGGAATAAAACTACTACAATATGTAGTAGTTGTCAAATGAGTCGAGCATCTAAACTTTCTTTTTTGCCTTCCAAATCTAATACTACTAAGCCTTTTGAAAAGATACATTGTGATTTGTGGGGAAAAGCTCCGATAATCTCATTTCAAAGGTTTCGATATTATGTTTGTTTTGTGGATGATTATACGCGATATACTTGGTTATTTCCATTACGGCAAAAATCTAACTTTTTTGCATGTTTTCTCAATTTTGAGAAATACTTGGAAAGACAATTTGGAGGGTATATTAAAATCTTTCAATCTGATGGAGGAGGAGAGTTCAATCGAGCGGATTTCATACTTCATTTGCAAAAGAATGGCGTTATTAATCAAGTATCTTGCCCGAATACTCCGGAGCATAATGGAGTTGCCGAGCGAAAACATAGGCACATATGTGAAATTGGCTTGACTATGCTTCATCAAAGTGGAATTCCTAAAAATTCTAGGTCGAAGCCTTTCAAACATCGGTTTTCTCTTGAATCGGCTTCCTACAAGGGTGTTGGGCATGAAATCACCATATGAACTCTTATTTGGTAGAAAACCATATTATAATTCTTTGCGAATTTTTGGTTGCAGATGCTTCCCTTATCTTAGGGATTACACCAAAAATAAGTTCGATGCTTGATCGTTGCCATGTGTTTTTCTCGGTTATAGTGATCGTCATAAGGGATATCGATGTCTTTATCCTCCAACTGGTCGAATCTATATTTCACGACATGTTGTTTTTGATGAGAATATATTTCCCTATCTTGTACCCAGCTCATTATTTCAGGATCAAAGTGATAAAGCAGGGATATCTGAATTTATAAGCTAGCCAAATCAAGACACGACGGCGTCGAAATCGGAATTTTCACCTTTATATTTGCAACAAGGTGTGTTTTCGATCAACCGCAGGGATGACTTATTAAATTCTGCCACTCATGATACTTCTCATGAAGATAACGTTGATGGAGGTGAATCACATGTTCATGAAAATCATGTTGAAATTGGTGACTCATCAAGTGCTCCAATTAATTCTCCATGCAATTTAGCAAATGAAGATTCCTCTATGGATGCCCTTAATGATTCTTCAATAGTACGTTCACCCACTCCAAATCATTCAGTGATTACACGAGCACGTGCTGGTATTGTGAAGCCTACTCCAAAATATGCCAATCTACATATGATGGATTCTATACTGAAGGAGCCACATAATGTACGTTTTGCTTTGAAACATCCAGGGTGGTCGGTGGCAATGAAAGAGGAACTCGAGACATTGCATCAGAATAAAACTTGGACTCTTGTCCCACGTCCTTCAAATACTAATATTGTGGGATGTAAATGGGTTTTTAAGTCTAAGTTAAAGGCTGATGGTACATTAGAAAGATTAAAAGCAAGATTGGTCGCCAAGGGATATACTCAAGTAGCGGGGAGTAGACTTTACGGAGACTTTCTCGCCGCTTGTTCGACCAGGGAAGTATAAGAACAGTCCTCACCATAGCTACTATTAAAGGTTGGCCTATCAAACAATTAGACGTGAAAAATGCCTTCTTACATGGTTTTCTATCACAACCTATTTATATGGAGCAACCGCCAGGTTTTGAGGACAAAAATCATCCGTCTTATGTTTGCAAATTGGAGAGAGCTTTGTATGGCCTTAAGCAAGCACCAAGAGCATGGTTTGATTGCTTTAGCTCATTTCTTTTGGCATCTGGTTTCTTTTGCAGCATTGCGGATCCTTCTTTGTTTATTAGAAAATCATATGGTGGTATTTTAGCTCTACTTTTATATGTAGATGACATGATTGTTACAGGTGATGATCCAAAATTGCTTAATGAGTTCATCTCTACATTAAGCAATGAATTCACAATGAAGGATATGGGTCCGTTACATTATTTTCTCAGAGTGGAGGTTAGGATGTTCTCCGAGGGTCTTTATTTGTACCAACAACAATATGCTTTGTCAATCCTTAAACATGCACAAATGGAGGGCTGCAAGCCAATTTCCACTCCTATGGCTGCTAGTTCTTATTCTAATATGGATGCAAGATTATTTTCGGATCCTACATTATATCGAAGTATCGTCGGAGCTTTTCAATATCTCACTATTACAAGGCCGGATATTTCATATGCAGTCAATTTTGTTTGTCAATTCATGCATTAACCTACCATGAGTCATTTTCAAATTGTAAAGCGCATTTTACGTTATGTCAAAGGCACAATAGATCGAGGTATGAAAATCTTGTCCAAGTTAACATTGGACTTGTATGCCTTTTGTGATGCAGATTGGGCAGGTTGTCGCTTGACTCGACGATCAACTACTGGATTTTGTACCTTCTTAGGAAGCAATTGTATATCATGGAGTGCTAAGAAGCAACGAACAGTAGCTCGATCTAGTGCTGAGGCAGAGTATCGTGCAATGGCATCAACGGCTGCAGAGATTACATGGATATCATTCCTTTTGCGAGATTTGGGTATTCATCTCTCCAATCCACCAATATTATTTTGTGATAATATCAGTGCACTTTATATGTCGGTTAATCCGAGTGTTCCATGCAAGAACTAAACATATTGAATTAGATTATCATTATGTGCGAGAAAAAGTGGCTTTTGGAACACTTGTGACTAAGTATGTTCCGTTTGTGCATCAAATTGCGGATCTATTTACGAAATCACTGTCTAGAAAAGCTTTTGGAAACTTATGTCGCAAATTGGGAATTTGGGATTCTCCAACTCCCAATTTGAGGGGGAGTAAATGCACTGATTTAGCAATCAAGGAAGAATGATCTGGAGATATCATCAAGGAAAAAGGATCTAGAGATATCGAAGGATCTGAATCAATCGAGAGATGTCGGAATCAATCGGAGATGTCGGGAATCAATCTGGCGATCCTTGGAGATGCCGGAATTAAAGGATTGATAACTTTTGTAATATTATAATCTCTTTCTTTATTATTTTCCATTGTTATTTTGTTTCCATACAAAATGTATCATTTGTAATATCTATATATATAATGAAAGTCATCTCAACAATTGCACGTTGAGATCAATAATCAAACACTTCTGTTCTTTCACTCATTTCCCTCTATAAATGTACCGAATGATGGACATTTGGCTGCTATTTTCATTATCAAATGATGTTTATCTTGTTTGAGTCTTTTTCATGTTTGTCCATTGCAACATTTTCTTCTTGATTAAATTCGTTAAGGAGTTGCAGCAAATTTAAGTGAAAAACAAATGCCTTCAAAGTCATATCTATTCCCCTTGGGCTTCAAAGTCATTGTTGTGAATTCCCATTGTAAAATCCTATATCAAAATAAATTGATAGCGAACTGCTAATTATGTACGGAGAAAAGCCCTCAAATTTGGAGAAAACCATGGTTCTCCAACCTTACTGAACAAAACTCATTTTTTCTATCTGAACTGCTAATAAATTACAATGTAAAAGATGAGGTTGTAAAAGATGAGGTTATTTACTTCGTTAAGACTACATTTATTTCGCAGTTTTTCTTATTGTCTTTAGTTCAGGTTTGGAAAATAAGTAGTCAAAAAAATATTTTCTGATAAAAAAAAAATACTCTTCTAAAAATGGGGAGAAGGGGTATCATTTTCCGCATCCTTTTCGTCTCCCCCTCAGCCGCTCCTTTTCCCCACTCTTTCTGCCGCACCAGCCTCTCCATCGACTCAACCCATTCCCTCCATGGATGCCCACGCTCTCTCGAACTCTCATCCTTACCATCACGGATGCCCATGCTCCGCAACACGGGGGCCTTCTTCGCATCGTGCCAGGCGTGTATACGCTGGAGAGTCTCGTCCTTTTGAGACCGCTCGTGCTCATTCTCGATCGCGTCGATCTGGTCAAAAACGAAGCTGACGCGAGGCAAGAGCTTGGAAAGCTTCGGCGGCGGCTCCGGCGAATGAGGCGAGGGAGAGGCGGAGGAGCAGCTTCTACCGGCGAAGAGGGAGTAAGAGTAAGGTTTAGGGGTTCGGGAAGAAGTAAGAGTAAGGTTTAGGGGTTCGGGAAGAAGGGGAGAGGCGCTTGAGGATGAGGAGAGAGAGAGAGAGTTAGCTCCATTTCCAAAATCATCGGAAACCGCCAACACAGGACACCATCTTCTCCAAATTTTCGAAATGGGGAAGAAGATAACCGAGGCAAAGCAGATTTCGATAACAAAATACGTTGATCGACACCGCATAAAGGAGATGAGATTAGCCCCAAATCGTTTGCCTCTTTTGCTGCGAGATGGGTGAGGATCATGGTCTCCTAACTTGAATGAGTAACCTTGAAGAGTGGGAACGAAGTGGAATCAGAGAGACGGGGGAGCTGAAAGACGTCCAGATTCGGGGAGAAGAGGTTCGGAATGCAGAGAAATCGACAGAGAGAAGAGGAAGTGAAGTGCAAGGTATGTGAGCCAGCTCGATTTGTGCATCCATAGTGGATTATCAACTTTGCGAATCGGCTACAGGCTAAGGTGGGGGAAGTTTTTGTAAAAGTTTCTTTTACCGATGAATCGATTAATCGATCTACTTTTATTAAATTCAATTGTAATATAGCCAGAAAAAAGAGTCACATATTTAAATTTGAACACCATGTATTATTCATTCAGCGGTGATTTTTGAAAGCAAAATCATACCTAACTTTACAAGATTGTTAATTTGAATAACTTTTGAATGATTTTCTCTAGAAAAGTTCTACAATGTTACCAGGCTCAAGACCCCGATAATGTTCCCCTCTCTTAGCTTGATAGACTTGGGCTCGGATGGAGGGAGGCACGGTCATGGAGTCCGACGCTCGACCTCAATGGACCTAAGCCCAAGCCCAGCCTATAGACTCAATTCACAGAGGCCACGCTCGAGACTTCAGTGTCTATGCTTGGTTCTCTGGCTACCTATACCCAAGTCACTAGCTTTGAATAGTGCATGTCTATTTAGGAAAAAGAATTATTTTCTTTTTCAAATGACGGAAAATATTTTTTTATTCATTTTCACGTTTTAGTCAAATACCAAAAAATATGATTATTTTCTTGAGAAATAACATATGATAAAAGTTATACAAAAATATTATATTTTTCACAAAATAAACGGATCATAAATATTCATAGATGATGGGTGCCCTCCTAGAGTGTCTATAGCTCAATATCAAGCTTCCTATTATCTTCCGTCTTTCCATCCCCCAACCTAGTCCCTTCCCTCTTTCCCCAGGCCTTAAAAAAGAGTTGAAAGAACGAAGACCACAATCTCAAGATATTTTACCTTAAAAGGCCTTCAGGGTCAAAGGGGCTTTGGCACCATGATGGAGCTTTCGCAGGAGACGGACCAGAATCTGGAGAATCAGTACTTTGTTGCTGTGAAAGAGACTGAATTAGCAGAACAGGAGTACACATACTTGACGAGGGAAAACCATAGACATAGAAGACAGATAAAATGAAGAGACCTTTGTCCGTGCCGTATAAATGTCAAATTCCCAACACTTCCCAATCAATCATTGCGGCAGCATCGAAATCTTGTCCTGTATTATTCTCGCACTCCGTGTTTCACCTAGTTAATCACAAAGCATATCAGAGTGATCAATCCAGGAAAAGATTGAGCAATGAATTGAAAAGTTCCCAAAAATTCTTCCTTGCCAAAGCGAGGGGGATTCATTTGGAGTCCAATACTCCCGTCGGGCACGTATCAACCATATAATAGTGAAATATATACAGTGGTAACCACCAGTACCACAGCCTTGGAAGAAGACGTGGACAAGGCATCGGCTAAGTTAACAAGCTACAAGTATACTGCAGCATGAGTGGATACAATCACCACAAGTGCGGTCCACTAATGGGAAAGACTTATTTAAACGATGACTGGACTGTTACTGGGTAAAGGGTATCCATTATTCTAGAAAAAAAATGAGGTCCTTCTTTTAGAGAATATGTTGGGCTTCGTTCGGCTCAAAATTGAGATATATATTCAATAATTGCAATGAACCACAACTCAAGAGACAAGGTTAGTTACTTCAATAAATATTTAGGAATTAGAAGCGTCCTTCCAAAGTAGCAATAGCTTGATATCAGGCTTCCTATAATTTTCCAGTTCCGATTAAGCTCAGCTACCTTTAGAATAATCATCAATTTTGCAGCATCGTTGGACAAATAATAATTCTAATTTTTCGATGTTGAAGAAGGGTAATGGAAGGAGAAAGCAAACATACAATGTAATCCTCGGGACACCTCCAGTAGAAGCCTTGGAGAAAAGCGAGCAAGACATTTGTAGCGGCAAGGAGATAAATAATTAACGCGTTCTTCCCTATCCACTCAACAGCCAAGCATGATTATAAGTCACTAGAGATCTTCAATGAGCATAGTGAGTCAATTATAATGAGATTCACATCAATCTGAGACAGGCATTGAGAGCAAACATATTTTCAAAGAACTTTAACTTGATCAAGGACAAAAGAATCTAAAGTGAATATAAGGCTATGTATTGCATATGAACTTAAGCATAATCACAGCGTTGCCTAATACTGCTGTCTATTATCTCAGTTGAAAGCTAATAATCTTCAATTGTACTCACGTATCGCCAGTAAGGACATCACGTTCTCAAGAATGGGAAATATCTATCACTACAGCGCATACTCGTCCACTTTTTTTTTTTGTTTTTTGATAAAGTAAGTATTTATAAAATGCCAACTAAGCAAGCTATACAAGAGATGGATACTAGGCACCATCTTGCACTCAATAGACTAGGCACTTGAGTGGAAGGGGGCCAAGTATGCAACAAGGGGGACTAGGTACACGTTACAACAAAAGGACCCCGGTTGGGCTTAAGGTTACAACACAAAACAGAACCAGCTAGATGCAACAAGTAGCAGCCTACAGACTCGGCCCGGGGGCCTCCAATTCCCTCACAAAAATAAAGTGGTCAATACCCCAGCACCGTTGGAGTCTTCTATTCCTTGGGTTGTCATCAACATGTATGAAAGTGGACGCTTTGTCCTTGATGGCCCTAATGAGGTGTTGCTTCATTGAGGGAATGGAAAGTGGTTGGCCACAAAACACCATATTGTTTCTGGTCTTCCGATTAAGTGGCATAGTGTTCCAAATGAAAAACGAATTGTCTCCTTATAAAAATCGGTACTTGAGCAAAGATCCGAGGCCCGTCTAAGGTTGTCAAGCCACGTGGAGTTGACCCAGACAAGATTACATCTAGCTGCCCAAAAGCCCGCTATAACACTGGAGACGTGACATCCAAAAAATAAGTGGTTAGTGGAATCTGGTACGGCATTACAAATACACATACCACCGTCGGGATACGACCATATAGTAATAGGACAAATTGGGTGGGAAGCCGGTTTCTCGTAATCAACCATATATGGAATTGGTACCTTGGTGCAAAGGACCCATTCCAGACAAATGAGGACCACAACACTGCAGGGGCTTTTCGCAGAAGTGCTTCCCATGTCGACTACAAGAAAGGTACCTGAGGGATGCCATTCCCAGGTAAAGCTGTCCTGGAATTGGTGCCTCCGTAGGGTACTCGTCCACTTTTTGTCAGCATTAAAGAGAAGAAACAATAAAGCACATGACAAACAAAGGTTCCATTCATTCAAAGAGCATGAAGAATATCATTCGCACTACTAATAATGACAAGAAAAAAGAGATAGGAGTGAAGATAGCAAAACATAGATCCCTAAAATCTACGAGAACACTTCTTCCGAGGGAGTGGATTTGGCTGTTGCAGAGGACTTAGGAAACGATCGTATAGGATTGTAGCATTGAAGGAATATGATAGCTTACTCCCAACAGACGAGGTATCTGCTAATGGAATCGACACTGTTCTTTAGTTCTTGAATCTCCTCGTATAGCAAGGCATAATCAGGTTCATCCTTCTACTATTTCTGAGGTGCAAGCTCATCCTGAGGTTTTCACCTTTTGGGATGGGGCGAGCAGTTGATGGCCGTGGTAGTACCGCTGGTGCTTTCTCTTTGCGTTGCATGCCTTCTCAACTCCTTTTGTTAGTCCTTTCTTCAAGACTCCCTTGCAGCCTCGTCGTCTCGTTGTCCAATTCGGACGATTTCATCACGCATGTTACCCATCCATTGGGTGTCATTCGCAGCATCATTTTCTTTGAGGGTCCCTTACCAATCTCGAGGTTGATTATTTTCTGGCCTTGAGATCTTCAGTAATGCTGATACCTTTTGTGCACAAGATGAGAGTAATAAGGGGCTCCGTAGGGTAGTTTTCCTGTCTTCTTCTTGACTGTTCGGTACATGTGAAGGATTATCAGATGAGACAGAGAGAAACTTACGCCGTTTATGATGGCCCAAAGCAATCTTACCTCATATGACTCCAAATCATTCATTTTTGCTACCATAGCCGATCTTGAAGGGCCAAAATCCGCAACCACCTCCATAGCACAACTTATACGTATACCTTTAAGAGAGTGATGTCTCTTTTCTTTTTCATTACATGTTGGTGTTTCTTGTTCATAATTATTAAGAGGCACACTTGATGCCCATTATATTGTGAGTTTTGATCCTTTTTAAAAGTATGTGAGAACGAAGATCATATTAAGATACAAGTCGAGAGTTGAAGCTTTTCCTTTTCTGAAAAGTTGCCACATAATTCAGTTTCCGAAAATTACATTATGCCACTCAGGGCTTTTTAAAAGGCAATTTTCCCCACGACATTTTAATTTTCACAATATCAATTTAGGCAATCTGATAATTACTATAATGTAGGGGTACAATGGTGATAACTAGTAGTTGCCACTGTCACCATAGAATATTGTTGCTATCTGCGTGATCTCAACCAATTTAAATCTAACATTTGCCTTAGATCAACTTAGGTGAGCTTCTCTATTCTAGATCGTGCCACTCAAGAAAGAGGGGATCCACCCACCATTGTTTGAGACAGGCAAGCAACTATGGCCACTAAAATTAGTGCCACTAGCATGACCTCAACCAATCTTAAATCTGACTCAACTTAGGTGAGTTTCTCTTTTATGGATCGTGCCCCCAGAGAAAAGGGTGATCCACCATTGTTTGAGACGAGATGTGATCTCTCTCTCTCTCTCTAGTGCCACCAGCATGACCTCGACCAATCTTAAATCCGACTCAACTTAGGTGAGTTTCTCTTTTATGGTCGTGCCCCCATAGAAATGGGTAATCCACTATTGTTTGAGACAAGATGTGATCTCTCTCTCTCTAGTGCCACCAGCATGACCTCGACCAATCTTAAATATGTCCTCGACTTAGGTGAGTTTCTATTTTCTGGGTCATGCCAATAGAGAAATGGGTGATCCACCATTGTTCGAGACGATCTCTCTCTCTCTCTCTGAGAGTAATTTTAACACCTTTATGATGTCAAATAGATATTTTGATATTAAATTTGCATGAACAAGTATATTTCAATGAAAAGGTTTCTTTTTAAGCTTATCAATTTCTGCTAACTAACAGACTTGATTGTTCTCATCAAGCATATTAAAGGAGTTGACTGTAATGAAAAGTTTGAAAAGCGGAAAAAAAATATTAGTAAAAGACTTAAGATGCCTTAACCTAACGTGGTTTTAGAAAGAAGTGGGAGTTGAGTTTGGTAAAGCCCTCTAACACTGTTTTTAGTATTGCTTAGGATAAAAAAGAAGAAGGGAACGGTATGAAAATGGCCCATCTGAGGGGCCTAAAAGTTTTTGGAGGGTTTGACTTGTACCTCTAGTGGAGTGACCCAATCCAGTTTCAGGTTCAATAAAGCTAGCTTGGGTTATGAAGGTAATCAAGAGGTTGGTTTGGACAAGTTTGCCCAGCTCTTTAAAAATGACATGAATCTTCTATACTCCCCTCAATGTCATACATAAATTTCAATGGTTGATGTACACAGATTAGTTTATAGTGACAGTTGAGATTTGCTGAGAAGTCAAGAGAAACATCATAAGAATAAAAGATTTTTGCCTCTTTCGAAATCCTTGGTATTGAAGGGTCTAGAAGCTTGTGGACATGCCTTGCTCCGATGAGAATTTTTTGTTTGAACTTAGATCCAAAAGCAAAGGTAGTGAATAGCCTTAATCAAAGAGACTGAGGCACTTTCTCATTGAGCAAGATAGGAATGTCCTACTGTTGGTTTACTTGGGATTAAAATTGATACTTTATGATATACACATACATACACATACATATACATATACATATACATATACCCATATAAGCTATAAGTGCTTATGGGATTAGTCACTTTTGCAGTAAGTCTTTCTCTATTGGAGCTCATAAACTGTTATAATGGATCCAAATTCTTCTCGATTTGGAGCCGTTATGCTTATGTGATTTGAAACCAAAATATTATAATAATAATAATAATAATAATAATAATAATAATAATAATAATAATAATAATAATAATAAAAGTCCACACTACGTATTAGTTTAATGTAGAAACTTCACTTTCTCGGTATAATTTTTACTTTGATTTGAGTTCTAATATATCTTTTACTTGAATTAATTTTTCTCCACGGGAAACAAGCAACAATTTATGAATTTCACACAAAATGTCTTGCGTGCCATTTCAAGTTAATTTATCATGAAAAGTGTCATATTAAAAATGGAAAGTCCATACCTAAATTGACATTACATATAATAAATTGGAAGATGCTAGCATAACATAATAGTTACCTAAAGAGGGATAATTGGATGACAGTTTTTGATCTATTGTGAGAATAACAATTTATTTTAGATAACAAAAAATTAAATAACAAAAAATTATAAATAGTTGTGGGATCCACTCGTTCAAGAATTCGAGACTCACAATAAGGTATTATTTTCATAATAGCCCAAAGGCTGTTATTATAATAAAGACCTTACCTAAACCATCTAACTGTGGTTTTGGGACTCAGAGATGGGCAACCGGAATCACCTCCTCCCACTTTTCCAATTTCTAACTATTTGTCAAACCCAAAGAAGAGAATATCTTCTGGTCATTTCATCTCTATTACGTCATTAATCTCTCCTCATCCGCCTCCCAAACATGCCACGTCAAAAAATTCTCTCCTAATCAATTACCGATGATTTATTGGAAAAATTGATAATATGTTTCTTCTTATGATTATTTATTTTTTCGCAAATTTAAATTTGTCAATGATGAGCGAAGTAATAATCATTTTTTAATATAATTATCTTTAATGGCATCAACAATTTCTTTTGAGATAGTTACAAAATTATTTTTACTTTCTGGTTATCTATGTTATGGTTCAATTTGCTATACAATTATTCATTTACTTATGTTGCTTTTTCTTTCTTTATATTTATAAAATCAAACCAAGGGGGACCTGAGGAAATCCCGCCAAGCAAGAGTTTCCAATTCTAAATTGCCAGAGAAAACTGGTTAAATAGTTCAAGCACTTTCCTTGAGAAAATTATTGGTGGACAACCCTCCGTTAGGTTTAATGCATCACCGTGACTGTGAGGTTTTCATTTTTCTAATAAATTCACGCAAGCCTTAATTTTAAGGCAGACATTCGTGAGATACATGGAATTCACGTGGATTGCATGCCATGCACATCGATTCGCACGGGTTTCACGAGACACGCTAAAAGCACATTCCCTCTTTACCTCGCACAACACAAAGCGAGATCCATGTATTCAAGTTTTGTCCCGGAATACCTCTTCAACTTGAAGCATGGAATTAAATAAGGAAAATTAGTGTCTTAACTAATCCGTTAGATTATTTTTAAATTGAACTCTACTTCTTCTTCTTTTTTATTTATTTTATTTTATGAAATTTGACAATGGAAAAAAATGTTTTCAGTTCTCAAAATTAAGGTAAAAATTTCGTACAAACACATATATGCCATTATTTGCACGATTTAAATAATTTTAGATATCCCGTGTGAAAAGCATCTCAACCAGTCTCATGTCTATTCTTTGAAGTTTTAAATCTTTTATCTGCGATATATCCTGAATGCTCCGCTTGTAGTGCATTATTCTTGAAATTTTGCATCTTCATTTAAAAAAGATCAATTAACGAAAAACATTTTTTAGGATGGATACAGACTGATACTCACAATTGAAAAGTGATTCACGATTTTAAAATCACAATTTAGTGCTTGGAATCGCTTCCACATCACCCATTGCCGTTGATCAAAACGTCGTCGTCGACCATATGTGCCATTCAAAACTGGTGGAACGCCATCTCCTGGATGCTCGCCTTTGCCTTTGTGTCGAGAGAAATCTCAGCTGTTGGGAGACGAAACAATCCCATCAATCGCTGAAAACAGGGAAAGAACCTTATTCCATACTCAGATTCTGGTAAGATCACCACCGTCAAGAACGAATTTTTCAGGTAACCTTCCTTTAGGAGTTTCTTAGCCACCGCACAGCACAATTCATAGCACAAATTCGGTATTCTATACTATCTATCTATATTAGATAGCCCTGTATTTGAATATATCTATTCGAATTGAAATATTTTTCAAATTAATATTTTGAATTGGATTATTTAATTCTATTCTATTATTAATCCATCTTTGAATTGAATACGCAATTCCCAAAATTCTCTTATCTTAACATAGTAATTTTTTTCCGAACAAGAGAAGGTGAGAGATGATCATGGTTAAATAGAGAACAAACGTTCATTGTTCGGTATAGGGAATGAGAGACTTTATTGGAGGAGCAATCTGTTTAATCATTGGCTTGGTTGGCCATTCATTATAGGATTCATAACTGAATACCACGAAAAACCCCTAATTAGCAAATAAGTTGTAAATTTATTTTAAATTAATTTTTTGACCACAAAAAATCACAAACTAGTATGCTTATGACAAATTTACCTTATGTTATTTTCCATTAATTTGGATTAATAATATAAAAAACAACATACAGATACATAAGTGACAAACGGAGAATAAAATCCTAAACTGTTATATCATCTTCTGCCATGTGTCATCCAACTTAGCAATTTGATAGTAAAATATAACGGAAACTAACGAAGGGTAAATTTGTCATAAGTGTACTAATTTAGGGGGTTTTTAGTGATAAAAAAATTAATTTAAGTAATTTTATCATAAATGTACCGGTTTGGAGTTTTTCGTAATATTAATCCTTTATTATATGGATAAAGACCTGAATAGTTTTCACTTAAAATATCACGAATTTCTTTTTGCCCTTTCGGATGAACATAATATAGTGCTGCCTCTCCAATTTAAGAGAGGATCAAGATATGTCTGATGGCGGTGGTAAAACTAATGTGATGGACATTGAGGTTAGGATGTTGAAACCAAATTGGCTAGAGCATGAACTTGGTCATAGAGTGTGTTGTACGCAATGACTCATTGCAAAAGCTTAAGCAATCGAGCTGTTAGAACACAGCGCAGAATATATGTCATAGCTCAACAAATTAGCTCCAAAATCACCGATTTTTTCAGGTCTGGTCGACAAGCACCACAGCATCGAGAGGGCGTCGACATTTTGATCGAAGGAACACGAATTTGTGCTATGAATTGTGCATGTGCAGTGGCTAAGAAAGTCCTGAAGGAAGGTGACCTGAAAAATTCCTTCTTGATGGTGGTGATCTTATCAGAGTCTCTAAGTATGGAATAAGGTTCTTTCCCTGTTTGCAGCGATTGATGGAATTGTTTCGTCTCCTAACAGCTGAGATTTCTCTCGACAAACAGGCAAAGGCGAGCATCCAGGAGAAGGCGTTCCACCAGTTTTGAATGGCATATATGGTCGACCATGACAATTCCATCGACGGCAATGGGGGATGTGGAAGCGATTCCAAGCATTAAATTGTGATTTTAAAATCGTGTATCACTTTTCAATTACGAGTATCAATATGCATCCATCCTAAAATATATTTTTTATTAATTAATCTTTTTAAATGAAGATGCGAAATTCCAAGAATAACGTGCTATGCGTGGAGTACTTAGGATATATATTGCGCATAAAAAATTTAAAACTTCAAAGAGTAGACATAAGATTAGCTGAAATGCTTCCCACATGAGATATCTGAAATTATTTAAAGCGTGCAAATAGCAGCATGTATTTTTACTCTAATTTTCAGAACTGACAATATATTTTTTTTCATTGTCAAATTTCATTAAAAAAAAGCAGAATTCAGTTTAAAAATGTTAACAGTGGAGCTTGGACTCCCCCGAAACTTTATCCTCCAACACACTTCTCATTTCTCTCTCTCTCTCTCTCTCCCTATAAATTCATCTTTTCTCTTACTCCTTTCAGCTTAAAACAAAAAACAAGAACGGGAAAGACACCGCAACAGAAACTTGTCGAACCTGTGAAGCCATGCCTTTTCGGGGTCCGAACGAGACAGACTGGATCGTCCAAGTCAACGAGAGCCTCAATTCCGAGTTCCCGCCTTCCGACGGGCAACGGTACTGGGGAAGCGGTCCATCTACAAGGTCCGCTCCTGCATCACTGACCTCAATCGCAAGGCCTACCAGCCGCAGGTTGTTTCCTTCGGCCCTCACCACCATGGCAAGGAACACCTCCTCCCCATGGAGGACCACAAGCAGCGCGCCCTCCTCCGCTTCCTCAAGCAGTCCGGGAAACGCCTCGAGCCCTTCCTCGATTCCCTGAGGGAGGTGGCGCAGGCCCTCGAGGAAAGCTATGAAGCACTGGACTCAAATTGGAAGAAAGGCAGCAGCGAGGGTGCAGCATTCCGGTTCCTGAAGCTGATGATCACTGACGGCTGCTTCATGCTCGAGATCCTGAGGACCGCGAGACAGAAGGGGACACAGGTGAAACAGGAGATGACACAGGAGAACGGCTACATGGTCGATGACCCCATCTTCAGCGACCATGGGAAGCTCCACGGGTGCGTTTGGTTCAGCATTCCCAGGGGCTTTCGGGCCCGAAAGCCCCTTGGGAAATGCTGAACCGTTTGGCTTTAAACTTTGAAGCCAGAACAATTGAAAGGGCGGCGCCAAAAATCTTTGAAAAGCCCAAGGCTACTAGGGACCAGCCTTGGGCTTTCAAGATCCCCCAAATCTTTGAAACCATATTTTTCTTTCCAAAACTACCCTCACCGATTTTTCATATTTCCGCTTTTTACCCCTGAATTTTATTTTTTTAATTAAAAAATGGGGCAACCCTTCGCTGGTCCGGCGAAGGGCTACGGCCGCCGGCGAGCGATCTGTGTCGGCGGCCGTCGGCGGAGGTCGCCCGACCTCGGCGACCCTCGGCGAGGGCCGCGCGACCCGGCCGAGGGCCGCCGGAGGTCACCCGAGGTCGGGCGACCCGGGGGCCGCGCGACCCGGCGACCGCCGCCCGGGTCTCGCGGCCGCAGCGCCCTCGCCCGGGTCTCACGAGGGTCGCGCGACGGCGGCCGGTGGTCGCGCGACCCTCGCGAGACCCGGGGCCGCCTGCGGCCGCGAGACCCGTGCGGCGGCCGCCCGGGTCGCGCGGCCCCTGGGTCGCGCGACCCTCGCCAAGGGTTGCCCGAGGTTGGGTGACCTCCAGCGGCCCTCGGCCGAGTCGCACGACCCTCGCCGGTGGTCGCCTGAGGTCGGGCGACCTCCATCGACGGCCGCCGGCGCCCAGATCCGGCTCGCCGGCGGCCGTAGCCCTTCGCCGGTCCGGCGAAGGGTTTTAGGTCAATTTTTTAAAAAAAATTATATATATATATATATATATAGATATATTATACCCATTATACCCATCAAAGCCCATTGCGAAAGTTTTTTTTACCAAACGCACATTCAACTCAAAGTTCATTTGCAAAAATTTTTTACCAAACGCAATAGCATTCCCCCAAGTAGCTTTGGGCTTTCAGCATTTGCATTGGACTGAAAGCCCCTTGCAAATGCTGTACCAAACGCACCCATAATGCCTTACATAAAGCGGGACATGCTGATGCTGGAGAATTAGCTGCCAATGCTAGTGCTGGAACGGCTGGATGCCGTGGAGAGCGACCACAAGGAGGTTAGTTTCTTACATTTCACTACATCGTAAGAGAGGAAATTATATGATCGCAAACCGCCGTATAATGTTAACCTAATAGTTGATCTCCATGATTTCAGATGGACTCCACGTGGGATCCATGAGACCGATTCGAGACCAACCAACAATTTCATTATTGCATCTACCAATCGGAAACTTCTTTTTACACCTCTTACGCAAGTGGTATCCATACGACGATAATCTCGTTTTCAGTGCGCTGACTTTATACTCCAACAACGCAGGGTCCTGGACGTCTATAGGAAGAGGTTGCTGCTCCCTGAGAAGCCCGATAAGAAGAAGCCCAATGAGGACAAGTCCAATAAGGTCTCGCGCACGGAGATAATCCGGTCGGCCACCGAGCTCCACGAGCACGGAATCCGGCTAAGGAAGAGCAAGACCAGCAGCCTCAAGGACATCTCCTTTGACAGCGGGGTCCTGAGTCTCCCCGGGATCACAGTGGATGATATCTTCGAGTCTGTATACCTCAACCTTATTGTGTTCGAGCATTTCCATGTCGGCGCTGGGGATGAGGTCACGTCCTACATCTTCCTCATGGATAAGATCATCAACGACGAGAAAGACGTCGCACTGCTCCATACCAAGGGCATCATCGAGAATGCCATCGGGAGTGACAAGGCGATTGCCGAGATGTTCAATTCGCTGTGCAAGGAAGTGACGCTTCGACCCGAGAGCAGCCTCGACGCTGTGCACACGGAGGTCAGCACGTACTGCAAGAAGACCTGGTGCAAGTGGAAGGCTACTCTCCGCCACACCTACTTCAAGAGTCCTTGGTCTATAATATCTTTCATCGCCGCCATCCTCCTCTTCGCACTCTCTATAATTCAGACCGCATATGCAATGATCTACCATTGAGCCCTCCGTTTGCCTCTCTCTACAATAATCTTTTCTTCTATCTTTTGGCTTTTCTCCTGATGGTTGATGCTCGATGATCACCTCTTGATCAGTTGTTGATTGTTGTTATGAACCATTTTCTTCCTGTTTTCAGTCTCGTTTGTTGTCACTCTTGAAATGTTTCGAATAATGGACGTTTGGCTGTTTGTTTAGCATTATTAAATGATGTTTCTCTTGCTTCAGTCTTCATGTTTGTCCAATTTGGCTCCGGACTACGAAGGGTGATCTACTTTTAGGCAAATAAAATCTTCCATCGCCCCATTTTCTTCTTCATTAAAATTTGTTTACAAAGTGCAGCGAATTTTAAGTGAAACAAATATGGCGTTCAAAGTCATCTCCATTCTCCTACTGAAAAAAGAAGAAGTTATCTCTATTTCCCATCGGCTTCAAAATTCAAAGTCATCTATATATTTTCCAGTCAATGTCTTTTTCAATCAATCATTAACACAGAGAACATACTTTTATGCCCGAGAGAGATTTTAAAACTTCCGATGTCCTTACTTAAATAAAGAGAACAGAAGATATTCACTGTTGTTGACCTCCTATATCGAAATAAGCTCCCCCTGAGGTTTTGACCTTTTGGGATGAGGGCGAGCAGTTGATGGCCCTGGAAGTACCACTAATGCTTTCCCTTTGCGTTGCATGCCTTTCTCAACTCCTTCTGTTAGTCTTTTCTTCAAGATTTCCCTTGCATTGGGTGTCATCCGCATCATTTTCCTTACCAATCTTGAGGTTGATTATTTTCTTGGCCTTGAGATCTTCAGTGATGCTAATACCTTTTGTGCACAAGATGAGAGTCATAAAAGCTCCGTAGGGTAGTTTTCCTGTCTTCTTCTTGACGGTTCGGTACGTGCGAAGGATTATCAGATGAGGCAGAGAGAAACTTACACCGTTCACCGGGCAGCGGAGGGCAGTGCAACCCCGAATAGCGTAAGGTAAAGGGAGTCTCCGGCGGTTCCTTGATATAAGAAAAAAGAAAAAACTTACACCGTTCATGATGGCCCAAGCAATCTTGCCTCATATGACTCCACATCAGCCGAAATCCACAACCACCTCCGTAGCAGAGCTTATACTTATACCATTGAGAGTGTGACGTCTCTTTCTCTTTTCTTTTATCATTTGTGTTTCTCGTTCATAATCATTAAGAGGCACATGATAAATATTATATTGTGAGCTTTGACCCTTTTTAAAAGTATTTGAGGACGACGATCATATTAAAATACAAGTCGACAATTCGAAGCTTTTTCCTGCTCTAAAAATTTGCCAAGTAATTTAGTTTCAGAAAATTACATTATGGCACCTGGGGCTTTTCAATAGGCAATTTGCACCCATGGCATTTTAATTCTTACAATATCAATTTAGGCAATCTAAGATTTACTATAACGTGGGTAAGATGGTGACAGCTAGTTATGACCTCTTTCAGATGTACACACATGCTATAGCAAGCAAATATGGCCATCAATATTGTTGCCATTAGCATGACGTTGACCAATCTCAAATCTGACTTTTGGCTTCGATCGACTTAGATGAATCTCTCTTTTTTAAATTGGGTCACTCCAAAATGAGGTGAACCACCATTCTTCGAGATAAGCAAGCAACTATGGTCACCAATATTGGTGCCACTAGCATGATCTTGACCAATCTTAAATTTGACCTCGACTTAGGTGAGTTTCTTTTTTTTTGGGTTGTACCCCTAGAGAAATGGGTGATCCACCATTGTTTGAGACGGTAGAAACGATCTCTCTATCTCTCTGTCTCTCTCTCTTTGAGATACGTACACCAAGTAATTTTTATATCATTGAATGTTAAATGCTTTTACAATGTCAAATAAATATTTTGGTATTAAATTTGCATGAACAAGCATACTACAATGAAAAGGTTTTTTTTTTTTTTTAAAGCTCATTAGATGTTGCTGACTATAGTACTTGATTGCAATAAAAAGTTTGAAGAGCGGAATAAAAAAATAATATTAGTGAAAGACTCGAGATGTCTTAAACTAACAAGGTTTTAGAAAGTAGTGGGAGTCGAGTTTGGTATAGCCCTTGAACGCTGATTTTGGTATTGCCTAAGAGAAAAGAAAAAAGAGAGGAACAGTATCAGAATGGACCATCTGACGGACCTGAAAGTTTTTGAAGGGTTTGACTTGTACTTTTAGTGGAGTGACCTAACCCAAATTTTAAATTCAATGAAGCTGGCTTGGGTTATGAAGCTAATCAGGAGGTAGGATTGGACAAGTTTGCCCAGTTCTTTTGAAATGGCATGAATCCTCTATCCTCCCTCAATGTTGCATAAATCTCAACGGTTGATCTACATAGATTAGGCTCGTAGCAATGGTCGAGATTTGCTGAGAAATCAAGACAAACACCGTAGGAATAAAACATTTTTGCCTCTTTCGAAATCTTTGAGCCCGTCTAAAATTATGAAAATTTCCCACATAAATTTTTTTAACTGAACATACTATTCAAGTGTCGACGGGCCTAGAAGCTTTCGGACATGCGTTGCTCTGCTGAGATTTTTTTTTTTTTTGTCTAAAAATCGGGTCCAAAAGTAAAAGTAGTGAATAGCCTTTAAACAAACAGACCGATGCACTTTCTCATTGAGCAAGAAAGGAATGCCCTGCAGTTAGTCTACTTGGGATTAAAATTGAATGTGTTTATACTTGATGATATATACTCACATATATTCATATAAGCTATACTTGCTTATGGAATTAGTGGCTTTCAGATTAAATCCAAGTATTTCTCAATTGGAGCTCATAAACTGTTATAAAGAATCCAAATTCTTGCCGATTTGGAGCTCATAAATACTGATGGCCCATTATGCTTATGTGATTTGAAACCGAAATAATAATAATACTAAGAAGAAGAAGAAGAAATCCACACCAATAATTAGTATAATGTAGAAACCTGCCTTTCTCGATATAGTTTGACTTTAATTTGTGTTTTAATATATCTTTTTACTCGAATTAATTTTTCTCCATATGAAACAAGTAAAAATTTGTGAATTTCGCATAAGATGGTCACAACTTGCCTTGTGTGCTATCTAAAGT
This sequence comes from Corymbia calophylla, assembly GCA_014182845.1. Taxonomy (NCBI): domain Eukaryota; kingdom Viridiplantae; phylum Streptophyta; class Magnoliopsida; order Myrtales; family Myrtaceae; genus Corymbia; species Corymbia calophylla. The sequence continues at coordinate 15,229,123 of CM024702.1, forward strand.
TAATTTATTATAAGGAGTGTCCAATTAAAAATAGGAAGTCCACACCTAAATTGACATTTCATATGATCTATGCACACAAGCCTTTTATTTTGGGCAGACACTCATGAGGTACGTCGAATTCACGTAGATTGCTGTGCTATGCACTTCGATTTGTACGGCTTTCATGGGACATGCTAAAACAGGTTCTCTCTTTACCTCGGATGCAAAAAGCGAGTGACGCATGACATGATTTGTCCCGTTATACCTCTTCAACTTGAAGCATTGGGCTTGGACCACCCCAAGCTTTATCCTCCAACACACTTCCCATCTCTCTCTCCTTCTCTCTCTCTCTCTCTCCCCTCCCTCCCCTCCCAAAAATAAATAAATTCCCCTCTTCTCTCACTCCTTTCAGCTTAAGAAAGAAACAAGAACATGAAAGACACTGGAACAGAAACTTGTGGAGCCTGTGGAACCATGTATCCTCCAGGCCCGAACGAGACAGACTGGATCGTCCAAGTCAACGAAAGCCTCAATTTCGAGTTCCTACCTTCCGACGGGCAACAGTACTGGGAGAAGCGGTCCATCTACAAGGTCCGCTCCTGCATCGCTGACCTCAACAGCAAGGCCTACCTGCCACAGGTTGTCTCGTTCGGCCCCTACCACCACGGCAAGGACCACCTCTTCCCCATGGAGGAACACAAGCACCGCACGCTCCACCGCTTCCTCAAGCGGTCCAGAAAGTGCCTCGAGCCTTTCCTTGATTCCCTGAGGGAGGTGGCGCAGGCCCTCGAGGAAAGCTACGATGCACTGGACCCAATGTGGAAGGTGGGCAGCAGTGAGGACGCAGCGAGCCAGTTCCTGAAGCTGATGATCACTGATGGCTGCTTCCTGCTTGAGATCCTGAGGACCACGACAGAAGAGAAGCTTGGCTATGCGGTCAACGACCCCATCTTCAGCAGCCATGGGAAGCTCCACATCATGCCTTACATAAAGCGGGACATGCTGATGCTGGAGAATCAGTTGCCAATGCTCGTGCTAGATCGGCTGGTCGCTGTCGAGAGCGATGGAAAGAAGGTTAGTTGCTTAGACTCCAACTTAATAGGGGTTACCGTATGCTTGCAAACAGCGGTACTATGTTAACCTCACAGCACATCTTAGTGATTTCAGATAGACACCACGTGGGATCCATGAGACCGATTCGAGACCAATCGACAATTTATATATTAAATCTATCTATCAGAAACTTCTTTTTACGCCTCTTATGCAAGTAGAATCCATACGGCGACAATCTCGTATTCAGGGCACTGACTTTATACTCCAACAACACAGGGCGACGGATTCATCAACGATCTCATCATCAACTTCTTCTACTCCTCCAGCACACTCAGCAAGGACATTGGCAAATGCCTACACGTCCTGGACGTCTATAGGAAGAGCCTGCTGCTCCCTGAGAAGAAGTCTGAGGAGAAGAAGTTCAAGGAGAAGCCCAAGCTACCCAAGGAGGGGAGCAAGGACAGCGGGGAGATGATCTGGTCGGCCACCAAGCTCCACGAGCATGGGATCGAGTTCAGCAAGAGCGACACCAGCAGCCTCAAGGACATCTCCTTTGCCAGCGGGGTCCTGAGGCTCCCCATGATCCCGGTGGACGACACCACCAAGTCTGTATACCTCAACCTTATCGCGTTCGAGCACTTCCACGTCGGGGCTGGGAATGAGATCACGTCCTACATCTTCCTCATGGACAAAATCATCGACAAAGAGGGGGACGTCGCACTGCTCGAGGCCCAGGGCATCATCCAGAATGCCATCGGGAGCGACAAGGCAGTCGCCGAGCTGTTCAATTCGCTGTGCAAAGAGGTGACGCTTGAACCCGAAAGTGGCCTCGACTCGGTGCACGCGGCTGTCAGAAAGTACTGCAAGAATTCCTGGTACACGTGGATAGCTGCTCTCTGCCACACCTACTTCGGGAGTCCTTGGTCTGTATTGTCTCTCATCGCCGCCATCCTCCTCTTCGCCATCGCTATAATTCAGACCGCATATACCATGATCTACCATTGAACCCTCCCTTTGCCTCTCTCTACAATAATTTATTTTTTCTATCTTTTGGTTTTTCTTCTGATGGTTGATGCTCCATAATTACCTCTTGATCGGTTGTTGATTGTTGTTACGAACCATGTTCTTCCTGTTTTCAGTCTTGTTCATTGTCTCACTTTAAATGTTTTGAATAAAGGACATTTGGCTGTTTATTTATCATTATCAAATGAAATTTCTCTGCTTCAGTCTTCATGTTTGTCCAGTTTGGCTAGGTTGTATGAAGGGATCATCTAGTTTTAGGCAAATGAAATCTTCCGTCACAACATTTTCTTCCTCATTAAAATTTGTTTACAAAATGCAGCGAATTTAAGTGAAAAGCAAGTATGGCCTTCAAAGTCATCTTTATTCGCCATCGGCTTCAAAATTCAAAGACATCCATATATTTTCCAGTCCTCAAGCAATCAATCATTAATACAGAGGACAAACATATTTTTATGCTGGCAAAAGAACATTCAAGTTCCAAAACTTAGTACGCCGGGATACTTAAGTGCCAAATGTTATGATATGTACATTTAAATGCCATTTTAAAAAAAAATTAGATCACGTGTCAATTTTGGTGAAGGCCACTAGAAATCTAACATGGCTTATTTTAATAATATAACTTGCCTACATGACTTGCTGCCAAAACAACATCGTTTTGACGCCGACGTGACATTTAATATAAATATTAATTAAATAATATAGAAAATTTAAAAATATATTTAAAAAAGGAAGGGTGTGAGGGTCGGCAAGGGCACCCTTTTTTAAAAAATTAAATTAATATTTAATAAAATCAATTTTTTTGGGATTTTTTTGGTTGATATGGCTTTTTTTTTGCCACGTGGATAATTTTTTTTTTTTTTTTAAAAATTGCCTCGTGGATTTTTTTTTTTTTAAAAATTGCCATGTCAAAAATAAAGTCACCAAAAAATGCCACGTGTGTATTTTGGTCAGATTTTCTCGCTATTCACACTCAACTGATCCATTTTGATTTGATTTTGGCATGTAAATATACCTTTTGTAACTTTTTGCACTTAAGTGTTCTATCGTACCAAGTTTTAGCACTTTAGGAGTCCGCGTCTCCTTTTATGCCTAAGAGAGATTTTGAAACTTCCAACATCCTTCCTGAAATTAAGAGAGCAAAAGATATTCCCTGTCGTAGAACTCCTTTATCGAAATAAGTTAACAATGAACAGCTAATTGTTTACCCGCAAATTATAGAAAACTGAAATTATTTAACCGTAATAAACAAAACTCATATTTTCCTTATGAATTGCTATTATAAAAAAGGCAAGCGACTAAATAAAATTGATAGAAAGAAGAAAATAAATCGGACACTAGATTTATACGATTTGATCGTATAATCTATCTCCATGGAGAAAGCAACACATAATTTCACTATAAAACATGTAATGCAACAAAGATTACAATCACACTCGAGCACTCAAATACTTTCAACATCTTTCAATCCCTAATTATACCCAATAACTCAACCAATGTTTAGCTCCTCTCAATTCTTAATAAAATAATCTCTCAATCTTACAAAAAGAATAAATAAATTCTTAGCATAATAATTTAACTGGTTAAATCACTCGAGCATAATTATAATGAAAATTTCCGTCTGCCGAGAGCTCCTACCTTTTGCTTCAGGAAAGCTTTAAGTCTTTCACAACCTCTCTGCCTCTTTATATAATGCTGAAGAAGGCCCTCTTCATGATTGAAATAATGGAACTCCTCATTCTTTATTTTTCTTCGGGCATGGGTCTCCATTATGATGCAGCTTGCAGCTAGCTAGTGAGAGTTCCGTCAATTTCCGCTGAAGGGAGTCACGTGTGTCTAGCAAAAGGAGTCCATGCCTTCTTCTTTTTTCAAATCCTTTTGACCTGTTTAATTTCCACAACCAACTTCTTCTCACGCCTCTACAAAACAAACTCCATTATCAATAAACGAATAGAAAATGTGAGCCCATATTATAAGTTGACCGACCGTGGGTGCATGTATGGCCATAATTCTCCATTTACTCCATCACTCTTGCATTCACCATTAACCGTAATGGGAACAACTCAGAAGTACCTCGTTGTCGACATTATAATTACATGGTCAAGCATCCAAACGTCCTCATATGCCGGGTTTCATTCTGCTCGAAATCAAGACATTTTCAACAACTGCAACGAATGACAATTTAAAAGATAAGGTTAGTTGCTTCAATAAATATTCAAGAATTGTTAGTTATTAAACCAATTTCGTTTCCAAATAAGTTGAAGTTGCTGATTAGGCAAAGACTTATTAATGTAGTGAACGAGGTGTCGATTGTCGATTAGTCATCTACTTTTCGCTTTAATGTCGATGTTTGTTCGGCTCTCAAGACTAGTTATCTTTGTGTCTAGTTTAATCTCAGGAATTTATCTCCTTGGAATGTTAGATATATTTTTGAGTCATTTAAGAGTCTGAGTCATTCAAAAGCCCAGGTAAATACAAGTCTTGTCATCATTTCGGATAAGGTGAAAGGTGAAATATAAAATAAAAAAAAGCCTATTTGTCTCATTCTCTCCCTTGATTTGTGTGAATTGTGAGCGTTTTAACCTTCAAATTATCCCATCAGGAACTAGGAGTGTCCTTCCAAAGTAGCAACGTTGATATCAGGCTTCCTATCATCTTCCAATTCCCATTAAGCACAGCTGCCACTAGAATAATTATCAATTTTGCTCCATCGTCGGACAACTGATGATTCTATGTTTCGTTGTTGAAATGGGGAAATGGAAGGAGAAAGCAAACATACAATGTAATTCTCATGAGTCAGGACGCCTCCAGTAGAAGACCTGGAGAAAAGCGAGCAAGACATTCGTAGCGACAAGGCCATAGATAGTCAACGCCTTCTTCCCTATCCACTCCAGAACCAGCAGTACGCCTAAGTCCCCCGAAATCAACCTGTTTAGGGAAAGCCCATTAGGAAAACCAGAATGTGGAACAATAAAATAAGACTTGACAGGGACAAGATTCTCATCATAGCGAAAAAAAAGTACATGACGATCAATACGTGATCGAGGGAATTGACAATGTAATATGATCAGGTATATTAAGGTGAAGAGAATGCTAGCTATACCGGCAGTAACAGCCATGTAATTGCATGTGTGGAAAGCCTTATTCATATGCATGCCTCTTATGACAAAGCAAATCACCAAAAAGATTAATAATTCATATGACTGTCCTTAGAACTGATAGGTGATCGTGATAAACAATCAAGATTGAAAGTACATCACTGAAAAGATTTAACGCCAGGCCTTGAGCCACAAGAAAGAAGATGAAATCATCCAGTGGAAAGTTCTATCCCCGTGATCCTGAAAGCCAAATGCCAAAAGAAGAAAATAATTAAACTTGTCATCTCCATTTCGCCACGATAGACAGTTCTCTTGCCTTAAAATTGACAATCACATGTCTAAAGTGAAAGCCAACCAAGCATGTAACCACGGCTGCACTGAACTGCATACATAAAGCATACACATTTTTGGAATGCAAAAACCAGTAACAAATTAACAGTTGTCCTTCTCCACATAGAAGGCCACCACCTTGTATTTCATTCATAGGAATTGTGTAATTACATCACTAACATAACCACATAAACAAGAAAAATAATGAATAAACTGCGTAGCTTTGGCCTTTTTACAGTGAACCACTTTTGATGTAGCCCTTAACACGGCAAAATCCACCTTCCTAGTCCCTCCCCTCTTCCCCAGCGGGCAATTCTTAAAAAGAGATGAAAGAATGAAGATCAGAATCTCAAGAAATCACCTTTAAAGGCTGTCAGGATCAAAGGGCGTTTGGCACCATGATGGAGCATTAGCAGGCAAAGGACCAGAAATGTGGACAGTTGGTGAAAGAGAATGAATTATCAGAACAGAACTACAGAGAGCCAAGAAAGGAAAACCATAGACACATAAGACGGATTGAATCGAAATGTCCACCAAAATTCTTTCTTGTATAAGGGAGGGGGATTCGGTTGGAATCCGATACTCCCCATTAGGCACGTATAAGCCATATAATAATGAAATATGTACAGTGGTAAGCACCTGTACCACAGCCCTGGAAGAAGGACGTGGCATCAGCTAAGGAAGTAAACTTGCTACAACAATGATGCAGTCTGAGAGAATATTGTCACAAATGCGGTCGACCAAGGGGAAAGACTTTTGAAGTGATGACTCTGGACAATTAATGAGCAAAACGCTTTTCATTACTCACGAAAAAATAAGGTCTTTTTTATAGAGAATGTCGGATATCTAGTGGTTTTTCATAGACACAGCAATGTGGTGGAATTTTGTTCGATTAGTCGATAAAACTCCTGAGCAAAGTTCTTCCCATCAGGCATCCGTGAAGACACAAGAGTCTCATTCAAGTGGAAGTGGTTTTTAATAAGGACAGTGCGTGGCTGCTCAAGGAAGTTTCTAATAAATTAACATACAGTAACCAAGACATATTATGACCATTCGACCCACTTCTAATCAAATGTGAGATCTGGAATCAATTTTTCCATTACGCTGCCCAGAAAGTAATTTTTTTCAAATTTTGTGATCTCGACCTTGAGGGCTTGATTTGACCCTACCGAAAAGATAATGACCTGACCAAGGAGATGGAATTAAGTCAAATGTTGAAAAACTTATCCAAAATAAAATCTAATCAGAATGCAAAAGGATCCTTTGCTTTTACCGTTCGCTCCTCTTGTAAATTTGCTGGTAGATACTATCAGAAACGATGTACTACTATCTTTGTTCTTCATTGAAAAAAGAAAAATTGGCAGTCTTCATTTTCAAATTATATTGCGTTACCCCTAAGGAAAAATTTGACTTAAGAATTGAAGGTTTGTTATCTTTATCCAAACCACCGTTCCCTCTTTAGTTTTTTGCCTCTTCGTTGCGACCCTCTTGAGATGAACCTTGGGATGAGTTCAATAGACTGTTAGGCAAGCTCATATAATCCTCTTGCGAGGTGGCTCCTACAATTCGCATGGGCTATCCCAAGCAATTCCGACTGCATTTAGTGTCTCGTATGAATGAAACTATAGTCACAATTAACCTATTCTAGGCTGTTACAAGCCAAGTAAGGTGTGCATTTCTCTCTTTTAGTGTATTTCAATCTATTCCGATTTCTATTCCTCGACATGCAAATCTATATGGTCATGCATCATTGTGCAAGCAATAAAATCATTCACTAAATAATAAACAAATTATTAAATCCGATTGGTATTGGACAAAATTAATATAAAATCTTTTTACTATGCCCCAGGATAGGACCCCCTGTGAGCAATGCGTGAAAAGTAAATATGCATTAAAAAAAAAGGTACTACAGCTAATTTAACAAACTTTAAATGGTATGAAAATAGAATAGTAAAAATAAACTAGAGTAGTCCTATCATGAAATGCTAGAAAAGCTTAAATGCACATAAATGATTTTTCTTGACGTGGGAGATTTGCGGAGCGAAGACGCACGTCATGACTCGGTCATAAAATAATGAAACACAGTGGTAAGCACCGGTTGCACTGTATATGTATCACCAAAGCTTATAAATTAATGACTCTTGATAGTAATAGAGTAAAAGGCTATTCATTACTCTTGAAAAAGATAAGGTTTTTCTTATAGAGAGTGCCTGACATCCAGAGGTTTTTCCTAGACACGAGAATGAGGTGAAATTTTGTTCCAATAGTTACTTTTTAAAATGCTAGAGAGCAATTCGTCCCATCAATGAAGACACGCTAGTCCCATTCAAGTGCAAGTGGCTTTAAATAAGGAAGTTGCATGGCTGCTCAAGGAAGTTTTCAATAAATTAACAAACATCAACGAAGAAGCATTATGACCATTCGAGCAACTTCTTATCAGAAGTGAGATTTGCTCAAGAAACTTTCTTTTTTTCGGTTTGTATTTCTCATGCATGATGAACCAAAACAGATTTCGAGGGAGATTTGTCCTCTTGCTAGCGTCTTCTCATTACCAGCCAAGTTCCTCCTCATTATTATCAACTTTATCATACCCAAGAATTCCAGGTGGCAAGGGCAACTACTAAGAAGACCCTCAGCAAGCTTTATTTTAACAGTGGATATAATTAGCATTGTTCACGTCACACCTCTCTTTCCGAGAACAAAGAGACAGAAGATTCCATTCTCATTCATCCGAAAACTCTTAGTTCACAAAAAACATTTAGATTTTATATCACGTGTTTTGAATTTTTCGGAGGGTTGGATCATATTTCTAGAGGGGTGGCCCACCCAATTTAAGATTCTATGGATGCTGGCTCGGGATGTGGAGGTAATCAAGGCGGGCTCGGGTAGGTTCCAGTCTTTTCAAGGGGACATGAATTATTTATTTCGTACAAGCTTCCTTCAATGTCTTCATAAATCTCAACCGTTGATCTTTATAGGTAAAATTTATGTTGACGTTGGAGTTTTGCTGAGACATCAAGAGAAGCACCGTAGGAATGAAAAGACTTGCCTCTTTTTGACTGTTTTTGGAGAGATTTGAAATGAAGCACCTTTGTCGGGACTCTTCCAAGGCGAATCACGAGAGATTTGAAATGAAGCACCGTAGGAATGAAAAGACTTGCCTCTTTTTGACTGTTTTTGCCCGTCTAAAATCGGGAAAACTCTTTGTCGGGACTCTTCCAAGGTGAATCACGAGAGATTTGAAATGAAGCACCGTAGGAATGAAAAGACTTGCCTCTTTTTGACTGTTTTTGCCCGTCTAACATCGTGAAACTCTTTATCGGGACTCTTCCAAGGTGAATCACGAGAGATTTGAAATGAATTCTCCAAGCGCAAAATGTACGGAAACAGTAAGGCAACGACAGCTCATCACGCTCTCCGTTAAGATTTAATAAAAGCTGGCTTGGGCTGGTGAGTAGACGAAGAGCAGGTTTGGACAAGCATGTCTAGTCCTTTTGAAACGCCATGAATTTTCTATCTCATGAGGTGCTCCTCTCCGCGTCTCGTAAATCTCAGCGGTGTTTCAGTACAGATAAGGCTTATATCAACAATTGAGATTCACCGAAACATCATTAATACTAAAGATCCTGGCCCCCTTCGAAATTCTTTGGCCCGTTTATAATCGCAACAATTTTCCGAATAAAATCTTTTGACCGCGTGGACCCATTTTGCATCGACAGGCCTAAAAGCTTCCGGGCATGCCTTGTTCCGAGGAGAAACTATTGTCCGGACCTGAGTACAAGAGCAGAAGCATTGAGCAGCCTTTAATCAGTACTATTGTTGTCCTTCCGCTAGAGTCTTCAATCGTCCGTGAAAGAGAATCCGAGGCACTTTGTGTTTGAGCGAGAAAGTAATGTCCCGCGGTTGGTTTTATTTGGGATTCGATGATGAATCTGTTGTACGGGCAATAGGGACCCGAAAAATGGGTCATCAATATTCGTAATCACAACTCGAGTATTAAGATTCATGTCATGTAATTTATATTGAAAGAGTGAATTATAAGAATTCCCTAATATAAAAAGTTAGGATGCGTAAGAATTCGGTCATTTCAAATAAGAGTATGGAGTCAAGATTATGTCAAGGATACTGAAATTGATATGGAAAATTAATCCACAAAATGATATGTTAATTTGATTGGTTATAGAATTGTCATTTTCAAATTAAATTAACATTTTTCATGAGATGTTTATGTGTACCATTTACTAATTATAGCAATAATGATAGATTCAATCTTGATAGGAGCTTATAAGCTTGTTATAATGTATCGAAGTTCTTGTTGGGTAAGGGTCATAAATGCTTGTAGCTGATTATGCTAAGGTGATTCCAAACCGGGAAAAAGAAAAGAAAAGAAATAATCCACATTAATATTTAGTTTAACTTATAAAATCAACTTATACTAGTTTGACTTTAATTTGAGTTCTAATATATCTTTTTGCTTGAATTAAATTTTCTCCATATGAAACTAGCAAAAGTTCTTGACACTGAATAGAATGTAGAGTAATAGGAGGTAACACAAATGAAAATTTAAATAGATAGGCTACTCACCACCCACAAGGTAATCAACCTAAGGGATAAGAGTAATACTCGCCACACGTAGGTAATTAACCTAAGAGATAAGAGAAAAACAAGAAAACTTCTTATCGTTAAGCCAAAGGCTCATTTAAGTTATGAATCAATCTTGTCTTTTCATTCATCATAGCAAACTTGTATAATTGAACAAGTAACAACCCTTCAAGTATGAGTAATTACCAAGACTTATTGGAAAAATAAAAAGATTTATAGGAAAGACAAAACTAGTTTTACTAGAAAACATCTACAATAAACAAGGATTCTAGAAACTTAAATAACATTTACTAGACCTTTAAGAAATAAATATATGTGGGTACAGATCTCCAAGTTTTACTAGTTCCGAAGTAGTTGAATTAATGGACTTCAAGGAATGCTCTAGCATCAGTTCTCAAATTTACATTCCGTCTTTTGTGGCAATTAAAGAATATTTATGGGGAGTCATATTATTGTTATGAGATAATTGTACTTATATAAAATTAGAACGTCACTCATCGTGGATTTTTTTCCTCCATGCGATGTTTGCATGGAGGGAGGGGCGAGCACTAAAATGAGATCTCAAGTAAGAGATCCTTAGAGATCCGCAGTATCCTAAACATACGAGGTAAACATTATTATCAAATAAAACAAAAAACATAACCACATGGAAAGGTAGAAGTGGAGAATTCAATTCCCCATCTTCTTGGGGAGCTGAGGGAGGGAATGTTGAGTTTTAGATATAAGGTTCAATTTTCACACTCTGAAAAAAGATAGAATAAAAATTTGAGAGCGAGTTGAGATTTAAAGTATGACAGACAAAAAAAAAAATACAAAAGATAATATTTTCGTAAAATCTAGGGCCACATCAAATACATGAAGTTGATGATATGTACTCAATTAGTATGAGCCTTCTAATTAAGGTAAAATATTGCTAAGATTCATCGAATTCCAGGGCTTATACACAATCCAGAGAGCCACACAATTTTTTTTGTCTCCAACACAAGCGTGTGAAAAATGCCAAGTAAAACACAGATCTTTCTCCCTCTCATAAATGGGATCAATTCCAAAAAAAATTCCAAACTTTAGGTCCAGTCTCAAATATATCACGAATTTTTTTTTGTCTAAAAAAAAATCCCAAATTTTAGGTTTAGTCCCAAATTTGCCCTGAACTTTTCTTTATCTAAAAAAAAACCCAAACTTTAGGTTTAGCCCCAAATCTGTCCCAAACTTTTCTTTTGTCTTAGAAAAAACTTCAAACTCTTAGTCCATTCCCAAATCTATCCCAATTTTTTTTTATCAAATTTTACTCTAATCCTAAATTTTCCCTCGTTAGCCTCTGTCCAAAAGCTGTATTAGTAATCCCAAATTTTTTACGTCCTAAAATGGTTTTATTTTGAAAATAATTTTCTATGACATCTTGCTTATGTGTATTTATTATCTATGTGGAAATGCCATGTTAAGTTGGGACATTTGGGAACATATCAAAAATTGGTGATTTTTTTAGTACAAACGGATGGTAAAACCTTAAATTAGTATACCCATTAATTTTGACGTGTTATTTAATTTAGCAATTTGACAATAAAATTTAACAAAAACTAATTGATGGTAATTTATTTTTATAGTCAAAATATTAATTTTGGGTAAATTTATCATATGTGTACCAATTTGGGATTTTTCATGATATTGACTCTTTTTTTTAGACAAAACAAAATTCGGGGTAGATTTTGGACTAAAATTAAAGTTTAGGGTTTTTTTTTTAGACAAAAGAAAAGTTCGGCACAGATTTGGGACTAAACCTAAAGTTTGAAATTTTTCTTAAGATAAAAAAAAGTTCGAGATATATTTAGATCTGAACCTAAAATTTGAGGTTTTTTTTTTAAAATGAACCTTTGATAAATGTGTGGTTAAAAGTTCAGCGTCTGATTTCCAAGTCAATGGCACGGTTAGCCAATCCTTTCCCCATCACCCGTCCAGAGACCCCGTGAATCGCGTGCATGCAAGCTATTTTCCGAATCCGCACAATCTCTTTTTCTGGTGCACAAAACCTGACACAGACGTACTTGAAGCATTGCGCTCGGGCACCCCCAAACTTTATCCCCTAACACTTTTCCCATCTCCCTCTCTCTCTCTCTCTCTCTCTCTCTCTCCATGATGTCACCTGCTTCTCTCTCTCATCATAGCGGGAAAGAAGAAAAAAGGAGCATGAGACACTCCGGAACAGAAACCTGCGTAACCTCTGAGCCGAACCTCACCAGCTGGGTCAACCAAGTCAACGAGAGCCTCGAGTGCAAGCCCCCTGACGAGCAACGCTACTGGGAGAAACGGTCCATCTACAAGGTTCCTGCCCACGTTGCCAACCTCAAACGCGAGGCCTACAAGCCGCAGGTCGTCTCCTTCGGCCCCTACCATCACGGCGAGGATCACCTCCGTCCCATGGAGGACCACAAGCACCGCGTGCTCCTCCACTTCTTCAGGCGTTTCGGGGAGCCCCTCGAGAAGCTCGTGGGAACCCTGAGGGACTCGGTGGGGGACCTTAAGGCATGCTACGACGGGCTGGACCCAAAGTGGGAGGAGGGCGGCGCTGAGGGCACAGACCGGTTCCTGCAGCTGCTGATCACTGATGGCTGCTTCATGCACGAGATCCTGAGGTACAACAAACCACGGATGGTCAACGACTACGCGCCAAACGACCCCATCTTCAGCGAACATGGGAAGCTCTTCATATTTCCGGTCATTAAGCGGGACATGCTGCTGCTGGAGAATCAGCTGCCGATGCTAGTGCTGGATCAACTGGTCGATGCCTGCAAGGTTAGTTCCTTGGATTTCGCTCCGCCATAAGAGAGCTTTTGGCATGCACGTAAACTGCCGTACTATTTTCACTCATGGCGATCTCTGATGGATCAAATCTAATGCTCCAAATGTGTTGGATGCACGGTTTGGGATCAGCCGACAATTCATTATTAGGTCTATGAACACTATCGGGAAACTCCTTTTTTAACCTTTTACGTGAGGACAATCCGTACGATAGCAGGACGAAGTTAAAACACACTGGCTTTACTCCCAACAATGCAGGAGGACGACTCCGCCAACGAACTCATCCTCAAGTTCTTCTGCCGCAGCCTGGAAAACGCTAGCAAGGAAAAATGCCTGCACGTCCTGGACGTATTCAGGAAGAGCATGCTGATGGAACCCGAGAAGAAGGACAAGGTGAAGAGCAAGGGCAGCGACGAAATAATCCGATCGGCCACCGAGCTCCATGAACACGGGATCCGGTTCGAAAAAAGCCAAACCAGCAGCCTCAACGACATCTCATTTGCCAGCGGGGTCCTGAAGCTCCCCAAGATCCCGGTGGACGAAGCCACCGAGGCCATGTTCCTCAACCTCATCGCATTCGAGCGCTCCCACGTTGGGGCTGGGAAGGAGGTCACGTCCTACATCTTCTTCATGGACAACATCATCGACAAGGGGCAGGACGTCGCGCTGCTCCACACCGGGGACGCCATACATAGTTACATGGAGAGCGACGAGGCGGCAGCCAAGCTGTTCAACTCGCTGGCCATGGGCGTGGTGCTCGACCCCAACAGCAGCCTCCATGACGTGATCAACGACGTCAAAGAGTACTGCGGGAAGAAGAGGCACGAGTGGAGGGCCTATCTCATCCACACCTACTTCAAGAATCCTTGGCTTATATTGTCTCTCATCGCCGCCATCCTCATCTTCGCGGTCACCATAATTCAGACCATATATACCGTGCTCAGCTACGAAAAATGAACCTTCCCTTTGCTTCTCTGTACAATATTTTTTTCTTCTCCATTTTCTTGCGGTACTCCTAATGCTCTCTTGATTTAGTTGTCGCTTGTTGTTATTGTTAAATACTCTATCTAGGATAGTCTGCAATACTCTCCGTGTCTCTCTCTTAGCGGTAGGTGAATTCTGTGGCAGAAGAACGCTTGGGAAGGAGTCAATGTTTGTAATAAAAGAAGAGTCCATGTTGAAGCTCCTGGAGAAGACTTTCTTGTACTATGACGTGTAAGAGTTTTCCTAACGTAGGCTACATTAATTAAGATTGTAGTTTACTATTTTACAGTGGTTGTCTATTAAAGTGAGATATAAAGTTTTTTAATAGGTCAAATATGGGCTTAGCTTATGTGGACTGAGTTGCGCTTAGCCTGTGATGAGAGGGCCTGCTTGGAAAACTTTATAAATAACGCTAAGGTCCCTCCTCTAGCCCTTAAAGGCACATCCATTTCCTCATACAATGAAATAGTTTGTGAGGGGCTGTCGCAGCGAGCCAGGATTTTGAGAGTGATTGAGAAGAAGAGCCTTAGCATTTGAGGTTCCGATTTTCGTTATTCTGCATTAAGAACTATGGATACCAAATTAGGTGCGCAAATCCTTTCTTTTCTCTATTATTAAGTCAAGTTTCTAGCTATATTAATCCTGGGATGCCGTTTCGACGGCTTACATGTCAGTCATTGGAGGACTATAAAAAGCTAGCCATGTTCATTGAGAGGACAGCAGAAGGCTAAGAAAGAAGCATCCCTTCTACTTAAAGCCTTCGTTATATAAAATCCATAGTTTCCTGTTGCTCTCTTTTTGCTCCAAAATTAGCAGCCCACTAACCTTACACTTTCTCAATCTTTTTCAGTCTATCAAGCTAACTGTCATGAATGATGTTCCTCCTGTTTTCAGTCATGTTCATTTCCCTCTTCAAACGTTTTGAATACATTTGGCTACTATTTATCATCATCAGATGATGATTCTCTTGTTTCAACCCTCTTTATGTTTGTCCATTACAACATTTCCTTCTTGATTAAATTTTGTTATGAAGTTGCAGAAAATTTCAGTGAAAAACAAATGCCTTCAAAGTCATATCTATTCCTCATTGGCTTCAAAATCCAAAGTCATCTATATATTTCCCAATTGCCGAGCAATCAATATTAACTTAGTTTTATGTCTGGGAAAGATATATTTTGAAACTTCCAATATCCTCCCTGATATTCATTGATTTGTAGACCCCCATTGTAAAATCTTATATCGAAATTAACTGAGAGCGAACTGCTATTATGTACAGAAAAAAGCTAGCAAATTGTTGAAAACTTCAAATTTTTAACCTTATGAACAAAACTCATATTTCTGCGTGAACTGCAAACGAACCCCAATTCGAAAGATGAGGTTTCTTCACTTCATTAAATATTCAGCAATCGTGGGTATCCTTCCAGAGTGGCAATAGCTCAATATCCAGCTTCCTATTGTCTTCCACATCTGATTAAGCTCAGCTACCATAAGAAGAGTTATTAATTTCGCAACATGACCTGACAAATGATAATTCTAATGTTACGTAGTTAAAATAGGGAATTGGAAGGAGAAAGCAAACATACGATGTTATTCTTATGACGCGTCCCACAAAAGCCCTGGAGATAAATGGGCAAGATATTCGATGCGGCAAGGACATAAATGATCAACGTTTCTCCCTATGCACTCCAGAACTCTTGTGGTACGCCCCAGTCCCCTGAAATCGACCAGTTGAGGAATAGCCCTTTAGGGAAATCCAGAATACGTGGAACATAGGATAAGGCTTGACAAGGGCAAGATCCTCAATGTCGTTATAGCATAAGGCAAGTCCATGAGATTGCAAAATCTTGATGAGTCAATATGTGATCGGAAGGAATCCACAGGGGTAAAGAGAGCCCAAGCTAATTAAGGGTGTCAATAGTTAGGTTCGGTTTGGTCGAAAACCGAACTGAATAGAACCGTTACAGTAATCAGCTGAACCAATCCAAACGCAACACGACCCAACCCAAATACGAACTGAAATCCTGATTTGATTTGGTTCGGAATTTCGGTTTTTGCTTTTGTTTTTTTGGTTTCACATTTTTTTTTTGGCTGAACCAAACCGAAATTTTCCCTCTCCGTCACTGATCGATGTGCCTCTGCGATGTCATCCTCTTCAAAATGCGCAAAAGCAGACTTCACACTTGTTGGAGATACAATTTGTGCAAATTGATTTGATTGAAGATTCTTAAATCAATCCAAGACTCAAAATGATTTCATATCTTTGTATTTCATTTTATAATTTACATCTTGTAATATAAATACATGTAAAGAATACATTACGGTGAATACAAAAAAAAAAATTTCCCATTTCTTTTTCCTTTTCATTTTTTCACTTAGTGTCATGGTATTAGAGCCGCTCATTCTTGACCTAGCTTCCGCAGAATTTTTTTTTTTTTGAATTGCCTCCGGCTACTTTTTCTGATTTGTTGTTGCAGCCTTAACCCTGCAAACAAATTAGCGCCGGGAAGGAATTCATATAAATCTTCATAAGTGATGCCATGACTAAAAACAAAGACGTGTTTACTGGAGAAAATTCTTCAATGGAGGAGAGTTCAAACTCACCACAAAACAGAGCTTCGGATCAGATTGATCCATCTGAAGACAACCAGTCCACCGGTCAACGTCCATCCGCTCCTGCCATTGCTCCCGTCCGTGTTCCCAGCCCGATCCAGTGGCCACCAGTCCACAGGATTCCAGTTCAAGGCCCACGGACCGTCGGTCCGAACCGGTCGTGGGCCCAATACAACCCACTTGGGGAAGGAACGACTGCAAACAAGGGAGCCCAGTCCAATGAAGATGGGCCGAATCTTTTCAATGTCGGGCCCAACCCAAATGCTTGGACGGGTCCGGGTCTCAGGCCCGAATTCATTCCACCGGGTCCCGGGACAAATTCCTACCCGGTATTGGGACCCGGTTTCATGCCGTATGGTGTCCCAGCCATCCGGGGCGTCCGGAGCCCGACAACCAACTCTACACATCGCCAGCCGACGGACCCGAATTGCGTCTCATAAGCATAAAGCTCGCGGACCAGAAAATTATAGCGCATGGGTTAGGGATTTCCGGTGGGCCTTGTCACGAAAGATGAAAGATGAAAGATAAAGACGGATTCCCTCTACGGAACCGTGCTCTTTCCGACTGACGATCGATTGCGACGACACTAGCCTAAATGCAACCAGCTTATCAACACATGGATTGGGAATTGCATGACTCCCGAGGTTGCGGCCAGACTCCCGCCAACTGAAGACAACTGAAGACACAAAGACGATGTAGGGCAACATCCGCGAGGTGTATGGCAAGTTAGATCAAGCAAAAATTTTTTTCCCTTAAGCAGGAACTCAGTGAACTCAAGCAACGAAATATGACGGTCACGGCTTGCTTCAACAAGCTCTCGTCACTGTGGAACGATTTGGAAGCAGCCGAAGAAAAACTCAAGGGACCGGAGGCGACCTTAAACCAGTACAGATCTATAAAGGAGAGGAAGAAAGCTACTCGTTTCCTCTTGATTTTGAATGAAACGTACTTGATTTTTCGTTCTCAGATCTTAGCAATGGAACCAACCCCGACGCTTGGCCGGACTTATCAGCTCGCCGTCCAGGAAGAAAGCCAACGGTTGGCCTCATCGGAATACGTGAGGGTCGGTGAATCCGTCCTTCTTGCAGCTCAGGCAAAGAATCACCCAAAAGGGGGCGTTGGGAAATCCTCGGGAGAAGAATGGCATCGAATTGCTGCGTTTGCTTTAGGGTTAGCCGAAGAAGAAAAAGAGATACGGGCGAACGGCTCAGATTTATTCTTAAGATCTGCCGGCTCACGTGAGAAGACGCGGGTGGACGGCTCGGATCTGTTCTTGAAATCCGACGGTCCACGCGCGAAAGTCCCAGCGTCCAAATCGGACGTTCCTTACGAAGCCACGTCAGCACCGATTTTTAAATTGGTCCGTCCCTCTTTTGCTACGTCTCATAAAGGAAATGGACACTCTCTTAAGGTTAAGGCTCCGTTCGTTTCACGGAAAATGAACCATTTTCGGAAAATATTTTCCTGAAAGTCATTTTCTAGGAAAATGACATTATTTTCCGGTGTTCGGGTAAAACCTAAAAAAGTAAAACCTAAAAAAGTCCCGGAAAATATTTTCCGATGTTCGGTAAGGAAAATATTTTCCAAACTTCACCACTTGGACATGCACCATTTTTCCGGGTTAGGCGCGGCTGCCGGCCATTTCCCGTCCTCCGTTTTCTCTCCTCCTCTCCTCAGATCCCGTTCCCTCTTCTGGTTTTCTTCTTCTTCTTTTTTTCCGTTTTTCTGTCCGAAATCGCCTGCTCTCTTGCTGTCGATCCTCCTCTCTGCCCAGCTGCTCCTTCGGCCCTCCCTCTCTCTCAGATCTGCTTCGGAATTCTGGCCTGACCAGCCAGACCTTGTCGGTTTTCCGTTCTGCCTTGCTGCCTTTCTTCTTTTCCGGACTTGCTCCTGTCTTGCTACGTTTTTTTTTGGAAAAACCCAGAAGAATCCCTCAAGCTCTCCGTCCGTCTGCGTTTTTTTTTTTTTTTCTCGAGAACCAGCGCTCCCTGTTTTTCCCGTTTTTCTCTCACATTTTTTTTAGAACCCCTCTGCCTTCTTTTCTCTCGTTTCTTCCTCTGGCCCCTGTCCGAAAATCGCCGCCTGTCCCTCAGCTCCGGCCCTGGTTTTCTTTTCCTTCTCAAATCTGCTCTCCTCCTCCACAAAACCAAAAACCGGCCACCCCTTTTCTTCTCCTCGGTTTTTTCTTCCTTCTTTTCCCCTGTGAACCAGCCTCGATTCTTCTCCCCCGACTCGAGGAAGAGACGGACAGAATCACTACATAACAAGCACACTGCGAATCATTTTCAACATGGAATGACTTGACTCGAGGAAGAGACGGAGAGAGTACCTGTGAATCTGCAAGTGATCGAGGCTTCTTGCTCGAAATCTGATCAGGACTCGTTCGAAGCTACGAGCGATCGAGAAACCCTAGTTTTTGCAAGAGAAAAGGGGGAAAAGTGACGAAGGGGTGCACGGAAATATGGGAGATACGAAAAAGGGCCGGAGGGTTCTGCCCTCGCGATCGTTTACCTGGCTGAAGATTGGATGCAAAGGCCAATCTCTCTGCTGCTCTGCGATTGATTTCTTCGCACTCCCAAAGAGCTGGACGAGAACAATGATCGAGGAGAAGAAGAGCAGTTCGGAGGGATGGGGACTCTCGGTGGGCTCGCCCTTGCGGTGGGCTGGGAAAATGATTTCCTTTTTGCAAAAAAGGAAATCATTTTCCACACTTTTAAGAAGGAATTTTTCATTGACCGGAAAATGTTTTCTTTGACCACTTATTTTCCGCCCCCGAACGCCGAAAAATTTGGAAAATATTTTCCCGGAAGCCATTTTCCGCGAAACGAACGGAGCCTAAAGGTAAATTATTTTGTGGCTACTGTAAACGTCCACGTCATCCTGTAGATACTTGTTGAAAGTTACATGGAAAATCTGGAGAAGAAGGGAAGAAAGAAAGGGAATTATTAGCAAATCAGGTCATGGTGAAAAATCAATTACTCATGACCAATTTCAGCGGTTGAAGGCACTAAAGTAGCTTGATATTTCAGGGAAATTAGCAAGCTTCTCAGGTACCTCTTACTGTTTAATGAACAATATTTCAAGTAATGAGTGGATAATTGATTCAGATATTAGTAACCACATTATTTACAACAAAAGATTCTTTAGTCACATTCATACAAATCTGCATTCACCCATATCAATTCTTCTTCCAAATGGACATACGACTTATGTCACATAAATTGGCACTATCAATCTTACCCCTTCCATCATCCTTTGAAATGTCATCTATGTTCCTCAATTTAAATTTAATCTCATTACTGTCTCAAAAGTTTGCCATGACAATTCTTGTTCTGTTTTTTTCAATTGTAATAATTGTTTCTTTTAGACCATTTCAACTAGCAAACTGATCAGCTTAGGTAGTATTTCACAAGGACTATATTTTGGGGATCAATTTTCCATGAAACTTCGATTTATCAAGTATTTCCTTGAATACAAATTCTGTGTGTAATGCCACTACAAGTGATAATATTTTGACCGTGTGAAATCTCCATAGCAAATTTCCCCTTTTTTTATTATGAAATCATAGGGCAAGGATGCCTTTGGTATCATTCTTATTTCACATGATTTCCCATCAATGTTTGGGCTATACTGCTTCTTTTTCACACCCTCATTGCAAAATATGCCCCATAGCAAAACCATCACGTGCTCCTTTCCCCATCAGTAGATCATGTGCCAATAAAATTTTCTCGATCATCTATGTGGACCTATGGGGTCCCTATCATAGCCCACATCGTGATGAATCACGCTTTTTTCTTACCATTGTGGATGATTTTTCTTGGGCAACATGGGTCTTCCTAATGTAGTCAAAAGGCCAAGTTTCTTCTCACCTTAAAATCTTTTTCTCTCTAATCGAAAATCAGTTCGAGATGTCTGTCCAACGAATTCGAACTGACAGTGGAAGTGAATTCCTTAACTATGAATATGCATCTCTTCTCTTCCCATGGAATTCTCTATGAACGATCTTGTGTTTACACCCCACAACAAAATGAGATTGTAGAACTCAAACACCATAATCTTTTGGGAGTTGCATGTGTTCTAAAATTCCAAGCTTAAATTCCAGAAAACTTTTGGGCGATTGTGTGGTCACGGCAACTTACCTAATCAATCAAATGCCATCTCAGATTCTCGATGGATGAACTCCTTTTGAATTGCTCTTCAGTAAGAAACCCGAAACTCATCATTTAAGAGTATTTGGCTGTCTATGCCATGTTACAAATGTAGGTCCTTGGGACAAAATGCGTCCCCATGCCCGTCGTATTTTCACAGTTACCCGACTCTCCAGAAAGGTTATCGTGTTTTCGACCAACAACTGGAAATTTTTTCGTGAGTAAAGATTATTTTCCATGAAAATATATTTCCCTTTCAAGATGAAGCCAAACAAGCTGAATTTTTTGGATGCACAAAACATCATCGGTCCTTCTTAGCTGAAGAGGATTTGTCCCCAGATCAAGGTCTATTGCTCATTGCACCTCCAAGGTATCCAATATTGTCTCCATCTGTAGAAAATATTGAAGACAATTCATCTCCTTTTCCGAATGAAGATTCCAATCAATCAGTTGAAGGAAGTCCCACACAATCTATGTTCACATGTTGCCTCTTACGACAAAGCAAACGATAGATAAATTCATGAAACTGTCCTCAAAACTGATAACCGATTGTGATGAATGATCAAGATCTAAAGTAAATTAACCAAAAAGGTCTACCCAATAATCAAGATGATAAGTAAATTTCTACCGGGTAAAATAAAATCTCCATGATGCCCAATTCTCTCCAACTAATTATGAAATTGCATTGATAGCCTTGACTCGTGTCCTAGCTTGTCTAAAGCTAGATTTGCCTCCTTAAAATGGACAATCACATGTCCAAAGTGCCAGCCAACCTAGCATGTAACCACGGCCATCAAGAACTGCATACATAAAGCGTACACATTGTTGGAATACAGAAACCAGTAACGAATTAACAATTTCCTCCATATAGAAGGCAACCATATTATATTGCATCTATAGCAAGTTTAAATCAGTAATATAACTACAAAAACAAAAAGAAATAATGAAAAGTTTCGTAGTTTTGGCCTTTTCAACGACAGAACTCCTTTTGATTTAGCAAATAACAGAGCAAAGTCTGCAACTCTAAACCCTCGCCCTCTCTCTCTTTCCCTCTTCGCCATCATAGTCCCTTCCCTCTTACCTGATGAGCAGTTCTTGAAATGGGATGAAAGAGTGAAGATCAGAATCTCAAAAAATCGCCTTAAAAGGCCTTCAGGATCAAGGGGACTTTGCCATCATGATGGAGCATTTGCAGGCAACGGACCAGAATCTGGAGAACTACTGCATTGATGTGCAAGAGAATGAACCACCAGGATAGAAGTACACAAATTTGACGAAGGAAAACCATAGATATGGATGACAAAGATCGAAACCAAAAAGGTCTACCCAATAATCAAGATTGAAAGTAAATCTTTGTTGGGTAAAATAAAATCTACGGAATACCCAATTCTCTCACCTTAGAATGGACAATCACATGTCCAAATGCAAGCCAACGAAGCACGTAACCGTGGACATCCCTGAACTGCATACAAAAAGCATACACATCATTGGAATCATGAAACCGGTAACAAATTAACAATTGTCCTTCTCCACATAGAAGGCCACCACATTATAAGTCATTTATTGCGACTTGGATAATTAAATCACTAACATAACCACAGAAACAAGAAATATATTGAAAAAACTGCATAGCTTTGGCCTTTTTACCGACAGAACCACTTTTGATTTAGCACCTAACGTAGCAAAATCTGCAATCCGCACCCTCTTTTTCTTTCCTTCTTCCCATCTACCATCCTAGTCCCTCTCCTCTTCCCTGATGAGCTGGTCTTAAAATGAGATGAAAGAATGAAGATCAGAATCTCAAGAAATCACCTTAACAGGCCTTCAGGATCAAAGGGCCTTGGACACCATGATGGAGCATTTGCAGGCAATGGACTAGAATCTGGAGAATTAATACTCTATTGTTGTGAAAGAGACTGAATTATCAGAACAGAAGTACACATATCTGACGAGCGAAAACCATAGACATAGAAGACAGATATAACGAAGAGAGCTTTGTCTGTGCATTTATTTGGTTTCTGCATAGTTGTCGAATTCCCAACACTTCAAGATCAATTGTTGCGACAGCATTACGAGCTGGTCCAGTGATTCCTCGATCTCCACGTTTCACCTAGTTAATCTCAAGGCATACTCACGTAATCAATCCAGGATTAGAGCACCACAATTCTTTCTTCCCATCAAAGGAGACCCGCAAGTCCCATTCGAGTGGAACTGGTTCTAAACAAGGACCCTGTGTGGGTGCTCAATGAGGTTTCTGGTAAGTTAATAAATGCCACTGAAGACATATTATGACCTTTCAAACAATTATTTATCAGATGTGAGAATTTTGTGATCCGGACTTCGAGGGCACAACTTTGACCTCATCGAAAAGAAATGACCAAACCAAGGAGTTGGAATTAATTCGAATGTGAGAAAAAACATCCAGAATAGTATGTGATCACAATGCAAAAGAAAGGACCGTTTGCTTTCAGCATGTCACCCCTTTTATAGATCGCTTTACGGGTAGATACTACCGGAAAAGTAGCATGCACACCTTTTAATCTTTCCATCTCCTCCAGGGTTGGACTATCTAATTTGCTACTTTCCCAAATAACATCTACTTCAAAGGATAATTAAACCACTCCATTGTTCTGCTTGTAAAATATTGGTTTGCTTAAATTTTTTTCATGGAATAATTTTCATAGTGAATTTGATATGGAAATTGGTATACTAATAGTGTGTTTGGTTTTGCATTTCCAAGGGACTTTCAGCCTCCAAAACCCCTTGAAAATATGTTGGACCACTTGACTAACTATTTTGAAAAAGCTTTCAAGTGAAAGTCGGCATTGGGCTTTCAGCAGCTGACCAAATACTTAAACTCATTTTTTTCTTCCAAAACTTTCTTCACCAATTTTTCAAACTTTAGCTTTTGTGCCTTGTTATTTTTTTTTAATTAAAAAAGGATCAAACCCTTTGCCGGTCTAGTGAAGGGCTACGTCAGTCGGCGAGGGTCGTGCAACCCTAGTGAGGGCTGCTGAAGTGGCCTGACCTCAGGCGACCCTCGCTGGAGGTTGCCTTGCCTCAAGCGATCTCAACCAATAGCCGCTATGTCAAATCTAGCTCACTGACAGCTGTGGCCTTTTGTCGGACTGATAAAGGGTTACGTCTTTCTTTTTTTTAAAATTGTATATATTTGATTTTTTTAGTACTATTGTCAAAATTTATATTTAAAAAGTTACATACATTATTTTTCAAATTTTAAACAAATAAAAATTAAAAAACTAATATTAATCATTGAAAGGGCTTTTTAAATGTGTTTTCTACCAAATGGCAATTCTCTCAAAGTTGCTTATTAAAATGTAGTTTGCCAAATAGCCTTTGCATTTGCCCAAAGCTTTTAAGCTAAATTGCTTTGCATTTTCTCAATAGGCTTTCAAAATACTAAACCAAGTGCACCCTAAATCGTATGGAATATTATTATTGATTAGTGATTAGGGCTACATTTATGTCAATGCCTTTTGAAGAGTAACCAAAGGCCGTATAAGAATGTACAAAGCGAGATGTCATCAATCCTAAAAGACAAAAACTAACTTGAATAGGGACATTAAAGAACGCTAAGCCCAATACTAGAAAGAATTTCTTTTACAAGAAAAAAGTAATAAAAGACGTTGTTTGGCAATGGGTGAGCTAACTCCCAATTTGCCACTGGACCACCAAACAGGATAACATGCAATTGAAGAATAGAGACATTGTCTGTTAAAACGAGCTAATTAATGAAACCGAAGTTTTGTTAAAGTCAATGGTGTTTACAGGATATGATTGGTGTATTAAAAGAGAAGACCAAGTAATGGAGGTCATGTTTGACGTAGAAAAACTTGTGGCGTGGTTGTTAGCTCCATCACATTATTTGTTCATAGAGATGAATGTGACAGAAGGAGAGAGTGGGCGAGAGGGAGGACTGGGTCAAGAGAGATAGTGGTGCAGTTGCAAATGGAGGGCCTCGTACAACTCCACATCATTCATTTGGGTCGTTTGGGGATCGAAGTTTTCGGAATGAACAGTACACCACTAGTGGCTTCAACACATTCGCGACCGCAGCTGAACTTGAAGGGCCAAAATCCACAGCCAACTCCACAGAATAGATTATACATATACTTTTCGGGGTATTGTCTCTTTTTCTTTCCGTGTTTGTTTATCTCATTCATAATCATTAAGGTGCACGATTAATGCGCATTAAAATACAATCAAGAGTTGGAATCTTTTACCGCTCTTAAAAGTAGTCTAGACATTGTGAAATTGGCAGCAATGTAGGGGTAAGATGGAGATGGTTGGTTGTTGCCACCTTTGCCTCAAGCAAAGTGGATGAAGGCAGTCATAATTGGAGAGAGAGATATGTGCTATGGCAAGCATGGCCACAGATATTGTTGCCACTAGTATGGCCATGACCTATCTTAAATCTTACTTTTGCCTCGGATTGACTTAGGACTAAGTCCTCTAAGATCATAACCAAATCCCCAATAGAATTGCCAAACTATCATGACTCTCTCTATGGGCATGTCAAGGAAAACAATGGATTTAGATGTAATGTCGAGTTTGAGTTGGGGACCAACAAGCATGGATTCTCCCAAACATTTAACTTGCGCGACATTGGGAGTTACCACTAATCTACTAAAGCTGGCAACAAGCCAAGTGAGGTGCAGAAAGATACCTTACTTCCTACGCAATTAGAGATTTCGGGTATGATTACACAAGTTATCTAACTAGTGCTCTTTTGATACCTAAATTTGATTATTTGTCAATTAAGGTGTTTTTGTAGTCTTTTTACAAAATTATGAATCCTAAGGTCCTTGTATGCTAAGTGTCAATGCAATTTTTTTGTATATACTATGGTCAACTGAAAAAGGCAAATCAGATTTAAAATATATATATATATATATATATATATATATATATATATAAGAATAATAATCAATTCATCCAAAATAATAACGAAAAGATGATTGAAAAATAAAATGCATTAAGATAACCCCATATGAGTCGGGCTAATGATATGACATGACTTTGTTATTAAGCCTGAGGACAACAATCCCCATGAGCTTAGTTCCAATTGAGTCTAAATTCTTGCTCAAAACATTAATCTCCCGCAACTAAGCTTTAATTGAAGGTGTTCACTAAAACCCCGGAATTAAATGTATGCTAACTAAATAAAACTAAGCTTACATCTAGCGCTGATAATAATACAACCTAATCGAAGCCAACTTCTAAACTATTCTCTGGTTTTTAAAATTGTTTCGAAAAATTTTTAAAAATTTTAATTCCGAAAAATAGGGACCCAGGCTGGGCCTTTTGGCCCAGTCCGAATATGGGCTGCTACGGACTCAGATGGAGCCCCTATCTCAAGCCTATTCGAAACAAAGCCGAATGAAGCCCAATCTAATGAAATCGAATTAAGCCCAACTTCATCTAAATCAAATCTGGCCCAAAAAATCTAGACCAAGCAAGCCCGAATCCTCCTTTAAAGCCGAAGCAAGCCCAGACTCGTCAATCAAATAAAACCCAAACCCACTAAACCTATTCAAGCCCAAAATTCACGAAACCTAACTGAAGCCCCCCATTTTGCTAGTGTCTCCTGGCCGGTTCACCCACTTCATCGTCATCTTCTTCCAGCTGGCCACGAATAAGCGACCCCGACCAAACTCCCTCTCCGGCCATTCAGTACAGTGCTCAAATACGGCAAAATCAAGTCGAAAATAAGTGAAGGAGACTCTCGATTAACAAGGAGTGAACTAACAGATACGTCAAGAAATCAGTATTTTGAACAGAAAACTTCTATAACACTACCAGCTTTGCTTCTCAAATGATCAAAACGTAAGCTAATAGTTACGGATCAGACGAATGCATTTCGTTGAAGAAGTGGTGGGCACGGCTTGGGGAGAAGGTCTTTAACAATTTCAAATCCAGATTATGATCTAAGTCCAAGCTAGCCCAAGCCAGAGATTCGTAATCAGTGAATCAGACTCGAACGGATTAAATTTCTATTTCAACACGAGTGCAGTCTGGTGTGCCCCCCTCTCTCTCTCAAAACGGGATGTTTTCAAACATGGATATAACCTTGCTAATGAAGTCAGCCAGAGCAACGGCTTGACGACTAGAAGAGAGAAAGGGGCTTCCGGGAACTTCGCCGACCGAAATCAGGGCTTGTAGCGGAACTCTAAATGAGGTCTTCGTCCTTCAATTTCCACGGCCACGAAACGGTGCAAGCAGACCTCTCTGTGGCGGCCAAACTGACGGAGACAAGAGACGATACGGTGGCGATGGTAACGATCGGCAACGAAAAGGCACGATGCGGTTTAAGTAGAAACCACCGAAAAAATCGCTCAAAGACGCTCAAAAGTTTCTCAAATCTCTCTCAAAAACGCCCTCTGCTCCAGCTCTTGTATTTGCTTGCTCTTGTCCGATTTTCTTGGTGACCCAAAACCGCCACCAGGACGCGAAACCCTATTTTCTTTGAGCAGTCCATCTCCCTTGTTCGATCCGTGAATGGGCAAAGCCGACAGAGGGCAAAGGGCCCCGACCAAGCGAGGCCGAAGTAGCGACAGGAAGAGGGGGACGACGGGGAGAGACTGGGAATAAGGGTACGTAGTGCCGGAATGCAGTTTCGCGAAGGTTGGTGGTGGGGAATGGGGGAGAAGGTGAACTCCGAGGTTCTTTTCTTCGTAAACCTCGTGAGCATCCGGGAGAGAGAGAAAAAAAATAAAAAAAATACATGAGGCCTTTCTCTTTCTTTTTGTTTTAACCCCTGGGTTCTCTTCCGCGAAGAGAAAACCAAGGGAGACTTTTTCTTTCCGGCCGGGCTTGATTGTTAGCTGATCTGTTCTCTTGAGTTGAGGAGTACAAAACGGGCTTACCCGTCTCGAGCTTTGAATGGGTGAAACTCTGAAAAATTCAGATGGGCCCTTGGGCTTGGTCCACCGTATTGCTTTGGGGTGATTGGGTCCAGGGTGGATAGGGTTCGCACCCTGGCCCGCCCTGTCTGCTAACCCAACCTAACCCTATTATAACCTTTTTGAATCATGTCCCTACTTTTTTTTATTGGATCCTATTTTGGACCTGACCCTATTTTTCCGGTCTGGGAACAGGGTCAACCCCGTTTTCATGGGAACCTGTTTTGCAACCGTTCAATATCTTATACGGTTTTGAATTTTATATTAATTAGCGAAAAAATAACAACGCAATCCTCCTAACATTATAAGACAAAGCAAAAATCTTAATAATGCATAAACATTAGCAACAAATATGGATCTAATATTAGTTTCATTCCTACAAATACTTCTGATATGATCTAATGTGCTTGTTCATATGTATGCAACGGAGCTCTTATTAAGAAGATAGCTTTTTTGAGTTGAATTGAAAATGCTTTAATTAGTGCAACAATAGTTAATAGCACTTGTCCTGCGACTATAGTAATAGTTGAAGATGGAACCATTAAAAAAGAAAAACAATGCATGAGAACAGTTATTTTTAATAATTCTTTCAAAACAATTCTCCCTTAAGTTGATTTAAAGAGAAGCTTTCTTTTTTTTAACAATTCTTCAAAGACAAAGAAACCCATATGCACTATATAGAGAGACAATTTTTTTTTTTTTAAAAGGGTAAAAACCAGTTCCAAAACTGGTCTAGTTCCGGGTGGGTCTTTGTTTGGATCTTGTTCCCGGATCGATTTCAACCGGTTCCCAAAAATTGGAATCGGTTCTCGGACCGGTTTAACCGGGAATCGGTGGTCCGGGTTCCGGTTTAACCCGGTCCGGTTGCACACCCCTAGTACTGCTGGCTTCACCTTTTCTTTTGCTCTCTTTACTATAGATTTATCGACCAAAAAATTTAGGTTTGTACAAAAAAATAGACATTTTTCCCACTGGGATGTGGAGGGGAATCTCGAAAAATCACCAGTGGATCGATTTAATCGAATATGTTATAGGGAAAATCTCGATACATAGATAAGTTCCACATTCCTAAGTTCAACCAATTATCTTTGGTGCATGTTTATTCATTAATATACAAAATTAGATATTTCGATGGACCCTACATTCATTTCTAAATGCGCATGAAAAAGCTTTCGTAATTTATTTTCTCTCCGATTTTATACCATTCGCTGCTTCTTGCAATGAAGGAGCCGTGCCTCACCATCTTCAGTCACCTCATCTTCGAAAACTTTCCAATTTTATTAACACTCAACAAAAGTTGCCATCAAGTATCCAAGCAAT
The DNA here is from genome assembly GCA_014182845.1 of Corymbia calophylla. Taxonomy (NCBI): domain Eukaryota; kingdom Viridiplantae; phylum Streptophyta; class Magnoliopsida; order Myrtales; family Myrtaceae; genus Corymbia; species Corymbia calophylla. Next base: position 15,257,986 of record CM024702.1, read on the forward strand.
TCTAGCGCTGAAGTGGAGCATACCTTCATTGAGTAGGCAAAGTTGAGCATGCTGAGGTGATGCCGTTTAGTTTGACGAAATTCAAGTTGGATTTTCACAAAGATGGTATGAGAAAGATGCGTAACTTTCTAATCATGTATTTTTTCAAAGCTTGTCAAGTTTGGTTCGATTTATCCACATCCTTATTTAGTATAAGGTTTGGCCTACATGGCACTTGGTCATAGACTTTGAAAGAAAGCTACACATGTTATATGTAGGGAAAATTGTCCAATAAGCTTTAAACTTATTGTACTTTTGTCAATTCAATCCTAAACTTTTCAATTATGCCAATGGAGTCCTAAATCTATTTACATTTTACCAATTGAGTCTATTAATCTAATTTTAGCTAGAAAATGCTGACGTGGACATCGGCTGTTTTACGCGGCATAACCAACACTGATGTAGATAATTTTTAATAATATTTCATTATTTTTTAAAATTTTATTATTACTTTTTTCTTTTTCTTTTTTTTCCTTCTTTTTTTTTGGAAACAGTTGCGGTGCTCTCGCGCGTACCTTTCCATCTCCTGTAGCACCAGAGCAGCCATCGACGATTGACCATCGCCGCAGCGATCATTTCCAATCGATGCGGTGTCGTCTGTGGGTGCTAGGGAGGACCGAGGACCCGACGTCGAGGGCTGGGGAGAGGAGAGAGAAGCGGTCATGGCTTCCTGCACTTGGAGTTGGAAGGCATAAGTCAGCGTCAAAGTCTAGCGTCTCCGATGCGACGAGCTCCCAACGTTGCTTGGTCAAGAGCTTCGAGTTCGTTGACTTCCATTTCTTGAGTCGGCCAAACTTTCCCTCGTTTTCTCGCAAGATGGATTGTGAGAAAGTGAGAAGTAGTAGCAGCAAGGGGGTCGCCCTGGCCTGGGGTGAGGGTGAGTGCCGGTGAGGGCTCTCCTCACTAGATCTCTTAAGGCCACCTTGGTCTATGTGATGTTGACCTCGCCGGTGCTCGCCCTCACCCAGGCAAGGCCAGCCGCTTAACCATTGCCTATAGATGGTAGCCAACCATAGACAAAAGGAATAAGAAACGAAAAAATGAAAAGTAAAAGAAAAAGTATCAAAGAATATGTAAAATTATTAAAATATTATTAAAAATTATCTATGTCGACCTAATTATGTCACGTAAGACGGATAATGTCCACGTTAGCAACCAAAATTGATCAAATAAACTTAATTGGCAAAATATATAAAGTTTTTAAGACTTAGTTGGCAATATTAAAAGATTTATAATTAAATTTATAAAAGTGTAACATGTTTAGGATTTTTTTAAACAATTTTGACATTATATGCAAGCTAAATGCTCCAGCTTAAAGGGAGTGTTGAAGTATATTTAATGATATTAGATTATTCCCTATAAAAACTATAATTTTCTAGTATTACTATTTCCTTGTTAGATTATTTCCTTTTCTATTCATATTGTTCGGGTATATACACCCTTGATTCTAATACATTAATAAGTCAACTTAATTGAGTAAATATATCATCTTAATTAATTCTCTCTCCCTTTTTCTTGAATATCCTAGAATTTACATTGTCCTAATGGCTGGTGCTTGATAACTATCTCTTCATTAGTTGTAGATGGTTGTTAGCGTTAAAAATGATCCATCTCCAAATTTTCGAAATGGGGAAGAAGATATCCGAGGCAAAGCAGATTTCGATAATAAAATACGTTGATCTACACCGCAAAAAGGAGATGAGATTACCCCCAAATCGTTTGCCTCTTTCGCTGCGAGATGGGTGAGGATTATGGTCTCCTAACTTGAATGAGTAACCTTGAAGAGTGGGAACGAAGTGGAATCAGAGAGACGGGGGAGCTGAAAGACGTCCAGATTCGGGGAGAAGAGGTTCGGAATGCAGAGAAATCGACAGAGAGAAGAGGAAGTGAAGTGCAAGGTATGTGAGCGAGCTCGATTTGTGCATCCACAGTGGATTATCAACTTTGCGAATCGGCTACAGGCTAAGGTGGGGGAAGTTTTTGTAAAAGTTTCTTTTACCGATGAATTGATTAATCGATCTACTTTTATTAAATTCACTTGTAATATAGCCAGGAAAAAGAGTCACATATTTAAATTTGAACACCATGTATTATTCATTCAGCGGTGATTTTTGAAAGCAAAATCATACCTAACTTTACAAGATTGTTAATTTGAATAACCTTTGAATGATTTTCTCTAGAAAAGTTCTACAATGTTACCAGGTTCAGGACCCGATAATGTTCCCCTCTCTGGCTTGATAGACTTGGGCTCGGATGGAGGGAGGCACGGTCATGGAGTCCAACGCTCAGCCTCAATGGACTTGAGCCCAAACCCAGCCTATAGACTCAATTCGTAGAGGCCACGCTTGAGACCTCAGTGCCCATGCTTGGTTCTTTGGCTACCCATATTTAAGTCACTAATTTTGAATAGTGCATGTCTATTTAGGAAAAAGAATTATTTTCCTTTCCAAATAACGGAATTTATTTTTTTATTCATTTTCACGGAAAATATGATTATTTTTTTGAGAAATAACAACTGATAAAAGTTATACAAAAGTATTATATTTTTCATAAAATAAATGGATCATAAATATTCAATGATGGTGGGTGCCCTCCTAAAGTGGCAATAGCTCAATATCAAGATTCCTATTATCTTCCGTCTTTCCATCCCCCAACCTAGTCCCTTCCCTCTTTCCCCAGGCCTTAAAAAAGAGTTGAAAGAACGAAGACCACAATCTCAAGATATTTTACCTTAAAAGGCCTTCAGGGTCAAAGGGGCTTTGGCACCATGATGGAGCTTTCGCAGGAGAAGGACCAGAATCTGGAGAATCAGTACTTTATTGCTGTGAAAGAGACTGAATTAGCAGAACAGGAGTACACATACTTGACGAGGGAAAACCATAGACATAGAAGACAGATAAAATGAAGAGACCTTTGTCCGTGCCGTATTAATGTCAAATTCCCAACACTTCCCAATCAATCATTGCGGCAGCATCGAAAGCTGGTCCTGTATTATTCTCACGCTCCGTGTTTCACCTAGTTAATCACAAAGCATATCAGAGTGATCAATCCAGGAAAAGATTGAGCAATGAATTGAAAAGTTCCCAAAAATTCTTCCTTGCCAAAGCGAGGGGGATTCATTTGGAGTCCAATACTCCCGTTGGGCACGTATCAACCATATAATAGTGAAATATATACAGCGGTAACCACCAGTACCACAATCTTGGAAGAAGACGTGGACAAGGCATCGGCTAAGTTAACAAGCTACAAGTATAATGCAGCATGAGTGGATACAATCACAAGTGCGGTCCACTAATGGAAAAGACTTATTTAAACGATGACTGGACTATTATTGGGTAAAGGGTATCCATTATTCTAGAAAAAAAATGAGGTCCTTCTTTTAGAGAATATGTTGGGTTTCGTTCGACTCAAAATTGAGATATATATTCAACAATTGCAATGAACCACAATTCAAGAGACAAGGTTAGTTACTTCAATAAATATTTAGGAATTAGGAGTGTCCTTCCACAGTAGGAATAGCTTGATATCGGGCTCCCTATAATTTTCCAGTTCCGATTAAGCTCAGCTACCTTTAGAATAATCATCAATTTTGCAGCATCGTTGGACAAATATAATAGTTCTTATTTTTCGATGTTGAAGAAGGGTAATGGAAGGAGAAAGCAAACATACAATGTGATCCTTAGGACACCTCCAGTAGAAGCCTTGGAGAAAAGCGAGCAAGACATTCGTAGCGGCAAGGAGATATATAGTTAACACGTTCTTCCCTATCCACTCTAACAGCCAAGCATGATTATAAGTCACTGGAGATCTTCAATGAGCATAGTGAGTCAATTATAATGAGATTCACATCAATCTGAGACAGGCATTGAGAGCTAACATATTTTCAAAGAACTTTAACTTGATTAAGGACAAAAGAATCTAATGTGAATATAAGGCTATGTATTGCATATGAACTTCAGCATAATCACAGTGTTGCCTAATAATATTGTCTATTATCTCAGTCGAAAGCTAATAATCTTCAATTGTACTCACGTATCGCCAGTAAGGACATCACGTTCTCAAGAATGGGAAACATCTGTCACTACAGCGCGTACTCGTCCACTTTTTGTCAGCATTAAAGAGAAGAAACAATAAAGCACATGACAAACAAAGGTTCCATTCATTCAAAGAGCATGAAGAATATCATTCGCACTACTAATAATGACAAGAAAAAAGAGATAGGAGTGAAGATATCAAAACATAGATCCCTAAAAACTATGAGAACACTTCTTCCGAGGGAGTGGATTTGGCTGTTGCAGAGGACTTAGGAAACGATCTTATAGGATTGTAGCATTGAAGGAATATGATAGCTTACTCCCAACAGACGAGGTATCTGCTAATGGAATCGACACTGTTCTTTAGTTCTTGAATCTCCTCGTATAGCAAGGCATAATCAGGTTCATCCTTCTACTATTTCTGAGGCGCAAGCTCATCCTGAGGTTTTCACCTTTTGGGATGGGGCGAGCAGTTGATGGCCATGGTAGTACCGCTGGTGCTTTCTCTTTGCGTTGCATGCCTTTCTCAACTCCTTTTGTTAGTCCTTTCTTCAAGACTTCCCTTGCAGCCTCGTCATCTCGTTGTCCAATTCGGACGATTTCATCACGCATGTTTACCCATCCATTGGGTGTCATCGGCAGCATCATTTTCTTGAGGGTCCCTTACCAATCTCGAGGTTGATTATTTTCCGGCCTTGAGATCTTCAGTAATGCCGATACCTTTTGTGCACAAGATGAGAGGAATAAGGGCTCCGTAGGGTAGTTTTCCTGTCTTCTTCTTGACGGTTCGGTACATGTGAAGGATTATCAGATGAGACAGAGAGAAACTTACACCGTTTATGATGGCCCAAAGCAATCTTACCTCATATGACTCCAAATCATTCATTTTTGCTACCATAGCTGATCTTGAAGGGCCAAAATCCGCAACCACCTCCATAGCACAGCTTATACGTATACCTTTAAGAGAGTGATGTCTCTTTTCTTTTTCTTTACATGTTGGTGTTTCTCGTTCATAATTATTAAGAGGCACACTTGATGCCCATTATATTGTGAGTTTTGATCCTTTTTAAAAGTATGTGAGAACGAAGATCATATTAAGATACAAGTCGAGAGTTGAAGCTTTTCCTGTTCTGAAAAGTTGCCACATAATTCAGTTTCGGAACATTACATTAGGCCACCCAGGGCTTTTTAAAAGGCAATTTTCCCCCATGACATTTTAATTTTCACAATATCAATTTAGGCAATCTGATAATTACTATAATTAGGGGTACGATGGTGATAACTAGTTGTTGCCACTGTCACCATAGAATATTGTTGCTATCTGCATGATCTCAGACCAATTTAAATCTAACTTTTGCCTTAGATCAACTTAGGTGAGCTTCTCTATTCTAGGTCGTGCCACTCAAGAAAGAGGTGATCCACCCACCATTGTTTGAGACAGGCAAGCAACTATGGCCACTAAAATTAGTGCTACTAGCATGACCTCGACCAATCTTAAATCCGACTCAACTTAGGTGAGTTTCTCTTTTATGGATCGTGCCCCCAGAGAAATGGGTAATCCACCGTTGTTTGAGACGAGATGTGATCTCTCTCTCTCTCTAGCGCCACCAGCATGACCTCGACCAATTTTAAATCCAACTCAACTTAGGCGAGTTTCTCTTTTATGGTCATGCCCCCGGAGAAATGGGTAATCCACTATTGTTTGAGACAAGATGTGATCTCTCTCTCTCTCTCTCTCTCTCTCTCTCTCTCTCTCTCTCTCTCTCTCTCTCTCTCTCTCTCTCTCTCTCTCTAGTGCCACCAGCATGACCTCGACCAATCTTAAATCTGTCCTCGACTTAAGTGAGTTTATATTTTCTGGGTCATGCCAATAGAGAAATGGGTGATCCACCATTGTTCGAGACGATCTCTATCTCTCTCTGAGAGTAATTTTAACACCTTTACGGTGTCAAATAGATATTTTGATATTAAATTTGCATGAACAAGTATATTTCAATGAAAAGGTTTCTTTTTTAAGCTTATCAATTTCTGCTAACCGACAGACTTGATTGTTCTCATCAAGCATATTAGAGGAGTTGACTGCAATGAAAAGTTTGAAAAGCGGGAAAAAAAATATTAGTAAAAGACTTAAGATGTCTTAACCTAACGTGGTTTTAGAAAGAAGTGGGAGTTGAGTTTGGTAAAGCCCTCTAACACTGTTTTTAGTATTGCCTAGGATAAAAAAAAAAAAAGAAGGGAACGGTATGAAAATGGACCATCTGAGGGGCCTAAAAGTTTTTGGAGGGTTTGACTTGTACCTCTAGTGGAGTGACCCAATCCAGTTTCAGGTTCAATAAAGCTGGCTTGGGTTATGAAGGTAATCAAGAGGTTGGTTTGGACAAGTTTGCCCAGCTCTTTAAAAATGACATGAATCCTCTATACTCCCCTCAATGTCATACATAAATTTCAACGGTTGATGTACACAGATTAGGTTTATAGCGACAGTTGAGATTTGCTGAGAAGTCAAGAGAAACATCATAAGAATAAAAGATTTTTGCCTCTTTCGAAATCCTTGGTATTGAAGGGTCTAGAAGCTTGTGGACATGCCTTGCTCCGATGAGAATATTTTGTTTGAACTTAGATCCAAAAGCAAAGGTAGTGAATAGCCTTAATCAAAGAGACTGAGGCACTTTCTCATTGAGCAAGATAGGAATGTCCTACTGTTGGTTTACTTGGGATTAAAATTGATACTTGATGATATATACATACATACATATATGTATACGCATACCCATATAAGCTATAAGTGCTTATGGAGTCACTTTTGCAGTAAGTCCTTCTCTAGTGGAGCTCATAAACTGTTATAATGGATCCAAATTCTTCTCGATTTGGAGCCCATAAATGCCCGTGGGCCATTATGCTTATGTGATTTGAAACCAAAATATAATAATAATAATAATAATAATAATAATAATAATAATAATAATAATAATAAAGTCCACACTACGTATTAGTTTAATGTAGAAACTTCACTTTCTCGGTATAGTATTTACTTTGATTTGAGTTCTAATATATCTTTTACTTGAATTAATTTTTCTCCACGGGAAACAAGTAACAATTTATGAATTTCACACAAAATGTCTTGTGTGCCATTTCCAGTTAATTTATTATGAAAAGTGTCATATTAAAAATGGGAAGTCCATAGCTAAATTGACATTACATATAATCAATTGGAGGATGCTAGCATAACGTAATATCTACTGTGAAAATAACAATCTATTTTAGATATCAAAAAATCAAATAACAAATAATTATAAATAGTTGTGGAGTCCACTCTTTCAAGAATTCGAAACTCATAATAAGGTATTATTTTCATAATAGCCCAAAGGCTGTTATAATAATAAAGATCTTACCTAAACCATCTAACTGTGGTTTTGGGACCAAGAGATGGGCAACCGGAATCACCTCCTCCCACTTAATTTCTAACTATTTGTCAAACCCAAAGAAGAGAATATCTTCTGGTCATTTCATCTCTATTACGTCATTAATCTCTCCTCATCCGCCTCCCAAACATGCTACGTCAAAGAATTCTCTACTAATTACCGATGATTTATCGGAAAAATTGATAATATGTTTCTTCATATGATTATATATTTTTTTCGCAAATTTAAATTTATCAGTGATGGGTGAAGTAATAATCATTTTTTAATATAATTGTTTTTAATGGCATTAACAATTTTTTTGAGATAGTGACAAAATTATTTTTACTTTCTGGTTATCTATGTTATGGTTCAATTTGCTATACAATTACTCATTTACTTATGTTGCTTTTTCTTTCTTTATATTTATAAAATCAAACCAAGGGGGACCTGAGGAAATCCCGCCAAGCAAGAGTTTCCAATTCTAAATTGCCAGAGAAAACTGGTTAAATAGTTCAAGCACTTTCCTTGAGAAAATTATTGGTGGACAACCCACCGTTAGGTTTAATGCATCACCGTGACTGTGAGGTTCTCATTTTTCTAATAAATTCACGCAAGCCTTAATTTTAAGGCAGACATTCGTGAGATACATGGAATTCACGTGGATTGCATGCCATGCACATCGATTCGCACGGGTTTCATGAGACACGCTAAAAGCACATTCCCTCTTTACCTCGCACAACACAAAGCGAGATCCACGTATTCAAGTTTTGTCCCGGAATACCTCTTCAACTGGAAGCATGGAATTAAATAAGGAAAATTAGTGTCTTAACTAATCCGTTAGATTATTCTTAAATTGAACTCTACTTCTTCTTTTTTATTTTATGAAATTTGACAATGAAAAAAAAAATGTTTTCAGTTCTCAAAATTAAGGTAAAAATTTCGTACAAACACATATATGCCATTATTTGCACGATTTAAATAATTTTAGATATCCCGTGTGTAAAGCATCTCAACCAGTCTTATGTCTGTTCTTTGAAGTTTTAAATCTTTTATTTGCGATATATCCTAAATGCTCCACTCTTAGTGCATTATTCTTGAAATTTTGCATCTTCATTTAAAAAGATCAATGAACAAAAAACATTTTTTAGGATGGATATAGATTGATACTCGCAATTGAAAAGTGATTCGCGATTCTAAAATCACAATTTAGTGCTTGGAATCGATTCCATATCACCCATTGCCGTTGATCGAAATGTCGTCGTCGATCATATATGCCATTCAAAGCTGGTGGAACGCCATCTCCTGGATGCTCGCCTTTGCCTGTTTGTTGAGAGAAATCTCGGCTGTTTCGAGACAAAACAATTCCATCAATCGCTGAAAACAGGGAAAGAACCTTATTCCTTACTCAGACTCTGGTAAGATCACCACCGTCAGGAACGAATTTTTCAGGTAACCTTCCTTTAGGAGTTTCTTAGCCACCGCAAATGCACAATTCATAGCACAAATTCGGTGTTCCTTCAATCGAATATGAGAGATGATCATGGTTAAATAGAGAACAAACGTTCATTGTTCGGTATAGGGAATGAGAGACTTTATTGGAAGAGCAATCTGTTTAATCATTGACTTGGTTGGCCATTCATTATAGGATTCATAACTTATTACCACGAAAAACCCCTAATTAGCACATGAGTGACAAATTTATTCCAAATTAATTTTTTTACCACAAAAACCTCAAAGTATGTCTGTGATAAATTTAGCCTCCGTTATTTTTCATTAATTTGGATTAATACTATAAAAAAAAAACTACATACTGATATACATATGACAAACGGAGGATAAAAGCCCAAACTGTTATATCCATATTCTAGCACATGTCATCCAACTTAATAATTTGACGGTAAAATTTAACAGAAATTAACGAAGGGTAAATTTGTTACAAGTGTATCAATTTGGGAGTTTTTGGTGATAAAAAAAAATTCGTTTGGAGTAAATTTATCATAAATGTACTTGTTTGGAGTTTTTCGTAATAATAATCCTTCATTATATGGATAAAGATCTAATGAACAGTTTTCACTTAAAATGTCACGAATTTCTTTATTCCCTTTTGGATGAGCAAAATATTGCTACCTCTCCAATTTAAGAGAGGATCAATAAATGTCTGATGGGGGTGGTAAAACTAATGTGATGGACATTAAGGTCAGGATGTTGAAACTAAATTGGCTAGAGCATGAACTTTGCAATAGAGTGTGCTGCGCGCAATGACTCATTGTAAGAGCTTAAGCAATCGAGCTGTTAGAACACAGCGCAGAATATATGTCATGGCTCAACAAATTGGCTCCAAAATCACCGAATTTGTCAGGTCTAGTCGACGAACACCATAGCATCAAGAGGGCGCCAACATTTCGATTGAAAGAACACCGAATTTGTGCTATGAATTGTACAAGTGCAGTGGCTAAGAAAGTCCTGAAGGAAGGTGACCTGAAATATTCCTTCTTGACTGTGGTGATCTTAGCAGAGTCTCTGAATATGGACTAAGGTTCTTTCCATGTTTTCAGCGATTGATGGACTCTTCCAACAGCTGAGATTTCTCTCGACACACAGGCAAAGGCGAGCATCCAGGAGATGGTGTTCCACCAATTTTGAATGGCATATATGGTCGACAAAGACGTTTCGATCGATGGCAATGAGGCCTGTGGAAGTGATTCCAAGCATTAAATCGTGATTTTAAAATTGTAAATCACTTTTCAATTGCAAGTATCAATTTGTATCCATCCTAAAAAATGTTTTTTGTTAATTAATATTTTTAAATGAAGATGCAAAGTTTCAAAAATAATGCGCTACGCACAGAGCATTTAGGATACATATCGCAGATAAAAGATCTAGAGTAGACACAAGACTAACTGAAATGCTCCCCACACGAGATATCTAGAATTATTTAAAGCGTGCAAATAATGGCAGATATGTGTTTGCACCAAATTTTAACCCTAATTTTCAGAACTGAAAACTTTTTTTTTCATTGTCAAATTTCATAAAAAAAGAAGCAGAATTCAGTTTAAAAATGTTGACAGTGAAGCTTGGACACCCCCAAACTATCCTCCAACACACTTCCCATCTCTCGCTCTCTATCTCTCTCCCTATAAATTCACCTCTTCTCTCACTCCTTTCAGCTTAAAAACATAGAAAAAAGGAAAAAAACAACATAAGGCACTTCAGAACAGAAATTTGTGGAACCTGAGGAACTTGGGGAACCATGCCTCCTCCGGGCCCGAACGAGACGCCCTGGATCGTCCGAGTCAACGAGAGCGTCGACCTCGAGCGTCTGCCTTCCGAAGAGCAACGGAACTGGGCGAAGCGGTCCATCTACAAGGTCCGCCCCTACATCGCCGACCTCAACCGCAAAGCCTACCAGCCACAGGTTGTCTCCTTCGGCCCCTACCACCACGGCAAGGAACACCTCCTCCCCATGGAGGAACACAAGCACCGTGCGCTCTGCCACTTCCTCAAGCGGTCTGGGAAGCACCTCGAGCCCTTCCTCAATTCCTTGAGGGAGGTGGCGCAGGTCCTCGAGGAAAGCTACGATGTATCGGACCCAAAGTGGAAGTTGGGTGGCAGCGAGGGCACAGCTGGCCATTTCCTGGAGCTGATGATCACTGACGGCTGCTTCATGCTCGAGATCCTGAGGACCGCGACACAGAAGGGGACACAGGTGAGACAGGAGGTGACACGGGAGAAGGACTGCTACGTGGTCAACGACCCCATCTTCAGCGAGCATGGGAAGCTCCACATAATGCCTTACATAAAGCGGGACATGCTGATGCTGGAGAATCAGCTGCCAATGCTAGTGCTGGAATGTCTGGTCGCCGCCGAAAGCAACGGCAAGGAGGTTAATTTCTTATATTGCATGTTCGCAAACCGCCGTACCATGTTGAAGAGAGCACCGCCTCTCTCTTGTCCTCTAGATTTGTCCCTCCCTCGCCAGACTCTTCTCCCTCTCTCCAAATTTTTCTCAGCCACAAAAGTCAACATTTCTTGCCCTCTAAGCAGCCGAAATTGTTGACAAAGAGATCAGCAAAGTTGTAATAAAATAATAATAGGTGGGGGTGAGAAAGTCGGTTCATTGACCGACTTAGTGTTCTATACGTAGGAGCTGGGTGCGTGTGTGAAATGTGAGGGGTCTTATATAAAAGTAGAGAGAGGAAGAGAGCTGTGAACGTGGTGTGGTGTGTGGCGTGAGTAGAGAGGAAAATAGGGAGGGTAGAGAAAGCCTCAAGATTGAGAAAGTCTTGCAGATAAAGAGAGTGTTTGTAGGAGTCAGTGTACTCCAAGTATTATAGAAGCTAGTTTGCTCCAAGTGTTGTAATAGTAAAATTCATATTGTGTGAATTATATTTGTGCCGCTCAACTCAACAAGTGGTATCAGAGCGAAGGTCGCAAACTCAACAAGTGGTATCAGAGCAGGCGGTTGGGGACCGTGAACCCAGTGATTGAGATCGTTGAGCAGAGGAGCGGAGTACGCCGGAGTTTTGCCAGTGCACAATCTGGGACTGTGAAGTCGGTTGGTCCGGGACCAGGCTTACTTGGCATAGTACTGGGCATTACGACCAAGTCACGATGGCAGATTTTTCGAGTTCAGTGAACGGCATCGAGAAGCTCAACAACTCCAATTATAGTAACTAGAGTACCCGCATCCAGTACTACTTGCTGGGACAAGATTTATGGGATATTGTGGGTGGCAGCAACACAACACCACCTACAAATGATAACGAGTTGAGAAAGTGGAGCATCAAATCGGGTAAGGCTCTCTACGTCCTTCTTATTCTTGTTGAAGATGAATTGTTGCAGCACATAAAGAGTGCAAAGACCCCAAAGGAGGCTTGGGATAATTTGGCGGCACTGTTCGCAAGGACGAACGATGCCAAGCTACAACGACTGGAGAACGAGCTCCTCTCAATCTCGCAACAAAACATGACCGTAAGTCAATACTTCTCTAAAGTTAAGTCTATTTGTGAAGAAATTGCAAAGTTAGATCCTCAGAATGCCATCTCTGAAATGAGGATGAGAAGAATAATAATTCATGGGCTAAAGCCGGAGTATAACGATATTGTTACGGCTACCCGTGGATGGGCCTACGAGCCAACTTTGATAGAGTTAGAGAATATATTAGCCAACCAAGAGGCCTTAGATAAAGGGATGTCCAAGGTCTCGGTTAAGGAAGACGAAAATGCTCTCTTTAGTAACAAAAGAGGGTTGAAAGGTCAGAGCAGAAATGGAGCAGGTACAAGAGATGATAAACCATGGAAAAGTCATGGAGATTGGTGGAGGCAACCACAAGGGAAGAGTTATCAGCCAGGGGGAGCTCGTCGAGATCGCGACAATGGTGATGATGATGAAGACAAGAGCAACGGAAGATATTGCAAAATGTGCTACGTTTGTGGAAAGGTTGGGCACATTGCTAGAGTTTATTGGTATAGGCAGGAAGAAGGAAATGTCGTAACTTCCTTCAACAAGGATATTGAAAGCAAAGAAGAATGGGACTTCCAAGCACCTGTTGCAATGAAGGAACGAGAAGAGCTTGCAATTGCCTGTATCATGGATACGGATAAGAAGACAGCTCCTGTCATGTCTTCGAAGAAGAGCAAGCCAAGGGGGAACTTGAAGAATCAAGGAATGACGCCAACAAGCAATCGTAAGAAGGAATCGCAAGAGATGCAGGATATGATGAAGAAGCTGAAAATCGAGAAGGCAAAGATGGAAAAGATGTTGAAAACAAGGGATGAAATGTTGAAGCAAAAGGACAAAGAGCTCAAGGCAAAAGAAAGGGAGCTCGAAAAGTTCCGATGTAAGTTCAAGAAATTGCAGAAGCTTAAGGAATTCAAATCCACTGTGAAGTTCTCAATTGGCCAAACCAAGAGAGACAAAAAATACATGAAAGAGAAAAAGGAAGGTTTCTTCGAGAAAAGGAAACCATCTCCACCTTACATTCCATGGTACAAGGGTTGGTGGAATAAGATCAAGGAGAAGAAAACCTATGAGAAAAAGAACCAAGACATCTCCATTGAAGTGATTCGGAGGGGATTGAATCAGTTGAAGCATGAAATGAAAATCACAAACGAGAGACTTGACCACATGAGTTGTAATCTCAGGACTCCTACAAGAGATTTGAGTAAGGAGAATGAGACAAAGGAAAAAGAGACTGAAGCTCAAGACAAATTGGCGTTGCGGACAAAAAATAGTAAAAATAAACTTAGAGTAATCCGATCTCATGCGAGAAAGCTTAAATGCATATAAATGATTTTTCTTGATGTGGGAGGTTTGCAAAGCGAAGAGGACCACGTCAAGACTCGGTTGAGGAGGAGGAAGGCGTCGAAGCAACGATGGTTTCTCATCAATTTGAGGACGAGCGCCGCCAATTCCCCAAAGCTTTCCCCAGATTCTGTTTTTGTCTCTTTCCTCTTTCCATCTCTGGATTCTTTCTTTCGTTCTCTTCCTTCTTTTTGTTTTCTTGGTCTTTTCCTTTTCCTCCACTTACCCTGCGAGCACGAATATGTCTTCTCTCCTCAGAGCTCTCTCTGTCTCTGTCCAAAATGGAATGAGTATGTGCGTATTTGGTGGAGACGTTCTGCCCAGTCTCACTCCCCGAATTATCCTTTCATTCCCTTCACGTCGATCTCCTTTCTTGGCCGTCTTCCTCTCTCTCCTTTTTATTTCTTTCCTTTTCCTTGCTCGTTTGGCCGAGTTTCCCCTTTTTTTAATTGATTCCGTCCTTTCCTCCTCTTTGTCAGTCCTGTTATTTGCTTTTTAGCTCGCCCATCTCTCTCTCTCTCTCTCTCTCTCTCTCAATAGAACTTTTCATTAATTTAGCCCAAAGAAGGGGGCCCGAGAGATGGGCATCAATACATGGTAGATTCCAAAGACAGACGGATGGGAATTGGACCCAGTTCGAGGGTAAACACTGTTTCCTATGAGTTTTTGTGACCCAATCTGCAGTTGCGTTAGCTTCACGGTGGCAAAAAAAAACTTGGATATTAGGCAGACGCGACAGAAAAATTCTGCACTTCTAGACAGGTACACACGCCTCCCACGTGAGCTGTTGCTGGTGGACAAGGGCTTCGGCCAAAATCTGGCTATTCGTTTCTAACAGAACGGCATCGTTAGAGGAGGGGAGGGGGTTACATCCCTCAACTGTTGGGGCACAGGATGGGGAACATAGGAAATCAAGGGCTCCAAACAGCGCCCAGGCTTTAATCGGAAGGGGGGAGGACGCCAGGACTGATTGGGTGCCACCGTGCAGCAGCCGGCTGGCGGAATTGCCGCAGATCCAAGCAACCGAGCCCATGGTATCGCCAGGTAGGTAAGCCCCATCTATATTGAACTTGAAAACATGTATTGGCGAAGGTTGCCATATGATGATAGGGTTGCTGCTGGTTCTAGTTCGGCTTCCTTCTGGGATTCAGGTGCGGTAGCTTTGAAGCGCTGAGGATGCCGAGTCCAGTACCTCGTTGGCCTGCGGAGTTCGGCGCTAGAAGATTGCTGCGTTTCGGGCCTTCTAGATCTCCCACAGGATCAACGTAGCTTGTGCCAGCACTAGTAAGCCTTTTTTCCGCACAATATCCATTAGCCACTCTTCAATACGGCTTAACGCGGGGTTGTCTGTCTGAATTTGAAGGTTGGGGGGCGCCCACACTAAGCTTGTCCAGAGGCATAGGAGACAGAGGTGTTCAACAGTTTCGCGGCACTGGCGACACACCGGGCAGAGGGGGTTGGGTATGATGCTCCTGCGAAATAGATTATCTTTTGTGGGGAGGGCATTTAGGCATAGCGTCCATAAGAAGAATTTAATTTTGGGTGGGACTTGTATGCGCCATATGCGGTTCCATAATTCACTGGGAGGTGTGTATGATGATGAAGCTTTCCTACAAATAAATGCAATGATCACTTGCCTTGCCGGAGGTGGTCTAAGAATGGCATGCTTATTTTCCATCTTAGAGAGAGAGATCCAGGGGCCGAGCTCCCAGTGGACTTGATCTTGGAAGTTAAAGTATGCCCTTTTCTTAATTTCAGGTTGGGTTGATTTACAATTAAAATTCATAACCGTGCCTTTGTCTATGTTTTATGTGGACATACTAATCTTAAACAAAAATATTCCTAATTTCTAAATGCGAAGAATGCAATAAGGAACATAAGAGAATTTGTAGTTTGCTTGCATTGCTCATTGTATAGTACGCGTATTCGGGAGGAGGATATTAAAAGTGCTAAAAGTTATGTACATCACTCATTTTAGTGCCAAAAGTTTTCACCAGCTCATTTAAGTGCCAAATCGAAGAAAAACCACTCACTTAAGTGCCTTTAGTGAGAAATTTCGACCAAAGAATTTACGTAGCTTTTATAATTAAAATTTTTATATGATGTGGCATTTTTTAGCATTAAAGTGATTACTTGTTCATTGAGATTAGCATTAAAGTCATCATTTTTTTATTACGATTAGTAGTGAAGTGTTCATTTTTCAACAACGAATGGCATTGAAGTAATCATTTTTTAACCTACTACATGATGTCATTTAGGAGTTATATACTGATTAGGCATGCTGACGAGCTACATAGAATTGATAAATTAATGAAATATGGCCACGTTGGATTTCCAGCGACTTGGATCGAAGTTGACACTTAAATTATCATTTTTTTATATAAAGCGGCACTTAAGTTATTCGAATTTTTTTTTTTTTGATATTAAAGTGAGTATTATACACAACTTTTGACATTTCTAGTGTTCTTCTCCCACACATATTCATACAAGGTATTGTATAACAAAAAAGGAAAAGAAAATATTGACCAAATATCTCTAACTAATTATAAAAGATATACCAAATATTATGCTAACTAAAGATAAAAAATAAATCCTAATTAATGATAAGAGAGACACCAAATATTAAAAAGCAAAACATAAATCTTTAGCAAAGTCTTCCATATTACTCTCTCAAGTTGATGCATGGAGATCATGAATGCCTAACTTGCCGGCAAAATAAGGAAAAAAGGAAGTAAAGTGGAGAAAAGGAGGATGAGAAAAAGAGAGTCTTTTGAAAGATAAAAGGAAAATTAAAGGAAGAAAAGAGGAAGGAGGAAAAGTTGGTTTGGGAAAAAGTTCCAAGCTGTCATACATTATTATTTTGGAATATGTCTTATTAACTTTCAAATTTGGACCAGAACGTCATCACTCTCATTTGGAAATTGATAGGAAGGAGATTATCGGTCAAAGAGAAAATTCCAATAATGGAGTGAACAGTGAAAAGTGGCCCAACACCCAATTTAAAATTCAATAAAAGATGCTTGGTTGTGGTGGTTGAGAGCAGGTTTAGGCAAGTCTTGTCGAAATGACATTAATCATTTATTTCGTGCCATACTCCATTCAAACTATCATTCTTTATTATTTTGGAATATGCCTTATGAACTTTGAAATTTGGCCCACAACCTCTTCACTCTCATTTGGAAATTGATAGGAAGGAGATTATTGGTCAACGAGAAAAATCCAATAACGGAGTGAACAATGAAAAGTGGCCCAACACCCAATTTAAAATTCAATAAAAGATGCTTGGTTGTGGAGGTGATCAAGAGGAGGTTTAGGCAAGTCTTTTCGAAATAACACGGATCATTTATTTCGTGTCATACTCCACTCAAACTGCCATTTTTTGTTATCTTTGAATATGTTTTATTAACTTCAGAATTTAGACGAAAACCTCTTCACTCTCGTTCAGAAATAGATAGAAAGTAGATTATCGATCGAAGAGAAAAATATAGTAACGAAGTTAGCAATTATCTTTTAAAGTGGCCCAACCCAAATTAAATTTTAATAAAAGCAAGCTTGGGTTGGTGACGTAATAATCAAGAGCGGCTTTGAACAGGCTTGTCCAAGTCCTTTTGAAATGACATAAATTATCTATCTTGTATCGTGCTCCTCTTAATGTTTCAATAAATATCAACAGCTGATCTACATAAATAAGCTCTCAACCATTGAGATTCGTCAAGATACTGAAAAAAATACATTGAAATGAAAGATCCATGCCTCTTTCGAAATTCTTTGGCCCATCTAAAATGGTGAAGATTTCCCGTGTGAAAACTTTTGACTGCACAAATGCAATATGTATCGACAGGCCTAGAGGCTGTCGGCCATGCCTTACTCCAAGACGAAATTTTAGTCTGACCCAAGTCCAAGAGCAGAAGTAGTGAACCGCCTTTAATCAGTATTTTTGTTTTTGTCCTTCCATTAGAGCCTTCCATCATTGATGAAAGAGAATTGAATGTGGTGTATGGACAACTGGGACCCAAAATGGGTAATCTTTATTCGTAATTAGAACATGAGGCTTAAGATGGACGGATGTCATATAATATATCTCACAGAATGAATAAAGATGTCTAGTATTATTGACACCTAAATTTTAGCAATCCGTTTAATTATTCATCAATCGTATAGGAAATAAGGGATTAATTTTTAATTCCTTAGCAAAAAAATTTCAATAAAATTGCATTGCATGTAGAAATTGGGAGCATTTGCATTACTAGTATTAAATTTTATCAAAAAAATTTTAAAAAAATAAAAAATATACAATGAAAAAATGTCGTTGTTAAAAAAAGTAGGAGGCCAGGCCAGGGCTGGGCCTAACCGGCCCCTTTCTTTTCTTATTCTCGTTCCCCGCGTGGGCCAAGACCATTTCCCCTTTCTCTCGGCCCAGCCCGCACGTGGGTGTTCTCCCACGTTGGTCAAGCTTCTGCAGAAGAGAGGTACAAGGCGGAGGAAGCAGAAGGTCCCATGGAGGAGAAAATATGAGGTAGCTCCAGCGCGATTCGCGGGTCGAGGGCCAGGCTAGTCAGCAAGCTGCCAAGGCAGATGCCATGTGCACTTTTCGGTGGCCATTATGAGGAGAAAGGAATCCGAGATAAGGGGGATCGGGAGAAGAACCGAGAGAGAGACCAGGAAGGAGGAGGAGCTAGAGAGTGAGATCGAGAGAGGGGATCCAGGGATGGGAGCGAAAGTGAAACGGAGAGACAGAGCTGGTTCTTCTTCTGGGGCTGGCTGAAAACAGAAGAGAGAAAGAGAGCGTTGGCAGCGAATGAGCCAGAGAGAAAAGGAAAAGGAGAGAGCTGCTCGGGAGAGTCCTTCGACTGAGAGCTCAAGGAAAAGAGGTCGTGAGTGAGAATAGAGCGTGAA
Source organism: Corymbia calophylla (assembly GCA_014182845.1). NCBI lineage: Eukaryota > Viridiplantae > Streptophyta > Magnoliopsida > Myrtales > Myrtaceae > Corymbia > Corymbia calophylla. Next base: position 15,276,659 of record CM024702.1, read on the forward strand.
ACTGAGAGTTGAGATTGAGAAAGCAGCTTCGCCACGCCCGAGACCCTATTTCCGGACGTCCATTCTTTCCGGTAAGCCTTCTCTTAAGTTCAGTGTCCTTTGGCCCGAGGATCTCGTCTCGACGGGGCCAGGGCGGCCGGCCATGGTCCGACCTGTCTCGGACCCGCCTGCTGGCCGCCGCCGTCGAGCCGAGTAGGACCCCAGCACTCAAGTGCGCTAGCACCCCGTGCTGCTTTGTTTCGAGCCCGTCCAACCGAGGGTCGCGTGGCTTCGGCTCGCTCGAGTCTTGACTCCGATGGTGCTGCTTTTTCTTGAACCTAGACCCCGCTTGGTTGCTTTTGTCTATTTTGGTCGAGCTTCGATGCCTCGTTAAGTTGTCGTATGCCCCCCTTGGTCGACGCCCGTTGGGTGTTCGACGAAATGTCTCTGGGATGTCTGCGAATGACTTGGCTGTCTTACTTGAAATGTAGACCTCTTGTTCTCGTTCTGTGGATTTCAGTATGTCATGGTCATGTTTCTTGCCTCTTTCCTTCACGGTTACCTTTGTTTGTGTGGTGTATTTCGAGCTCATTGTTCGATGAGGGATGGTGGCCAGTGGTGCCTCTTGCAGTGTGTGAGGGGGATTAGGTGGTGAGTAAGAAGCGTCCAGTTTGGCTTAGGATGGCTTAGCACTAACATATGAGATTCTGGAAAGTTGGCGTTAAGCGCGAGAACACGTGAAGACGGAGACGACAAGGAGAGGAGAATAACAAAGAAATAAAAGATAAATATAAAAAAAAAAAAAAACAAAGAAATAAAAGAAAATTAAAAAGAAAAAAAGCCGAAAAACCAAAAAAAAAGAAAGAAAAAGAAATAGGAGGAGGGCTCCGTTCCTTTTGTGGGCTAATTGGTTAAATGGAGGAAGCTATGAATGGGCTGAGTAAAAAGTTTTCACGGGCCATTTTGGGTTAATCCGGGGGTAGGCCTTGGATAAGCCCATCTTTTTAAAACCCAACCCGGATCCTGTCCGGGTCGTTTGGTCGAGCCGGGTCGCTTGACCCGGTCAGAATTCCTTTGTTTTTTTTTTATTTTTATTCTCTAATATTAAAAATCGTAAAAAATATATTAATTAAAAGAATCACTAAAAATTCAAAAATTCAGAAAAAATTCATAGAAAATTTTAAAATTCGAAAAATAAAATTCTTTTTTTAGAAAATTCGAAAATATTAAAAATATTAAGAATATTCTTTAAAATCCTAAAAAGTTCCAAAGAGTTCAAAAAAGATTCAAAACAAATTCCAACAAATTAGAATTCCTTGAAAAGCTTTAAAATAGTTTTTTAGGTAATTTTCTCTTAAAAAGTGGGAACCTTTTGATTTAAAATTATGCTCAATTTTGAACGAGCCCTTAGGGCTTTACTTTAGGGTTTCAATTGTCTTTAGAGAAAATGCGCTTATTTACTTATCTTGTGGTGTTGAATGCCTGTTTTCCCCTGCAATTTATTTAATACTTCATTTGATTGTTGATTGTTATTCTAATAATTGCGCACCCGCATAATTACCTAATATGTTAGTGGATAAGTTTAAAATCAATCCAAACTGCCTGACAAAAATATTTTTGAAATTAAACAAGATTAGATACCGAAAGAGCATTAATTAATTAATTAGTGTAATTAAATCCTCGATCCTAGATTCTCTAGTTGTGTAGAAAGTGAGGCATACTTCTATATCTCACTTGGCTTTTGGCTGACCTTAATAGACTAATGGTGACTCCTCATTAGAAGATTTTTATGAACACCTAATGTCATGGGAGGTATGGGCTCGAGAGAGCCCACGTCTAACTGAGGGTCCTAGACTTATCATTTAGACAATACCCCTAAATATGTCTTAGGTTGTGACAGGTATAACAAGCTATGGAATGTAATGGTTCAGACATTTTAAAAAAGTATGAAGTCAGTCATGAGAAATACTAAAATTGATATGAAAAATCAATTCGGGAAATGATGTATTAATGTGATCGTTTTATGGAATTAGTCGCTCTCCGGTCAAATCGACATTGAGATGTTGGTCCTCATGTATACTATTTATTGCAATTTATAATGGATCTAAATTTTTCCAGCTCATGAATGCTTTCGTGGGACATGCTTAAAGAAGTTGTACTCTTTACACCGGGCACAAAAGGCGACTTTACACGCATGGTTTGTCCCATAGTACCTCTTCAACTTGGAGCTTGTCCACATAAATTCACCTCTTTTCTGACTCCTTTTAGCTTTTTAAAAAGAACATAAGACACTCCACAACGGAAATTTGTGGAGCCTGTGCAACTTGCAGAAGTATGACTCCTTCCCAGTCACCACGGAACCCGGCCGAGACCAATTGGATTGTCCAAGTCAATGACGACGTCAGGTGCCTGCCCTCCAAATCCATCGAGGCACGGTACTGGAATAAGCGGTCCATCTACAGGGTCCCCGCCTGCATCGCCGGGCTCAACCGCAAGGCCTACTGGCCGCAGGCTGTCTCCTTTGGCCCTTACCACCACGGCAAGGACCACCTCCTCCCCATGGAGGAGCACAAGCGGCGCTCGCTCCTCCACTTCCTTTGGCGGTCAAGGAAGCAAGTCGAGCCCTTCCTTGAGTCCCTAAGGGAGGTGGTGGGGGACCTCGAGAATAGCTACCAGACGCTTCACCCAAAGTGGAAGGAGAACGGCAGCGGGGGTGCAGCGGGCCGATTCCTGCAGTTGATGATCACTGATGGCTGCTTCATGCTTGAGATCCTAAGGACCAAGACAGACCCGCAGGACGACTACCCGCCAAATGACCCCATCTTTAGTGACGTCGGGCTTTTCTACATAATGCCATACATACAGCGGGACATGCTGATGCTGGAGAATCAGCTGCCGATGCTAGTGCTGGAACGGCTGGTCACCATCGAGAGTGACGGCCAAAAGGTTAGTTTCTTAAATTTCATTGTGTCATAAGAGAGTTTATTGCATGCACGCAAATTGCCGTCCTATGTTCATCTAATTGTATATCTTGGTGATTTTAGATGGATTACATGTGGAACCCATCCAATCTAATGCTCCAAACGTGTTGGATGCACAGAGGGAGATTAACCACAATTTCACTATTAATTCTATCTCCGCTATCGGGAACTTCTTTTTTCCCCCTAATCATTCAAGTACTATCCATATGCCAAACTCAGTCGTATCATGTTGCAAAATACAAGCAATGAACGCAATAATAAACAAAATACGGAAATAACTCGAACACCAAATTTATGTGGTTCCGTTAATATAATCTACTCTACAAGGACAACATAAGATTTCACAATAAATCAAGTGGTACAATAGAAGTTACAATCATACTTGAATTACTCAAATATTTTCAATGTTTCTCAATTCCAAATTACACTCAATAATTTAAACAGTATTTAGTCCTCACTATTTCTCATGAAATAGCATCGCAATTTCACAAAAGAATTCACGAATCTCACCACAAAATATTTTGGCTTCAAAATACTTGCAATTTCTTTAGGATGTAATCCACGAGCACATTGCACTATTAACTATTATGGCCAAAAGTTCATGTGCTCTCTGATAGGCAAAAACAAACACCCACCTCACAAATATATAGTATTTGGATCCAAAACAGATAATCCCTCTTTGGAAACTTGCTCAAATTAGGATATTTACTTAAATCAAGTTTCCCTTTTTTTTTTCTTGGTTCTAGTCTACTCATACTCTAACGCTCAAATTTTTATCTTGCCTCATTGTAGGGTGTGAGGGTCAAAATTCATTTATGAAACTAAATTCTCTCAATGCCAACCCCTCCTGAGAAGGTGGGCATTCGAACCTCCCACTTTCCTTTTCTCATGTGAGAAATGTGGCAACTAGGATAAACCCTAATGGTTAATCAAGTTTCCTTTATGGCATTTCAATCTTTTTTGCCAATTTAACAATAGAGCGAAATGCTTCATGCTTTTGAGTTAGAAAGTGAACCCAAGTGAATCTAGAATAATCATCTACTATTGCTAGACAACATCTCTTACCCCTAAGACACAAGTTTCAAGTTGGTCCAAACAAGTACATATGAAGTAACTACAGAAATTGGATAATAAGTACAGAGTTTATGGATTTGATAAGCTTCTCAATTGCTTTCCACTGAACATGCTATGCATAGGTTAGTCTTTCCATATTTTAGTTTCGGTAAACCACGTACTAACTCTTCAATGGACAATTTTGAAATTTGTTTCCTACTGATTGACCAAGCTTTCTATTTCAAATGTTAATTTCATCCTTGATAGATACAAAGAGTTTGATAGAATCAAGTTCGACATCTAGCAGATAGATATTACCATGTGTCTTCCGGTAAGTGTTTCAGTTTTAACTTCACTTATCCACCCCCTTATCTTCTTCAAAGTTGATTTTGAATCATCTACGACATAGTTGGCTTAAGCTAGTTAATTATATTTGATTTCTTTGACAAGAGAACTTCTTCAATGACAAGATTTCCCGAATTGATGATTGCTTTGCGAACAATCTTACCTTTATCACTTACTCCAAAGGTAACATTTCCTCCTTTGACTTAGTAAGGCTTATAAACTTAACAGAGTTATCTATCGTATGCCTTGAGCAACCACTGCTTGGATACAACGTACAGACTCCAGGAGTGCCAAAACTTGGCACGGATAGACAGACTTTAAGTGCTGTGTCTCTTACAAACGGTACACTTAAGTGCCAAAATCGGAAGCAAAATGGATCATTTAAGTGCTAACGGCGAGAAAATCTGGCCAAAATGCTGACATGGCATTTTTCCAGTGATCTGAGGTCGAAACAACATTGTTTTTGTTGCTGACGTGGCGAAATAAGCCCAAAATGGCGTCGTTTTGGCTAAAATTTATTTTTTAATAAATATTAATTAATTGATATTAAAAGTGAAGATTTTTTAAAAAAAAAGGAAAAAAAAAAGGGGGCAAAGAACCCGTGGTCGCCGCGCCATCGCCGGTGGGGCGGCGGTGACGGCAGCAAGAAGGGTCGCCGACGCTGGGTGCGGCCGGCGACCCTCACCGACCGGCAGCAAGGGTCGGGAGAGGGTGGCGACCATCTCCCAAATCGGGCGGGTGGCCGACCCTCCCCCGGATCTAGGAGAGGGTCGCTATTCGTCCGTCACCGCCGCCCCATCGGCGATGGGGCGGCGGCCATGGGCTGCTTGCCCCTTTTTCTTTTTAATTTTCGCTTTTAATATTATTTAATTAATATTTATTAAAAATTAATTTTTGTCAAAACGGGCGTCGTTTTGGGTGCTTTGTGGCCACATCAGCACCCAAAATGACGCCGTTTTGGGCTTATTTTGCCACATCGGCAACAAAAACAACGCCCGTTTCGACCCTAGATCGCCGGAAAAATGCCATGTCAGCATTTTAGCCATTTTCCGCCGTCGGCACTTAAGTGATCCTTTTTTCTTCGATTTTGGCACTTAAGTGTACCGTTTGTAAGTTTTGGCACTTAAGTGTCCCTCCGTGCTAAGTTTTGGCACTCCCGCTCTACTCATGCCACTTGGATACTATTTGTTCTTTTCCTTCGAACCTACAACCAAAGAAAAAAAATTTCATCATTTTTTTGGTATCCAAATGCACTTGGGCCCTTTTTTTATTAAATAATTCGTCAAATATCCAATTAATTATCTTTTCCTTTTCTAAATAGTTTGGACAATGTTGTTTGAAATGATCAAGATGCCGGCAATTTGAGCAACTATGAAATCGTTCTCCCGTTGGTTTAACAAATTGCCTTTCATAATGACTTTTTATAAACATAAACAAAAGGTTTTTTCTTCAATCTTTCTTTAACATTTGGAGAGAGATTCCGAGTTTCACTTTCCCTTTCAAATCCTAATCCAGATTTGTGGAAATGAGGAATTTGTATAAATATAATCTTCAAACTGATTTCCGGTCCAAGAGAAAATTCCTTGCAGATTTTTTCGGTTTCTTCCCAAATAGAGACATTTTACTTTCAGGAAAGATCTTGTTCCTCCCTAATAAAGGTAAGTGTTTTCTTTAGACAATCAAGTTCTTCCTTTTGCAATATATCTTGTGGTTTTTAATTTAGAAAGTTCTTTCTTTAATTCAGAATTTTTTTCGAAGTCTTCTTTTGCTCGTTGTACATTTTCTTTGGAAAGTCTTGCATTTCATCATAAGTGAGATAGGAAATAAATTCCTTCTCTTCCTCAGATTGGATGTTAGCCATCAAACATAAGTTTGCTAGCTCTTCATCCTCCTCGTCCTTTGATTCTCTAGGTCATGGCTTTCAATGCCTTCGTTTTTCTTTTCAATTTTTCACTTTTTTTTCCCTTGATTAGAGGCAATCCAGCTTAATATGGCCTAGTTTCCTGCACTCAAAGCAAATAACTGCCTTACTTTTGCAATAATCCTTGTGTTTGTAGAATTTCCTTTCTTCAGTTTCCTTCATTTTCTTTTAGCCTTTGAAGATTCTGCCTTTTCTCATGAAACTCTTGCGCTTTCTTGTCAATAAGGCACTTATTAGTAGTAAAACCAATACATACTTAGTATAGCATAAAATGAACAACCAGAATCCATAACTCATCCATCATGCAACAAATTCTTAGTGACAAATAAAACATAATCATCACTATTCAAGGCATAATCATTGATTACAATAATATCAACAATAGACTCAATCTCATACTTTTATCCTTTTCATTTTTCAGCTTAAGGCAAAATGTTCTGAGATGCCCCATGTCACCGTAATTCCAAGAGACAACATTGCCGGTCCTCGAGTAACTTCGTATGTTTAGGTTCACACTAATCCTGCTACCAAGAGTACAAGATCTCCCTCTATCTTCACCTACTAAACTAGAAGGCATAGGTTCACTAGATTCTCTTCTATGGATGCCTCACTTAGAATCAAATTGCTAATTCCATCAAACATTAAGTTTCTAGACACAAAGGCATTACTAATAGTAGCAATGGTAGTATTACAACTATCAAGTAATGAGGATAATAAAGTTAAAGAACATACCTTATGAAGTCAATATCAATCAAACTCAATTGAATAATGACCAAATTGAATTCATTGATATGATCAACAATTGATACACCTATGCCCATATGTAAATGGAATAAATGTTGCATCATATAGAACTTATTGATCACAAAGAGCTTGTCATACTCTTGCAGTGGTCTTTCTTTCATGGTGTTAATTGCGAAGTTACCAGCCAACATCAGCCAAATAATACCCAACATATGTCTATTCGGCAAACCCCAATTAGCTTGCTTCTTTGACTCTGGCTTCTCATACTCCATAAGGCATTCATCGGTCTAGCAATGATCTTCTCTTTTACGATTTTAAAGGCGATCTTACAAGTCAGCGACAACTGTATAACATCCTCAACCATCTATCCAGTATATCTCAATCATCTTACTTCACCAACTTTGGCTTCTTCCTAGAGAGGGGTATGTATAAAATCCTTTGATATAGGTTATCCTTAATTGGCATATTCCAAAATCTGAAATCCTCTCAATCAAACTTATCAATTTTCATTATTCATTTTTTCTGTCACCATCGATTTGTTTCAACTTAGCAAAGCTTGGGCCTAATACTAATTGTTGCAACTAAAACAGATCCCTCAGTTGGGGTGCACCACAAGCAAGAAGTCGGACTTCATTATCATGATAGTAACTTAAAAAGTGTTCATACTCCTGCCAACGTTGAATTGGCCAATGCCGTCAATAGTCATAGTTAGCGTCTTGGTATTGAATCACTCTCCCCCTTCTCTCCTAGAGTGTCAAATGTAGTGTGTTAACTAGGATAAGAAAGTGAAAAGTAAGGAATATAGAACACAACAACAAGTAGAACAAGGAAATAAATAAGACATTGGATTTATGTGGTTTGATTGATGTGATCAACTCCATGGGGAGAGTAATACACAATTCCACTATAGGTAAAACAATATAATAAAAATTACAACTGCACTCAAATAACTTAAACACTCGTAGTATTTTCTGACCCTCAATTATACTCAATAATTTTATAGGCTCAAACTCAAGATGGAATTTCATTTTATTCAAAGCACCAAATTTACTCCAACAATGCAGGGGCACGAATACATCAACAAGCTTGTCCTCGATCTCTACTGCCATAGCACGTGTCTCGCGGAGATGGGCAGATGCCTACACGTCTTGGACGTCCTGTGGAAAAACCTGCTGCTCCAAGGGAACGAGCTGGACCTGGACGATGTGAGGCGTGAGAGGGGCGATCACATAATCCGGTCGGCCACCGAGCTCAACGAGGCTGGGATCCGATTGAGGAGGAGCGACACTGACAGCCTCATGGACATCTCCTTTGCTGACGGGGTCCTGAGTGTCCCTGCTATCATGGTGGATGACATCACCGAGACCATGTTCCTCAACCTCATGACGTTCGAGCGCTTCCATTTTGGGGCCCGTAACAAGGTCACGGCCTACATCTTCTTCATGGACAACATCATTGACACCGAGCAGGACGTCGCCCTGCTCCGTACCCGGGGCATCATCCAGAATTTCCTCGGGAGCGATAAGGAGGTCGCCAAGCTCTTCAACTCGCTGACCAGGGACATGATGCTCTATCTCGAGGACCGTAGGGAATCTGTGCAAAAGAAGATCAACGAGCACTGCGAGAAGCCCTGGAACATGTGGAGGGCTAATCTCATCCACACATACTTCAGGAATCCTTGGTCTATATTGTCTCTCGTCGCCGCCATCCTCCTCTTCGCCCTCACCATAATTCAGACAGTATATACCACACTTGGCTACTATAAATGAACCCTCCCTTTGCCATTCCGTACGATAATTCCTCTTTTCCATTTTGAGGTTTTTCTCCTGATGGCTAATGCTCGATAACTGTCTCTTGATTGGTTGTCGATTGTTGCTATTAATGATTTTCCTCCTGATTTCAGCCGTGCTTATTTCCCTCTTTAAATGTTTTGAATGGACATTTGGCTGTATATTTATCATTAGCAAATGATGATTCTCTTGTTTCAGTCTTCTTCATGTTGGTCAATTTGGATAGGTAGTCTGAAGGATAATCAAGTTTAGGCAAATAGAATCTTCCATTGCAACATTTTCTTCTTGATTAAATTTGTACAGAAGGTGCAGCAAATTTGAGTGAACATCAAATGTGGCCTTCAAAGTGATTTCTAATCCCCACTGGCTTCAATATAAGACATCTATATATTTCCCAATCGCCAAGCATTCAGTCATCAACGACAGAGCATAAACATACTTTTTATGCTTGAGAAACAATCCGTCCTAGAAACTTCGAAGTAATATTAAATATGAATGAGAGACATATGATTTTAAGTTGAGTTTAGTGCAGATATTTTATTATATTTCGAATGGTGCACGATTTTGATGTTATCTCCCGAGTTTGCACTTTCTTTACCCTTTTGTTTTTGAAAAAAAAAGCAGTTGGGGGAAAGAACATAAGGAAGTAAAGCGGAGAAAAGGAAGACAGGAAAAAAGAGAGATTTTTGTTGAAAGAGAAGGAAAATTAAAAGAAGAAAAGGAAATGGAGGAAAAGTTGTTTCGAGAAAAAGTTCCAAACTGTTGTACTTTGGTATCTCCGGTTATAGCTTATTAGGCATAAGTATAGCGGGAGTCCCAAAACTGGCGTGGAGGACACTTAAGTGCCAAAACTTACAAACGGTGACACTTAAGTGCCACTTTTCAAAAAAATGGAACACTTAAGTCTTGTCCGCCATTTTAACTGCCGCCTAAATCTTACGTGGCAATTTTTTATTAATTTTTTTCCCTACGTGGCTCGCCGGAAATTGAAACGACAAAAAATCAGCGCAAAACGACGTCGTTTTTGCGCTGACGTGGTGATTTTAAAAATTATTAATTAAATAATATTAAATAATTTAAAAAATAAATTATTATAAAATTGATTAATTTTAAATAAAAAAAAAGTGGGAGGGGAAATCGGCAAGGGCTGTGCAGCCCTCACCGCCGCCGCATCGCCGCCCCACCATCGCCGGGAAGGGCTTCGCAACGGTGGGCGAGGGTTGGCCGGGGTTGCCGAACCCCGGCCGGCTGCGACGGGCCCGCAAGCCCTCGCCCGGCCGGGCCAGGGCCACCGGCAGCCCCGGACCGCGCCCGAATCAGGGGCGGTCGGCGGCCCTGGCCCGGCTAGGCTAGGGCCGGCGACTCTCGCCGGATCTGGGGAGGGTCACGACCCTCGCCCCGGATCTGGGTGAGGGTTTGCGGGCCCTCGCCGCAAGCCGGGGCCCAGCGACCTCAATCGACCCTCGCCCACCGTCACCGGCCCTTCCCGACGAGGGTGGGGCGGCGGCAGCGGTGGTGGCGAGGGGGTGCATAGCCCTCGCCGATCCCCTTCTCTCTTTTTCTTTTTTTCTTTTTAATAAAATCGATTTTAATTGTTTTAAAATCTTACGTGGACAATTTTTTTTTAAAAAAATTGCCATGTGGATTTTTTATTTTGAAAATCTGCTCCGTCGGCAATGAAGTCACCGGAAAATGGACACGTGGCAATTTGGCCGGAATTTTTCGCTGTTGGCACTTAACTGATCCATTTTGCTCCGATTTTGGCATTTAAGTGTACATTTTCTAACTTTTGACACTTAAGTGTCCCTTTGTGCCAACTTTTGGCACTCCAGAGGTCCGTACCTCTAGCTTATTAACTTTGGAATTCGGAATAGAACTTTTTCACTCTCGTTCACAAATAGATGGGAGGAAATGATAGGTCGATAAGCAAAATCTAGTGTCAAGTGATTAGTGATGAGTGAAAAGTGGCCCAACCCAAATTAAAATTAAATAAAAGCAAGCATGGATAGTTGAGGTAATCAAGAGCAGGTTTGGACTGGGTTGTCTAGTCCTTTCGAAATGACATGAATCATCTATTTACTCCTTTTAGTGTATCAATGAATTCCAACAGCTGATCAATAACACAAACAAGGCTTCCATCAATGGTTGAGATTCGTTGAGATACCAAAAGAAATACCGTTGAAATAAAAGGCCTTTTCCTCTTTTAAAATTTTTGGGCCCCTCTAAAATTGTGAAAATTTCTCAATAAAAAACTTTTGAATACACATATGCATTTTCTATGGAAAAATTACAAAAAAGATTATATGCTTATTATAATTATATCAATTCAGTCATAAATCTTTTTAATTAAACCAATCGCTTCATCGACCAATTTTGGGCAACCGATACTAATATGAATGTCGGCCAATGCTGATAGTTCGATCGATGTTAACATGGAAATTTTTTAGTAATATTTAATTTTATTCAAACTTTTTTATTAATTTTTTTCATTTTTTTTCTTTTTCCTCTTCTTCGCCCTTTTTCCATTTTTTCCCCCACAATAGCTGGTAATTGTTATGGCCCTCGGCCAAGCCTGGGGGTCATAGGCGAGGTGGCTTTGCCTAGATTTAGGTAAGGCCAACCTCACCATGGCCTTCTGGCCGTGGGTGAAGCTATCTCACTCATGGCCCTTAGGCCTCACCTAAGGCTTGGGCGAAGGTGACCATGGCCTTGCTAGCTGCAGGTAAGGCCGCCTTCGCCGCTTTCACCAGTGGCAAGGCCATGGTGAGGCTAGCCTTACTTAAATCTAGATGAAATCGCCTCGCTTGCGCCCCCAGGCCTCACACAGTGGTGACGATCTTCACCAACCACTAAGGGTGTAAGTGGTTTGTTACGGTTCCGTTTTCCAAGAAAACCGAACCGATAAGGAAATTCAATGAACTAGACCAAAATTTGATCCGAACCAAAACCAAACTAAATCGAACTGAAATCCTAGCTCAATTCGATTCAATTCGATTTTTTAGGTTTTGCTTTTCTTTTCTTTTTGTTATATATTATAAGATTACTTTTCCAATCAAATGTCGTTTGCCCAGCAAGATAAAAACCAAAATTTTCATCAGAATTTCATTTTTCCCCGCGCCATCTCGAAATGTGTAGCAATTTTAGTTGCATCCCAATCTCTTTCCTTAATCATGTCAGTCCCAATCTCTTTCCTTAGTCATGTCAGTTGGAGACGATGTCAATTTTGTTACTTGAGGCCGCCATGTTCCTCTGTGTTTATCTTCATGGTCTGGCAGCTCGTTGTCTCCTCCGATCGTGCATTGTTTAACAACTTTTGAAACTAAGACATATCCTACGACTGTTGAGACCAATACGATCTGGTTATGATCATCAAAGCACTCAGTTTATGCCCACGCATCATCAGACAGAAACTTTTCGAAGCAGAATTCAACAAATTTTCCTTCCAAAGTCAAATTTAAATTCATGACGCAACGTAGAATGCTCTATCAGCACAGAAAATTAAGATTCAATTTGCATTTTGTCTCCTTGGAGGCGGTTGCAAGGTAATTAAGCTACATCCATCATCCTGTATATTAGTCCTTTGCCAGTCCAAGTCCCAGAAAACTCAAATAACTTATCCAATTGAATAACCAAATGGAGTAAAAGAAAGTGGAGATGAGATACAAGTGCAACGTAGACTAAAGGACATCCTAAATCAAATGGTTTGGCAACATACTGCAATTTCAATGAATGCATTCTATGGGAAAAGTGAAGGATAATCGACATAAACGTCCAAAGAAAAGCTAGAACAACGCTATACACAAAGAGTTGCTTGCACTAATTTCGTTGGCTAGCCCTACGAGCTACCAAAAAAAATTGCATAAGCTCAACCAAAGCAACTGTTGGATCCTACAGGACTGGCAACGAGTGCTTGACTCGCATAGGCAGCCAAGCCATCAATATGAACAGTAGGATGTGCAGCCTTCCACCATTCAGATTTTACCCGTTCCAAGAGGCTGCCTTGAGGTGTCACCAGAAGCCCATGCTTGCTAATCTTTCACAAGCTACACAAGAAGACGAGCACATGAATATAGGAAAAAACAAAACATTTAAATTAAGAGAACAGCAAAAAAGCAAGTGACCCAAAAGTTTCATTAAATCATCCTGTCCAGAAGGCAGTGGCAAGCTGAAGAAGGAATACAATTCTTATGGAGAGAGATCTCATGAAAAAGCTTATCTTGGCAACAAGCCCGCAGATAAATATTCCAGCAAGGGAAGAAAGCAGGCAGAAATTTCAATGGATCATAGTTTAGGCATGGTCATTAGAAAAATTTACCAACGGTGTATCTGGTGATAACTATGATAACTATGTTTAGCAGCCACCTCTATGAAACTTTTGTTCAACCCAGCATAGGGTCTATGAAGAAAGCTTCAAAATTGATTATACTTAGGTGATTTGAAACAGTAAAAAAACACACACCGATATTTAGTTCAACTTAGAGAATTGACTTTGTCATAATAGTTTGACTTTGATTTGAGTTTTAATTTGTCTTTTTGCTTGAATTAATTTTCTCCACATGATACGATGCGGTTGGCTTTGCTGTCGAAAGTTACAGTGCGACGCAGCCTATGCGGCTGGGTCGAAACAGCCTCCAAGGAAAAGACTCAACTTTGGCGATGTGGTCAATACGATTGGCGCGTAACACAATCATCATGGACTTGACCGAGCGCTTCCTCAGATGGGACCATTTTGCACGGGCAAACGCTGTCAAGCTCCAGAGTGTACTCAGGTGGGCACCGAAGGTGCTGTGTGGAGGATATAAGGACTTTTGGGGAAAAAAGAAAAGAAAAGACGAGACGTGAGATTCGCTCCAGATCATGCACTTGGGTGTGCATTGGGTGCCCGGATAGGATTTTTTCGGGAACAGTGACTCTGATATCAAGTTAAGACGATAATATGAAAGAGAAAAATAAAAAATTTCAATATATTTCTATATATCGTGAAGAAAAATACATAAGCATATTCATAGACTTTATTATATAATTATATAAGATAATATATCAATTAGCATTCACACAATTAAAATGAGATATATGTACAATTTTAAGAAATACGGAAAATTGATAGAAATATCGTAATTATTTCAAATATAGAAAAATATCTTAAACACTATCTTAAATACTTCTAACAATATAGAAGACATATATGATGAAGGGACCATCGTTCGCGCAAATGTCGAGTATGTCCATAAATGCTCTCCGGCGTTCCGGGAAGCCCCTTGAGCATCACCTTGAGTTCCTGAGGAAGGTGGCGGGGGACCTTGAGGCAAGCTACAACGCGCTAGACCTAAAGTAGAAGGAAGGCGGTGACGAGGGAGAGGTGGACCGGTTTCTGCAGTTGATGGTCACGAACGGCCAATTCATGCTTGAGATCTTGAGGACTAAAATAATAAGTAGCACCGATATCGACATGCGATACAATATGACACGACACACCAACATATCATTTGTAAAAAAATAAAAAATCTCCACACGTTGGGACTATTATATATTAAATGTACATATATATATATATATATATATATATATATATATATATATGATAACTAATCATTTTTATGATTACTTCGATCAAATTAATTTGATTCAAATCCATAAATAAATAAATAAATAATAAAAGTACTTAGAATGAATTTACATTAAAAATATTAATCTACCATTTGTTAATATCAGTCATTGTTTCAATTTGACTAATTCAACTACGTTTCATTTCAATAATCCATACAATTGGGCTTTTAGCAGCTGACCAAATACTGAAACTCATTTTTTTCTTCCAAAACTTTCTTCACCAATTTTTCAAATTTTAGCTTTTGTGCCTTGTTATTATTTTTTTTATTAAAAAAGGATCAAACCCTTTGTCGGTCCGGGGAAGGGCTACGTCCACTGGCAAGGGTTGCACAACCCTAGTGAGGGTCGCTGAAGTGGCCCGACGTCAGGCGACCCTCACCGGAGGTTGCCCGGCCTCAAGCGATCTCAACCAATAGCCGTTGTGTCAAATCTAGCTCATTGACAGCTAGCCCTTTGTTGGACCGACAAAGGGTTTGGTCTTTTTTTTCTTTTTTTAAAATTATATATATTTGATTTTTTTAGCACTATTGTCAAAATTTATATTTAAAAAGTTGCATACATTATTTTTCAAATTTTAAACAAATAAAAATTAAAAACTAATATTAATCATCGAAAGGGCTTTTTAAATGTGTTTTCTACCAAAGGGCAATTCTCTCAAAGTTGCTTCTTAAAATGTAGTTTGCCAAATGGCCTTTGCATTTGCCCAAAGCCTTTTAAGCTAAACTGCTTTGCATTTTCTCAATAAGCTTTCAAAATACTAAACCAAATGCACGCTAAATCGTATGGAATATTATTATTGATTATTGATTAGGGCTACATTTATGTCAATGCCTTTTGAAGAGTAACCAAAGGCTGTATAAGAATGTACAAAGCGAGATGTCATCAATCCTAAATGACAAAAACTAACTTGAATAGGGACATTAAAGAACCCTAAGCCCAATACTAGAAAGAATTTCTTTTACAAGAAAAAAGTGATGAAAGACGTTGTTTGGCAATGGGTGAGCTAACTCCCAATTTGTCATTGGACCACCAAACAGGATAATAGGCAATTGAAGAATAGAGACATTGTCCGTTAGAACCAGCTAATTAATGAAACCGAAGTTTTGTTAAAGTCAATGGTGTTTACAGGATTTGGTTGGTGTATTAAAAGAGAAGACCAAGTGATGGAGGTCTTTTTAGGCGTAGAAAAACTTGTGGCATGGTTGTTAGCTCCATCACGTTGTTTGTTCGTGGAGATGGATGTGACAGAAGGAGAGAGTGGGCGAGAGGGAGGACTGGGTCAAGAGAGATGGTGGTGCGATTGCAAATGGAGGGCCTCGTATGACTCGATATCATTCATTTGGGAAGTTTGAGGATTTAAGTTTTCGGAATGAACAGTACACCACCAGTGGCTTCAACACATTCGCGACCGTAGCTGAACTTGAAGGGCCAAAATCCACAGCCAACTCCACAGCGTAGCTTATACATATACTTTTCGGGGTATTGTCTCTTTTTCTTTCCGTGTTTGTTTATCTCGTATATAATCATTAAGGTGCACGATCAATGCGCATTAAAATACAATCAAGAGTTGGAATCTTTTACCGCTCTTAAAAGTAGTCTAGACATTGCGAAATTGGCAGCAATGTAGGGGTAAGATGGAGATGGTTGGTTGTTGCCACCTTTGCCTCAAGCAAAGTGGATGAAGGCAGTCATAATTGGAGAGAGAGAGATATGTGCTATGGCAAGCATGGCCGTAGATATTGTTGCCACTAGTATGGCCACGACCTATCTTAAATCTTACTTTTGTCTCGGATTGACTTAGGCCTAAGTCCTCTAAGATCATAACCAAATCCCCAATAGAGTTGCCAAACTATCATGACTCTCTCGATGGGCATGTCGAGGAAAACAATGGATTTAGATGTAATGTCGAGTTTGAGTTGGGGACCAACGAGCATGGATTCTCCCAAACATTTAACTTGCACGACGTTGGGTGTTACCACTAATCTACTAAGGCTGGCAACAAGCCAAGTGAGGTGCAGAAAGATACCTTACTTCCTATGCAATTAGAGATTTAAGGTATGATTACACAAGTTATCTAACTAGTGCCCTTTTGGTACCTAAATTTGATTATTTGTCAATTAAGGTGTTTTTGTAGTCTTTTTACAAAATTATGAATCCTAAGGTCCTTGTCTGCTAAGTGTCAATGCAATTTTTTTGTATATACTATGGTCAACTGAAAAAGGCAAATCAGATTTAATATATATATAAAAGAATAATAATCAATTCATCCAAAATAATAATGAAAAGACAATTGAAAAAAAAATGTAGTAAGATAACCCCATATGAGTCGGGCTAATGATATAACATGACTTTGTTATTAGGCCTGAGGACAACAATCCCCATGAGCTTAGTTCCAATTGAGTCTAATTTCTTACTCAAAACATTAATCTCCCGCAACTAAGCTTTAATCGAAGGTGTTCACTAAAACCCCTGAATTAAATGTATGCTAACTAAATAAAACTAAGCTTACATCTAGCACTGATAATAATACAACCTAATCGAAGCCAACTTCTAAACTATTCTCTGGTTTTAAAAGTGTTTCGAAAACTTTAATTATTTATTATTAAAAATTTTAATTCCGAAAAATAGGGACCTAGGATGGGCCTTTTGGCCTAGTCCGAATATGGGCTGCTACGGACTCAGATGGAGCCCCTATCTCAAGCCTATTCGAAACAAAGCCGAATGAAGCCCGATCTAATGAAATCGAATTAAGCCTAACTTCTTCTAAATCAAATCCGGCCCAAAAAAATCTAGACCAAGCAAGCCCGAATCCTCCTCTAAAGCCGAAGCAAGCCCAGACTCATCAACCAAATAAAATCCAAACCCACTAAACCTATTCAAGCCCAAAATTCACCCAGCCTAACTAAACCTCCCACTTTGCTAGTGTCTCCTGGCCGGTTCACCCACTTCATCGTCATCTTCTTCCAGCTGGCCACCAATAACTTGACGTCGTCAAGGACTGGGGAGAAGAGAGAGAAGCGCTCATGGCTTCCTGCATTTGGAGTTGGAAGGCATAAGTGAGCCTCAAAGTCTTAGGGTCTCGGATGCGACGAGCTCCCAACATTGTTTGGTCAACGGCTTCGAGTTCGTTGACTTCCATTTCTCGAGTCGGCCAAAACTTTCCCTCGTTTTATCGCAAGATAGATTGCGAGAAAGTGAGAAGTAGTAGCAGCAAGAGGGTCGCCCTGGCCTGGGGTGAGGGTGAGTACCGGTGAGGGCTCCCCTCGCTAGATCTCTTGAGGCCACCTTCGCATCATGCCAGGCGCGTATATGCTGGAGAGTCTCGTCCTTTTGCGACTGCTCGTGCTCCTTCTCGATCGCGTCGATCTGGTCAAAAACGAAGCTGACGCGAGGCAAGATCTTGGAAAGCTTCAGTGGCGGCTCCGGCGAATGAGGCGAGGGAGAGGCGGAGGAGCAGCTTCTACCGGCGAAGAGGGAGTAAGGTTTAGGGGTTCGGGAAGAAGGGGAGAGGCGCTTGAGGATGAGGAGAGAGAGAGAGTTAGCTCCATTTCCAAAATCATCAGAAACCGCCAACACAGGACACCTCTTCTCCAAATTTTCGAAATGGGGAAGAAAATAACCGAGGCAAAGTAGATATCAATAACAAAATACGTTGATCAACACCGCAAAAAGGAGATGAGATTAGCCCCAAATCGTTTGCCTCTTTCGCCGCGAGATGGGTGAGGATCATGGTCTCCTAACTTGAATCAGCAACCTTGAAGAGTGGGAACGAAGTGGAATCAGAGAAGGGGGAGCTGAAAGACGTCCAGATTCGGGGAGAAGAGGTTTGGAATGCAGAGAAATCGAGCGCGCCAAGAGAGACAGAGAGAAGAGGAAGAGAAGTGCAGGGTATGTGAGCGAGCTCGATTTGTGCATCCATGGTGGATTATCAACTTCGCGAATCGGCTACAGGCTAAGGTGGGGGGAATTTTTGTAAAAGTTTCTTTTACTGATGAATCGATTAATCCATCTACTTTTATTAAGTTCACTTGTAATATAGCCAAAAACAAAAAATCACATATTTAACTTTGAACACCATATATTATTCATTCAGCGGTGATTTTTGAAAGCAAAATCATACCTAACTTTACAAGATTGTTAATTTGAATAACCTTTGAATGATTTTCTCTAAAAAAGTTCTATAATGTTGTCAGGCTCAGGAACATTACCACCCTAGTAATGTTCCCCTCTCTAGCTTGATAGACTTGGGCTCGGATGGAGGGAGGCACGGTCATGGAGTTTGACGCTCGGCCTCAATGGACTTGAGCCCAAGCCCAGCCTGTAGACTCAATTCACAGAGGCCACACTCGAGACCTCAGTGCCCATGCTTGGTTCTCTGGCTACCCATACCCAAGTCACTAGCTTTGAATAGTGCATGTCTATTTAGGAAAAAGAATTATTTTCCTTTCTAAATGACGGAAATATTTTTTATTCATTTTCACATTTTAGTTAAGTACCAAAAAATATTATTATTTTCTTGAGAAATAACATATTGATAAAAGTTATACAAAAATATTACATTTTTCATAAAATAAATGGATCATAAATATTCAATGATGGCGGGTGCCCTCTTAGAGTGGCAATAGCTCAATATCAAACTTCCTATTATCTTCCGTCTTTCCATCCCCCAACCTAGTCCCTTCCCTCCTCCACAGGCCTTAAAAACGAGTTGAAAGAACGAAGACCACAATCTCAAGACTTTTTACCTTAAAGGCCTTCAGGATCAAAGGGGACTTTGGCACCATGATGGAGCTTTTGCAAGAGACGGACCAGAATCTGGAGAATCACTACTTTATTGCTGTGAAAGAGATTGAATTAGCAGAACAGGAGTACACATATTTGACGAGGGAAAACCATAGACATAGAAGACAGATAAAATGAAGAGACCTTTGTCCGTGCCGTATAAATGTCAAATTCCCAACACCTACCAATCATTCATTGCGGCAGCATCGAAAGCTGGTCCTGTATTATTCTCTCACTCCGTATTTCACCTAGTTAATCACAAAGCATGTTAGAGTCATCTATCCGGGAAAAGATTGAGCAATGAATCGAAAAGTTCCCAAAAATTCTTCCTTACCAAAGCGAGGGGAATTCATTTGGAGTCCAATACTCCCATCAGGCACGTATCAACCATATAATAGTGAAATATATACAGTGGTAACCACCAGTACCACAGCCTTGGAAGAAGACGTGGACAAGGCATCGGCTAAGTCAACAAGCTACAGTATAATGCAGCATGAGTGGATACAATCACAAGTGCGGTCCACTAATGGGAAAGACTTAATTAAACGATGACCGGACTATTACCGGGTAAAGGGTATCCATTATTCTAGAAAAAAAATGAGGTCCTTTTAGAGAATGTCGGAAATCCAAAGGTTTTTGATAGAGACAGCAATGAAGTGGTATTTTGTAACATCACTTTTTTTTATCTGTCTTACTCTAATTTTAAACTCACTCTCGGATTTTTACATTGCCTCTTTATAGGACGTGAAAATTAAAATTCACGTCTAAAACTAATCATCCCCATCTCAATCACCCCTGAAAAGTCACACAATTTCCATTCAAGTGGAATTGGTTTTGAATTAAGGACCTTGCATGGCTGCTCAATGAGGTTTATGATTAATTAACAAATGCCATTGAAGATATATTATGACCTTTCAAATAACTTCTTATTAGATGTGAGATTTTTGTGATCTAGAATTTGAGGTCACGACTTGACTGCCGAAAAGAAAATGATCGGACCAAGGAGTTGGAATTAATTCAAATGTGGGAAAAAATATCCAGATATCTTATCATAGTGCGAAAGAGGTAGTCACTTTACTGGTAGATATTACCAGAAATGATGTTATGCACATCATCCAATCTTTCCGTCTCTTCTAGTGTGGTACAACCTCATTTGCCACTTCCCAGATAACGTCTAGTTCAATGGATAATTAGATGGCTCTCTTGTTCTGCTTGTAAAATTTTGGTTTGCTAGATTTGTTTTTCATGGGATAATACTTTATATGCTGAATTTGATATAGAAATTGGTATACTAAGTCATATGACCGATTATCGTTGATTATTGATTAGGGCTACATTTACATCAATGCCTTTCGAAGAGTAACTAAAGGTCGTGTAAGAATGTACAAAGCAAGATATCATCAATCCTAAAAGACAAAAACTAACATTGAATAGGAATATGAAAGAACCGTCAACCCTATATTAGAAATAATTTCTTTTACAAGAAAAAAGTGATAAAGATGTTTGGCAATGGGTGAGCTAACTCCCAAGTTGCCATTGGACCATCAAACAGGACGATGTGCAATTGAAGTGTAGAGACGGTGGCCCTATAGAACCCGCTAATTAATGAAACTGAAGTCCCGTTAAAGTCAAGGGTGTTTACCGGATATAATTAGTGTATTAAAAGAGAAGACCAAGTGACGTAGATCTGTTTTTTTGGTCGAAAAAGAAAAGTGATGTAGATCTTGTTGGAGGTTGAAAAACTTGGGGCATTTGCTGTTAGCTCCATCCCATCGTTTGTTTATGGAGATGGATGTGACAGAAGGAGACAATGGGCGAGAGGGAGGACCGGGTCAAAAGAGAGATGATGGTGCGATTGCTACTGGATTCCTCGTACGACTCTACATCATTCATTTGGGCTTTGAAAATATATAGCTGGTGTTAGGTCCCCAAGTTTTTCTAGTTATTAAGTAGCTGAATTAATGGACTTTAGTGGATGCTCCGGCATCAGTTCTTGAATTTACAATCTGTCTTTCGTACCAATTAAGTATTATTCATGAGAAGTCATATGATTGTTATGAGATAATTGTACACACATAAAATTAAAATGTCAATCTTTTTGGAAACCCAGTTTTTTTCCTTCATGTGATGTATGCATGAAGGGGCGTTGAGCACAAAAAACGAGACCTCAAGTAAGAGATCTTAAGTGTCCTAAATATACGAGATAAATATTATCACCAAATAAAAACAAAAGACAAAATCATATTGAAAATGGGAAGTGGGGATTCAATTCCCCACCTTCTTAGGGGTTATGGAAGGGAATGTTTAATTTCAAGTGTAAGATTCGATTTTCAAACTTTGCAAAGAGGTAAAGTAAAAATTTGAAAGTGAGTTGAGATTTAGAGTAAGACAGATAAAAAAATAGTATTTTCATGAATCTAGAGCCATGACAAATATGTGAAATTGATGATATGTACTCAATTAATACGAGCCTTCTAATTAAGGGAAATATTGCTAAGATTCGTCGAATTCCAAGGCTCATACTCGGTTCGGAGAGACAAAAGTTTTCTTTCTCCAAGCATGTGGAAGCTGTCAACACGGGTCTTTCTCCCTCTCTTGGAAAATATCTGGCTGAGGGTTTATCATCTATTTTCCAACCTAATGGTAAGCTTAGCCAATCATGTCCCCATCACAACCCCGCCCCGCCCCGCCCCACGCCGCCCCACGGGACAGCATGTGAATCGCGTGCATGCAATTCAATTTCATGGGACATGCCTCCACACTCTCTTTATTTATCTGGTGCACAAGACCGGACTCATACATGCTTGAAGAATTGCGCTTGGATTTTATTTGTGACATCTTGGAATTTCCCGAACTATTTTGGGCCTTAATTATCAATGTTTTGTTAATTCGTTGTTAGTTATGTCTCGCTCTGAACTGAGCACTCACGAGATACTAATTGAAGGTGAAAGACTATTGAGGATTCGTGCGCACACACGAGTCTTAAAAGCCGCTCGTTAATCTAAGACTCACTAAAGTTGTGATTGATCGACTCGACCGTGATTTTTAATCTAAATTCAGATATCGGACTTTTCGGACGTCGGGATTAATTATTGGACTTTGTTCTCGTTATTTTCTAAAATTTTTGGGTATGCAGAAACGTTGGAGTAATTGGAGCCGAGACCTTGCCATTTTCCCTTCCCTTTTTCTTTTCCTCTCTTTCACATGTGCGTCCCTTCCTTCTTCTCTCTCTCTCCCTTTTTCCTCCTTTTCTGCTGCTACCACTGGCTCCCCTTTTCTCACGCCCCCTCCCCACTGCATTTTTCCTCTGCTGTCCTTTCCCCCATTTACTTTCCAATGTCCATATAGGTAGATTTTTAATGTTGTTTGTTGACGGAAGGTAAATATGTCACATATGTATAAGTTTAGAATTTTTGTGGTAAATATATCCAGTGGGTATAGTTTGTGGTTTTTAGTTATTTTTTCCTTTTTAAAAATGTGATTGCCTTTCTTTTCCAACTTAATATTTATATACGGAAGGATAATGATAAGAATATATATGATTTCATACAACTTTAGCTGTTCAACTTTTGATGAAGTCATGTTCCAAAATATTCAAAAATAAAAAAGCAACTCATTTTTTAATTAAGGCATTAGAAGGTGTTTTACGTGACAGATATATCACCCTAAAAGATGAGTAAAGTCGTGGGAAATTGACACAAATAGTCCTTGAAATTTGACTCAATGTGCAATTTGGTCCTTAAGCTTTTGATTTGTTCAATATGATCCTTGAACTTTAACCCAATGTGGAATGTGATTTTTGAACTTTTAATTTATTCAATATAGTCCCCGAACTTTTGTTACATGTTCAATCTAGTCCATAAACTATATGAAACTATTCAATGTAATCCTTCCATAATTATTCAAGAGCAAGGAAGACATTAAACGTTTTTATACAATTCAGGGACTAGATTGAACATGTGCCAAAAATTCATGAATTACATTGGACAAATTAAAAATTCAAAGACCTGGGAAGTTTAGGGATACATTGAACAAATCAAAAGTTTAGTGACTAAATTGCACATTGAGCCAAAGTTTATGGATTGTTTGTATTGTTTTCCCTAGAGTCTTCAATGACTAGATGGCCCCAAGCATTTGTCCTTTTTTTTTTTGGAAGTTGCTAGGAAACAATCCTCAAGTTAAACAAATGTTTGGCCCTACTGTTTTGTCTTTTGATGAACATGTGAAGGAATCTTAAATAAAGTAAAAAGACCAAAAGGAAAAGAGGGAAGGGATTCGTTTCATCGCACGACAGTCAATCCAATGGACACAAGCTAGCATCAAGATCGTCCTGCCTATGACGACAAATTCATCCTCCAATTTCAATGGCGATGAGACTATGTCCGGTGCTCAAACTGGGCCCAATCTCAATTTGTGCAGTCATAAAGGCCTTGGATCAGATACCATGATGCAGAGAAGGCCACAATGACCAGAGAAGAGCTATTGCGAATCTTACCATCCATGTCTACGCGAGCCTTCTCTTTGCAAAATGTGCTTGCTTGACCGCTGACCTTGGGAGAAGGGAAAATATGGTCAATATGGAGCTCGGTTGAAATTGCCTCGAATGATCGCAATCATCATATCATATGAACTCCTCGGGATTCTTAATGTCGAGCCACCGTGATTGGTGGCCTAGGGAGCGATCTGACAGTGATGGGTGCTTTGGGCAATGGAGCGGGCTTGTTAAATCGAATTATTATTGACTTGTTCTTGGACAGTGGTTGGGTCAATGGAATAAAAGACAGAGAAAATATTGTGTGCTGCTCATGTGCCACCGTCACAAATGGGAAGGGCCAATCTCGATTTGTCCAGTCATAAAGGCCCTGGATCAGATACCATGATGCAGAGAAGGCCACAATGACCAGAGAAGAGCTATTGCGAATCTTACCGTCCATGTCTACGCGAGCCTTCTCTTTGCAAAACGTGCTTGCTTGACCGCTGAGCTTGGGAGAAGGGAAGATATGGTCAATATGGAGCTCGGTTGAAATTGCCTTGAATGATCGCAATCATCAGATCATATGAACTCCTCAGGATTCTTAATGTCGAGCCACCGTGATTGGTGGCCTAGGGAGTGATCTAACAGTGATGGGTGCTTTGGGCAATGGAGCGGGCTTGTTAAATCGAATTATTATTGACTTGTTCTTGGACAGTGGTTGGGTCAATGGAATAAAAGACAGAGAAAATATTATGTGTTGCTCATGTGTCACCGTCACAAACGGGAAGGGCCAATCTCGATTTGTGCAGTTATAAAGGCCCTGGATCATATACCATGATGCAGAGAAGGCCACAATGACTAGAGAAGAGCTATTACGAATCTTACCGTCCATGTCTACGCGAGCCTTCTCTCTGCAAAACGTGCTTGCTTGACCGCTGAGCTTGGGAGAAGGGAAGATATGGTCAATATGGAGCTTGGTTGAAATTGCCTCAAATGATCGCAATCATCAGATCATATGAACTCCTCAGGATTCTTAATGTCAAGCCACCATGATTGGTGGCCTAGGGAGCGATCTGACAATGATGGGTGCTTTGGGCAATGGAGCGGGCTTGTTAAATCGAATTATTATTGACTTGTTCTTGGACAGTGGTTGGGTCAATGGAATAAAAGACGGAGAAAATATTGTGTGTTGCTCATGTGCCACCATCACAAACAGGAAGGGCCTCTGAAGCGCGCCACGTGTCACGCAGGCTCACCTGCTTTTCTCTCCCCTCTCTTTCTCCTCTCTCCTCTCTCTCTGCAAGTCTTCTCTCCTCTCTCCTCTCTCGGTCTCTCCCCCCTATGCACGCTATTCTCTCTCCTCTATCTTAACCTTTGCACACACTCTCTCTCCTCTGCAAGACTATATTGTATAGTCTAGGATTCTCCTCTTTTTCTAACTTAAAATGCCAAATGATAATGTAAAGAAATACGAATGATTTTATATAATTTTATATGCATGAGTTTCGATAAAAGTCACATGTCAAAAATAAAGAGAGAGTGAACCAAAAAATAAAATCTTTTCAAATCAAGATATAAAATATAAGAAGTAAGAAAAGTTTGCACATGCACCAAATAAGATGAAATTCATAGCATGTGAATAATGATGATGGTCTTGCCACAGTCGGGGTTATGTTAAGGGACATCAAGATGGGGGTCACACGAGAGTAAGGGATCACCTATACATAATTAGTATTCATTACTTTAAAAAATAAAATAAAAATTGGGAATTGCCTTTCTTATAAATTTAAATACCAAAAATTTTGAATGATTTCATACAGTAAATGTTTGTATGCTTTTGAAAACTATAGGTGTTTGACCTTTGATAAAATAAAAGTCATGTTTCAAAATTTTGATAAACAAAAGGAAAGAAAATACAAGCAAAACGTGAAGTCTTTTTTAAGTGTCCCATCAACGGAATTTGGTCCGCATGTGTATATTCTTCGATAATGCATATCATTTGTATTTCCCATCAACTTAAGCGGTAAACGTGAAGTTTTTCTTAGTGGCAATTGCAGGCGCATGTGATGAGATATGACTTTGTTGCTCTCAGGTCAAGAATCTATTATGTTCTGCCATAAATATTAATATGATGCCGTTATTGAACGCTCTTCAAGTATCTGTTGGTTGATTGTCTATGACACAGAATGTTTAGTTGGAGTAGTTTCTTTAGGTGAACAGTGTATACCTTCTATAATGGAGAAAATATTGAGTGAGTTTAACACTCCACGTAGGATGGTGTAGCACACCACTCGGCTATGGAGACGTGTTCATCTGGGTCCATGCTATCTCCCTCCTCTCTCTCTCTCTCAGATCCGAGCCCACAGCAACAGCAGACCCTCCCTCTCATCTCTCATCTCTCCTCTCTCTCTTCTGGTTTCAACGCTTTGCTCTCTCTCTCCTCTGCGAAGAAGTTATGGAGGAAAAAAAATCGGACCGAGCATCTCCTTGAAGCGCACGATCAAGTCAAGCCTCTGTAGCTTCAGGTCCCGCTTGTACCGGTTGATGAAGGTGTCGGATTTCGCGTCGATCTTGTCCCCTCTTTCTTCCACGGACGGCGCCGACGCCGGGCCGCTCTTTTTCCTGCCCTCTCTCGCCGTTTGGGGCCTTCAGCGCTCCACAATGGGCTCGTCCTCCTCCTCCACGCCGAAGACTCACCGTGGGCAACCGCCTTTGGGTCTGACCTGACCCTCCTCACTTGATGGTCTTGATGGACCCGACCCGCGTCGGTGTAGGGGACTGAGTCGTCGTCTTCGGAATCGGAGTCGACCCCGAGGTGGTGAAGCATGTCTTCATCCGAGTCGAGATCGCTTGATCTGTACAAGGAAGAGAAGTTGATGGACTTGACACGCTTGAGGAGAGACGGGGCTCGCGAGAAGAGGGGCGGCTCAGCTCGGTCCGCATACTCCGGCTCCGATGGACGTTCGTCATGGTGGGCTTTCGGCTGGGCGTAGCTCGGCGCTTAGGACTTGTAGAGAGAGAAGTCGAATGACTTGAGAGAAGTCGAAACCAGAAGAGAGAGAGGAGAGAGGAGAGGGAGGGTCTATTGCTGCTGTGGGCCCAGATCTGATAGAGAAAGAGAGGAGGGAGACAGTATGGACCCGGATGGACACGTGTCTATAGCTGAGTAGTGTGTTGCACCATCCTACGTGGAGTGTTAAACTCACCTAATATTTTCTCTCTATAATGTGTCTTTTCTACTGGTTTGACTTTTCAAACCATCCCCCTCTCTCTCTTCTGCTGCTGTGCTCGACTACCGCTGCCCACCCTTATTCTTCCCCTTTGGCGCCTTGCTTGGCCGGAAACGGAGCCGTTGCTACCGCCTCATTGATCGCCACTACAGCTCCGCCGCCACCCCTGCTCGTCGCCGGACCGCCGTCCGCCGGTCTCGAGCTCGAGCCAGTTCTGTCTTTCTATTCTCCCCCTCCGTTTGCCGCTATAACTGCTGCTGTGTTCCTCCGGCCGGCCGTCGCCCATCACCGCAGCAGCTCACTCACTCAGCCGCCCGCCGCCGGGAGCCGCCAGAGCTACGGGCCGGACCACCCCCAACGTAGACCTCTCGTCCCTCCTCTGGTTTTCCTCCGTTCCCCTGGTTTCCACGTCGAGCCGCGCGACTGCCGCCCGCCTATCGCTCCGTTCCCTCCTCGCCGTTCAAACGCGTCGGTTGGCACCTGGAGCCGCCACTCGACCGCTTGTCCCAGCCCAAGCCGGCCACCCGTCCCTCCTGCCAAGCTCGTCTCTCCCCCTTTTGGTTATGGTTTCGGCCAAACCAGCCACCGTCGCTGCTCCAGCCGCTGCCCTGACCGCCGTCCGCTGTCCCCCAGCCGACCGGAGAGCCGTCCCCAGTCGAACCGAGTTGCTAGACGTCTCCTTCCGTCCTCGGTTCCCCCTATGGCTGAACGATATTGGATCTCCGGCCAAGATCCGGCCGCCGTGTCGCCCGTCCCGTCGCACCGGAGGTGCCCGTGCATCCGCCTCATCGCTCCCGTCGGGGCGTGACATTATCGCCTCTCTCTCTTATTATAGCGGGAAAGATATAAAAAGGATGACCCAAAGAGGAACTTGCGGAACCAATGAGCCGGACCTGATCAGCTGGGTCAACGAGAACCTCGAGTGCATGTTGGCACCCCCCGACGAGCATCACTATTGGGAGAAACGATCCATCTACAAGGTTCCTGCCCCCGTTGCCGACCTCAACCACCAGGCCTACTGGCCACAGGCTGTCTCCTTCGGTCCCTACCACCATGACAAGGATCACCTCCGCCCCATGGAGAGCCACAAGCGCTGCGCACTCCTTCACATCCTTAGGCGGTCCAAGAAGGATGTCGAGGACTTCCTTAAGCCCCTGAGAGAGGTGGCACAGAAGCTCGAGGATAGTTACGACTCACTGGACCCAAAGTGGAAGGAGGGTGGTGACAAAGGCACGATGAGCCGGTTCCTCAAGTTGATGATCATTGATGGCTGCTTCATGCTTGAGATCCTAAGGACCATGACGGTTAAGGGAGGCGACTATGCATTTAACGATCCCATCTTCGGTGACCCCGGGTGGCTATATATTACTCCATACATTAAGCGGGACATGTTGATGCTTGAGAATCAGTTGCCAATGCTAGTGTTGAATTCGCTGGTTGTGGTTGAGAATGATGGCAGGCAGGTTAGTTTCCTAGATTTTGCTTCGTTGTGAGAGGAGTTACTGCAGGTACACAAGCTGTCTACTATGTTCACCTAACAATACATATGGTGATTTCAGATGAACCCACGCGAAATACATCAAATCATGCTCCAAACTTGTTGGATACACATTTCTAGATCAACTAAGAATTCATTATTAAATCTTTCACCGCTATTGGAAACTTCTTCTTTTTTACTTTCATGCAAGATATACTGTCGTAAAAATCAAGCAAGCATATAAAGTAATATATAGAAAGGAAATAAATCAAAAATTGTATTTACATGATTTGATCGATGTGACCTACTTCATAGGAAAAATACATAATTTTACCATAGGTTTGAGCAATACAACGAAAATTATTATAACATTTATGTTACTTCAATACTTTCGGTGTTTTTAAACCTCCAATTAAACTCTCATACAAGCGTTTGACCCTCGCAATTTCTTGCAAAACAATATCTCAATCTCACAGAAATTTTTTTATTTTATCACAAGATTTATTAACTTCAAAACACTTAGAAATTTCTTTAGGTAATTCATAAGCTTGCAACATAATTGGTTGTCATGGTCAAAAGCTTGCCTTTTGATAGGCAAAAAAGCCAACACCCACTCTTAAATAAATACTATTTGGATACAAAAACGAAACCCTTTAGGAAACCACCGACACTGGAAAACTTGCTTGAATCGGATTTCTGTCACAAGAGACATATTTTCAATATATTCAATTCACTGACTTTACTCCGACAACACAGGATGACGAATTCATAAACAGGCTAATCCTTGAGTTTTTCGGCTTCCCTTGCACGCATATTGAGAGGGTGGGCGAATGCCGGCACGTCTTGGACGTCTTTAGGAAGTGCCTCCTACTCCCTCAGAAACCGGACAATGTGAGGCCTAGGGATGGGCAATGGAAAATCTGGATGGGCAAATACCGGCACGTCTTGGACGTCATAAGGAAGAGCCTCCGATTCCCTGAGAAACCGGACGAGGTGGGGCCTTTGAATAGCCACAGGATAATTGGGTCAACCACCGAGCTAGAGGAGGCCGGGATCCGGTTGGCGAAGAGCAACACTAGCAGCCTCAGTGACATCTCCTTTGTTGGTGGGGTCCTGAGGCTCCCTTTTATCTTGGTGGACGACACCACTGAGTCCATGTTCCTCAACCTCATGACATTCGAGCGCTTCCATCATGGGGTTGGGAACGAGGTCATGGCCTACGTGTTCTTCATGGATGACATCATTAACACCGAGCGGGACGTTGCATTGCTCAGCACCCATGGCATTATCCAAAATTGGATTGGGAGCAACGAGGCAGTCGCCAAGCTATTCAACTCGTTGAACAAGGACATGATATTAGATGCCAATAACAGCCTCGTTGCCGTGCGAGAGGAGGTCAGCAAGTACTGCAAAAAGCCTTGGAACAAGTGGAGGGCTAATCTCATCCAGTGGAGGGCTAATCTCATCCAGACCTACTTCAAGTGTCCTTGGTCTATATTGTCTCTCCTTGGCGCTATCTTCCTCTTCACTCTCACCATAATTCAGACCATATATACTGTTTCTCCTAGGGTTGAGAATGGTTCTAGGGTAGAACTTGGAACCTGAGAACCACACTAGTAGGAACCTGTAGGTTTCAGGTTTTGAGGTATACAGGGTAGGTTTTAGGTTTCCAAATTTAATGAACTTGTATCCGAGGATAAGTTCTAGGTTCTAAGTTCTCGATTGGTGGAGCCTAGAATTTGTAATCCGGAACCTAGAATCTATGTAGACACTCGTTTTCAGGCAATCGATAATAAAATCATTATTTATTTTTATTGTTGTGTTTATTTTCATGTTGCTTAACTAAAGATGAAAAAAAGAACATGTTGGAACCTGGAACCGACCTTGAAATCTGTAATAGGGTAGGTTCTAGGTTCCATGTTCCGATGGGTAGGTTCTAGGTTCCAAAAAATAAGAAACCTGTACCGGAGGGTAGGTTTTAGGTTTTAGGCGGAACCTATTAGGAGCCTGGAACCGCTCACCCCTAGTTTCTACTGTTGGCTAATGCTCGAAAATTATCTCTTCATCGTGTTTGTTGTGAATGATATTTGTCCAGTTTTCGGTCATGTCCATTCTCCTATTTAAATTCGAATAATGTTCATTTGGTTGTTTATTTATCATTATCAAATGATGACGTGAGAATATATAAATATTAAACCATAATATCTCTTTTATGGTTCTCTTGTTTTAGTCTTCTTCATGTTTGTTCAATTGGGTTGGTAGCGTGAAGGATGATCTAGTTTTAGGCAAATGAAATCTTCCATTGCAACATTTTCTTTGCAACTTTAAGTGAAAAACAAATAAGGCCTTCAAATTCATCTCCATTACCTATCAGCTCAAAATTCAAAGTTGTCTATATGCTTCCCAATCGTTAACCACAGAGAGTAAACATACTTTTTATGCCTTAGAAAGAACTATTTTGAAACTTCCGACATCCTTCTTGAATTGAAAAAAAATAATAGAGATTGTAGACTGTCGTTATAAAATCTTATATTGAAATTAATTGATAGCGAATTGCTTATTATATACAAATAAAAGCCCACAAATTTGGAGAAAACTACACTCCTTTGACCTTAATGAACAAAACTCATATTTTATATGATATGC
Organism: Corymbia calophylla; assembly: GCA_014182845.1. Classification (NCBI taxonomy): domain Eukaryota; kingdom Viridiplantae; phylum Streptophyta; class Magnoliopsida; order Myrtales; family Myrtaceae; genus Corymbia; species Corymbia calophylla. The sequence continues at coordinate 15,307,688 of CM024702.1, forward strand.
AACGAACCATAATTTAGAAGACGAGGTAAATTGCTTCAATAAATATTCATTGATCGCGAGTGTCCTTCCAAATTAGGAGTATGATGTCAACCTGCCATTAGAAGAGCTACCCATTTGTGACATTGTCAGATTAAAGATAATTCTAATGTTTTGTTGTTAATGTAGGAAATTGGAAGGAGAAAGCAAATATGTGATGTTATTCTCAGGATGCGTCTAGCAAGAGCCCCGGAGATAAATGGGCAAGATATTCGAAGCAGCTTGGACATAGATAATGAACTCGTTCTTGCCAATCTACTCCTGAACCGTGCTAGTGTCTCCTGGCCGGTTCACCCACTTCATCGTCATCTTCTTCCACCTGGCCACGAAGAAGCGACCCCGACCAAACTCCCTCTCCGGCCATTCAGTACAGTGCTCAAATACGGCAAAATCAAGTCGAAAATAAGTGAAGGAGACTCTCGATTTACAAGGAGTGAACTAACAGATACGTCAAGGAATCAGTATTTTGAACAGAAAACTTCTATAACACTACCGGCTTTGCTTCTCAAATGATCAATAACGTAAGCTACTAGTTACGGATCAGACGTATGCATTTCGTTGAAGAAGTGCTGGGCACGGATTGGGGAGAAGGTCTTTAACTATTTCAAATCCAGATTATGATCTAAGTCCAATCTAGCCCAAGCCAGAGATTCGTAATCAGTGAATCAGACTCGAACGGATTAAATTTCTATTTCAACACAAGAGTGCAGTCTGGTGTGCCCCCCTCTCTCTCTCTCAAAACGGGATGTTTTCAAACATGGATATAACCTTGCTAATGAAGTCAGCCAGAGCAACGGCTCGACGACTAGAAGAGAGAAAGGGGCTTCCGGGAACTTCGCCGACCGAAATCAGGGCTTGTAGCGGAACTCTAAATGAGGTCTTCGTCCTTCAATTTCCACGGCCACGAAACGGTGCAAGCAGACCTCTCTGTGGCGGCCAAACTGACGGAGACAAGAGACGATACGGTGGCGAAAAGGCACGATGCGGTTTAAGTAGAAACCACCGAAAAAATCGCTCAAAGACGCTCAAAAGTTTCTCAAATCTCTCTCAAGAACGCCCTCTGCTCCAGCTCTTGTATTTGCTTGCTCATGTCAGATTTTCTTGGTGACCCAAAACCGCCACCAGGACGCGAAACCCTATTTTCTTTGAGCAGTCCATCTCCCTTGTTCGATCCGTGAATGGGCAAAGCCGACAGAGGGCAAAGGGCCTCGACCAAGCGAGGCCGAAGTAGCAACAGGAAGAGGGGGACGACGGGGAGAGACTGGGAATAAGGGTACGTAGTGCCGGAATGCAGTTTCGCGAAGGTTGGTGGTGGGGAATGCGGTTGTCGGAGGGAATGGGGGAGAAGGTGAACTCCGAGGTTCTTTTCTTCGTAAACCTCGTGAGCATCCGGGAGAGAGAAAAAAAATATACATGAGGCCTTTCTCTTTCTTTTTGTTTTAACCCCTGGGTTCTCTTCCAGACGCGAAGAGAAAACCAAGGGAGACCTTTTCTTTCCGGTCGGGCTTGATTGTTAGTTGATCTGTTCTCTTGAGTTAAGGAGTAGAAAATGGGCTTACACTTCTCGAGCTTTGAATGGGTGGAACTCTGAAAAATTCAGATGGGCCCCTGGGCTTGGTCCGCCGTACTGCTGGCTTCACCTTTTCTTTTGCTCTCTTTACTATAGATTTATCGACCGGAAAAATTTAGGTATCTACAAAAACTATACCTTTTTCCCTCTTGGATGTGGAGGGGAATCTCGAAAAATCGCTGGTGGATCGATTTAATCGAATATATTATAGGGAAAATCTCAATATATAAGATAAGTTCCATGTTCCTAAGTTTTTTTTTTTTTTGATCGGGAATAATTTCCATTCATTGCTAAGTGGAAGTTTCATTACATACGTCTCGATACTCATGGCATAAAATAGATACGAGAGGTTGTGGGGGACGGGACACCCAATTGAGTGGGAGTGAACCTGCAAGGTGGGCCTTTGCTACCCAGTCTGCAACCTGATTCGTCTCTCTTGGTTCATATAATAGCTGGACATTGTTAAGTTGGGCCATTAAGTGCTGGCAGTCCTCCACAATAGATTGTTCAGCCCATGGCGCATCAGCGAAGCCCAGCACGTGCAGTACCGCAACTTTGCAGTCAGAAGCAAGGAGCAGCTTTGAGTTGGGAGTCGAGCTTCGCTGATCCGGGGCATGCGAACTCCCTGCTTTTGTCGTGTATCCACGGGAGAGCCATTCTAATGGTTAGGGTTTCTGCTAAAGATGCTGATGAAGCTCGAATTTTTGCTGCAAAGCCGCCGGTGAGCAAACCGTGGGCATCCCTGCAGACCGCAGCAACTGATCCTTCCATGTCCGAGCTGCTCCAAGCGGCGTCCAGATTAATTTTAAGGGTGCCCAGATCTGGAGGTTGCCAGATCTCCATACGTGGGTTTGTTCTTCTGATGGTACTGCTTTTCGTCGGGTTCCACTTGGTGAAGTTTTGAAATTCTTGATCTGCTTCATTGATGGTTTCAGCAGGTTTGGGTGGCTGGCCTTTGAAGGTTCGAGCATTCCTCTGCTTCCAAATTCTCCAAAGCGTACCAGCAAACCGGGCTTTCAGTTGAGGGGGTGCATCGAAGGTAAGGGTGTTGCTTACCCTTTTCTCCATTCGCGAGATCATTGTTGGTTCGGTATTCACTTGTAATCGGGGATCTGACCGGATCGCTTTCGTCCCGAGCACGAGAAAGAAAGAGGTGCTCGGTTGTTTACGGTTCGGTGCCGCACATAGGGCGGCGCGGATCGGTAAGATCTTCCGTCGGTACAAATTTACTTTGGTCGGGAGGGCGTTGTTACAGAGTGCCCACATGAAGAATTTGACTTTAGGAAAGATCTGTAGTTTCTAAATCTCGGTCCACAAATCGCTGGGGAGTTTGGTAGGAGCTTGATGCTTTGCTTGTCTTTGAAGTGTCCGCTGTTGTGCTCTAAGTGCGTTATAACCGCTCTTTACTTGATATATACCTGAGGAGTTGGCTGTCCATTGTAGTCGATCTGGCTTTGGTTGTAGGCTTAGAGGTACTGAAAGGATCTCCTTCACCATATGGTCAGAGAATAAGTCAGCCAGGAGTTGGGAATCCCATTCCCCTGTTTCTTTGTTTATAAGTTTTGATACTAGTGTAGGGTCGGTTCAATTTGCCGGACCTCCTATCTTCCCAGATAATAGCCATCTGTCTTCCCTTATTTTAATGCTGCTTCCATTGCCTACTTCCCATTTAACTTCTGGTTCGATGAGGTCTCGACCCATGAGAAGACTTTGCCATCCCCATGATAGTCTAGGACCTTTGTTTGCTGTCCATAGACTCTTCCCAGGAAAATAAAGGCCCTTTAGTAACCTGCTCCACAGGGCTTTAGGTTCTTGGCTAAGCCTCCATGCTTGCTTTCCTAGTAAGGCTTTATTAAAGTTCACTAGGTCTCTGAAGTCTAGTCCTCCCTTATCTTTTCGCTCTTTCAGGATGTTCCAATTTTTCCAGTGTACCCCTTTTCGGGAGACATTTTGTTTCCACCAGAAGTTTGCAATTCTCCTCTCTATGGCCCGGCAAATAGATATAGGTATTCGAAAGAGAGACATGGCATATTGTGGGAGTGCTTGGATGACCGTTTTGAGTAGGATTTCCTTCCCCGCCTTTGAAATGAGTTGTTCCTTCCATCCCTCCAACTTTCTATCTACTTTTGCAAGTATCCATGAGAACATTTGTTTTCTTGTTTGGCCCCAATCCGACGGTATTTCCAGATATTTCCCAGTTTTTTCCATGATGGGGACTCTAAGTTCTGCTGCAATATTTGACCTTAATCCAGGAGGGCAGCCTTTGCTAAAAAAAACTCCTGACTTGTTCAGGTTGATGGCCTGTCCTGAGGCGAAACAATATTGGTGTAGAATATTAGTCAGATTCTATGCCTCTCTTGTGGTACCTTCTAGAAAAAAGATTGCATCATCCGCGAACATAAGGTGAGATAGAGTAGGGCAATGGGGATTTAGAGTAATCCCTTTTATCAAACCCTCCTGCACCGCCTTGGTCATAAGGTGTGATAGAGCGTTTGCCATAATGATGAAGATATAGGGTGATAGAGGGTCTCCCTGCCTTATACCCCGAGTCGGCTTGATGACTTCGGTGGGTTCTCCATTCACGTTAATCGTAAAGGAAACTGTAGTAATGCAGAAACGGACTAGAGAAACCCACTTAGCACAGAAACCCATGTTCAACATATAATTGCATAGGAAATCCCATTCCACCCTATCATAGGCCTTTTGCATATCTAGTTTTAAGACTGCTTGAAACTTCCTCTTCCTTGTCCTAATTCGGAGCTGGTGCAAAACCTCCTGGACTATGAATATGTTGTCTTGTATTTGACGCCCCTCCACAAAAGCACTTTGTTCTGGCATGATAATGCTAGACAGCCAGGGTTTCAATCTATTTGCCATCACCTTAGCAATGATCTTGTAGTTGAAATTGCATAGGCTAATAGGTCTATACTCAGTTAAGCTCTCCGGGTTGGTGACTTTAGGGATGAGGGTAATTTGGGTTAAGTTCATATCAGGGGGGAAGGTGCCTTGGTTAAAGAAGGTGGCCACAGTATTGAAAATATCGTCTTAAATTACCTGCCAACTGTGCTGATAGAACAAACCGTTTAGCCCATCCGGCTCAGGTGCCTTTGTAGAACCCATTTGGAACACTGCTGTCCGAACTTCCTCCATTGTTATTGGTCGTACTAGGTCATCATTCATTGCATTTGTGACGGTTCGGGGGCATAACTCTAGTACTGGCTGAAAATTTCGAGGACCAACCGAAGTGAATAAGTCTCTATAAAAATCAGTAATGTCTTTGTTTAAGTTCGCTTGGTTCCCGCACCGTGCTGGTCGGTAATTTTCAGCATTGAAATCTTGTTCCGCTGCCTTCTTTGAATAGTAGTTGCATAGAAATATTTTGTGTTCCGGTCACCCCATTTCATCCAGTTGATTCTAGACCGCATATGCCAATACATTTCTTCTTGTCGCCATAGCGCTTCGATTTGGTCAATAGTCTTTTGGTACTCCTCCCCAACCGATATCCGTGTCTCACTATTTGTTAGAGCTGTGATTTTGGCATTGAGTTGATCCATTTGCCGAGAAGCATTCTTAAAAGTCTTTTTGCTCCATGCCCCTAAATCTCTGGTCACTCGCTTTGTCTTACTAATAATATCCTTTTGGTGTTGTGGGTTACCCTCCCAAGCCCTTTGCATCACTTCAAGCCAGCGAGGATTATCCAACCAGAATGCTTCGAATTTGAACATTTTTTTCCTTTTTCTGTTTCTATCTGCTGGTATTTGTAGGATTATTGGACTGTGGTCCGACCCAATGGCAGGGAGGGCAAAGGCCTCCGCTGTTGGGAAGGAGATCCTCCATTCAATGTTGCAAAGAGCACGATCCAGTCGCTTTTTAACAAGCTGCTCCCTCGTTCTCTTGTTCGACCACGTGAAAGCACAACATTTACTCTTAATGTCCATCAAGGCACATGAGTCCACAAACTCTCTGAAAGCAGCCATTCGGTGTCGGTCAGCCTCTCGAACTCCAACTTTCTCCCAATGATATAATATATCATTAAAGTCGCCAAGGCATAACCATGGGAGACCATTAGAGAGATTTCCATTTCGCACCTTTCACCATAGATCAAGTCTATCTTGGAGGTTAGTGGGAGCGTGGAGGAAGGTGATTTTCATCAATGTATTACTTCTAAACTCCCGACACTGTATTTCTATGTAAATATCAGAACTTAGCATAATCTGTACTTGCACCTCTTCATCCCACATTAGGGCCAATCCACTGCTATGCCCACCGGTTCAATTACTTGAAAAAACTCGCCTTTTAGACGTTCTTTGGATTCTTTGTACAACCTCTCTTTTATTTTTGGTTTCCATGAGGAAAACCAAATTAGGCCTTTCGTGAGCCATTAGGACTCGCAGGTGCTGGACTGTCAAGGGGTTGCCCAGCCCTTGACAGTTCCAGCTCATAATTTTTATATCTGCTACGGTGGCTTATTAGGGCTAGCCACCAAAGCCCGTGTGTGTCCGCCTTCCTACAGTTGGATAGGAGTGTCTAGGAGTTGATCCTCAACTATGGGTCCTATGTTCCCTTTGATACCATATGGGGCGAATCGTTTCTGCTTTTTTGGGGCTGGGGTTTTCAGGACCGCTTTGCCTTTTTTTGATAACTCTGTATATTGTTGTGTCTCTAGTGGTGCCTGGGAAGTATTCTTCAACGACTGTCCTCTTTTACTCCTATTTGGGGTGCTATAATTTGGCATCTCAGTATGGCAAAGTTGCTGGGTTTCTGCTGGGTTGTAGATAATCAAGAGCCTTTCCGTTCAGCTGGGTGTTTTCTGTTTGCAGGGTTGCAGCTATGGGAGGTGGAGGAGTTTCTGCCACCATTTCCTCTTCTCCGCCCATTTGATTCATATCCCCGAAGAAGGTTTTCCAGCATGGGCTTAACTCCTTGACTTCAGCCTTAAGCCACGATCCATATCTTCCAGGTTGGTCTTTTGGTAAGCCCGACTCTTCATAGGGGAATTGTATGCAGTCATTTGCATAATGGCCAATACAGCCACATGAATAACAATAATGTGGGAGGCGTTCGTACTTGAAATCGATCCACCACTTCCTTCCGCCCACAACTATGATGGTACCTGTTTTAAGGGGTTGCAATAGGTTCAGTTTAACTTTGGCCTTGCTGACTTTGCACATATTATTGCTCCTTGCTTCCATTTTCACTTCCTCAACTACCCCTAACTTTCCAACAACTTGTCTTATAGCGGTATCTGAAATTGCAGCTCGAGGCATCCCAATAAGATGGACCCAGAAAGCATATTGAGTGAAGTCGTAGCGGTGTTCTGGAATTGCTGGGTTACCCTCTTGGAGCACCAGAACGTTGCTGGCAAAAGACCAGGGGCCTGTTTCTAGCACACGGTTTTTTTCCTTTATTGTTTGGAAGGTGAATAAATAGAATCCTTGTTCAATAATCTCACATTGGGCTGTTTCTGTCTTCCACACTCTTTTCATAGTACTCCAAAATGCTTGGAAATTCACATTTGGTCTAGAAAACAGTTTGCCATAGAGTGTTGCTTGACTTACCTGAAAGTCCTGCGTCGGGATAGCATTACTGAGATCTGTAAGATCTGCTTCTGACCACATGTCGCCCATTTTGTTACACAAGGCCAGCATGCGAAGGTTATCTTCATTCTCCTCATCCATTGTCGACGACTTTTCCTGGCTGAAGGCTATACGGAACTTGTGGAATGAAGGGGGCTCTATCTAGTGAACTGTGGCAGTCAGGAGCTTGTGCTGGGGTGGGATTTGGACTGAGAAAAATCGTAGGGCTTGGAGGGCTGGTCGGGGTGGGGGAGATCGGTTTCTGTCATGGGTCTCTACTGGGTTGTGGGTGGGATTGCAAGTAAGAGGATTTTTGGGTGTGGGGGAGATGATCAGTGGTCAAGGAATGGCAGGAAGATGGCACACAGTCATGGGCTTCATCGCACAGACTGAGAAGTGGGATTTAGGGTTAGGGTTTCAGAGGTTAGAGCTATTCACCATGGGAATAGAGAGAGCTCACCCTGCTGGTGAGAGAATCATCCCATGTTCCTAAGTTCAACCAATTATCTTTGGTGCATGTTTATTCATTAATATACAAAATTAGATATTTCAATGGACCCTAAATTCATTTCTAAATGCGCATGAAAAAGCTTTCATAATTTATTTTCTCTCCGATTTTATGCCATTCGCTGCTTCTTGCAATCAAGGAGCCATGCCTCACCATCTTCAGTCACCTCATCTTCGATAACTTTCCAATTTTATTGACACTCAACAATACTTGCGAGATTCTCTTTCAATTGCAAGTGTCATCAACAAAAGTTGCCATCAAGTATCCAAGCAATTCTAGTGCCAAAGTGGAGCATACCTTCATCGAGTAGGCAAAGTTGAGCATGGTGGGGTGATGCAGTTTAGTTTGCTGTAATTCAAGTTGGATTTTCACAAAGATAGTATGAGAAAGATGCGTAACTTTCTGATCATGTATTTTTTCAAAGCTTGTCAAGTTTGGTTCGATTTATCCACATCCTTATTTAGTATAAGGTTTGGCCTACATGGCACTTGGTCATAGACTTTGAAAGAAAGCTACACTTGTTATATGTAGGGAAAATTGTCCAATAAGCCTTAAACTTATTGTATTTTTGTCAATTCAATCCTAAACTTTTTAATTATGCCAATGGAATCCTAAATCTATTTACATTTTACCAATTGAGTCTATTAATCCAATTTTAGCTAGAAAATGCTGACGTGGACATCGGCCGTTTTACGCGGTATAACTAACACTTATGTGAATAATTTTTAATAATATTTCATTATTTTTTTAAATTTTATTATTAATTTTTCTTTTTCTTTTTTTCCTTCTTTTTTTTTTTTTTTTTTGGAAACAGTTGCGGTGCTCTCGCACGTACCTTTCCATCTCCTGTAGCACGAGAGCAGCCATCAACGATTGACCATCGCCGCAGCGATGATTTCCAATCGATGCGGTGTCGTCTGTGGGTGCTAGGGAGGACCGAGGACCCGACGTCGAGGGCTGGGGAGAGGAGAGAGAAGCGCTCATGGCTTCCTGCATTTGGAGTTGGAAGGCATAAGTCAGCGTCAAAGTCTAGGGTCTCCGATGCGACGAGCTCCCAACGTTGCTTGGTCAAGAGCTTCGAGTTCGTTGACTTCCATTCTTGAGTCGGCCAAATTTTCCCTCGTTTTCTCGCAAGATGGATTGTGAGAAAGTGAGAAGTAGTAGCAGCAAGGGGGTCGCCCTGGCCTGGGGTGAGGGTAAGTGCCGGTGAGGGCTCCCCTCGCTAGATCTCTTGAGGCCACCTTGGTCTATGTGATGTTGACCTCGCCGGTGCTCGCCCTCACCCAGGCAAGGCCAGCTGCTTAACCATTGCCTATAGATGGTAGCCAACCATAGACAAAAGGAATAAGAAACGAAAAAATGAAAAGTAAAAGAAAAAGTATTAAAGAATATGTAAAAATATTAAAATATTATTAAAAATTATCTATGTTGACCTAATTATGTCACGTAAGACGGCTAATATCCATGTTATCAACCAAAATTGATCAAATGAACTCAATTGGCAAAATATATAAAGTTTTTAAGATTTAGTTGGCAATATTAAAAGATTTATGATTAAATTTATAAAAGTGTAACATGTTTAGGATTTTTTTAAACAATTTTGCCATTATATGCAAGCTAAATGCTCCAGCTTAAAGGGAGTGTTGAAGTATATTTAATGATATTAGATTATTCCCTATAAAAACTATAATTTTCTAGTATTACTATTTCCTTGTTAGATTATTTCCTTTTCTATTCATATTGCCCGGGTATATACACCCTTGATTCTAGTACATTAATAAGTCAACTTAATTGAGTAAATATATAATCTTAATTAATTCTCTCTCCCTTTTTCTTGAATATCCTCGAATTTACATTGTCCTAATGGCTGGTGCTTGATAACTATCTCTTCATTAGTTGTTGATGGTTGTTAGCGTTAAAAATGATCCATCTCCAAGCTCTCTAGAATAGTCTAAAAAACTCTCCCTCTCTAGAAGTGGCAGGAGAGATTGTGGCAGAGAAACACTTGGGAAGTAGTTGAAGTCTGTAATAAAAGAAGAGCCCGCGTTGAAGCTCTTGGAGAAGAGTTTCTTGTACCATGTCGGTCATTGGAAGACCGTAAATAGGATAGCCATCTACATCGGAGAGCAAAGCAGGAAACCAAGAAAGAAGCATCATCCCTCGTAAATAAAGCCTTTGTAACGCCCACTAACCTTATGTTTTCTCACAAGGTCTATGAGCGAGCTCGATTTGTGCATCCATAGTGGATTATCAACTTTGCGAATCGGCTACAGGCTAAGGTGGGGTGGGGGGGAGTTTTTGTAAAAGTTTCTTTTACTGATGAATCGATGAATCGATCTACTTTTATTAAATTCACTTGCAATATAGCCAAGGAAAAAAGTCACATATTTAACTTTGAACACCATGAATTATTCATTCGGCTGTGATTTTTGAAAGCAAAATCATACCTAACTTTACATGATTGTTAATTTGAATAACCTTTGAATGATTTTCTCTAGAAAAGTTCTACAATGTTATTAGGCTCAGGACCCCAATAATGTTCCCCTCTTTGGCTTGATAGACTTGGGCTCGGATGGAGGGAGGCACGGTCATGGAGTCTGACGCTCGGCCTCAATGGACTTGAGCCCAAGCCCAGCCTATAGACTCAATTCGTAGAGGCCACGCTTGAGACCTCAGTGCCCATGCTTGGTTCTTTGGCTACCCATATTTAAGTTACTAATTTTGAATAGTGCATGTCTATTTAGGAAAAAGAATTATTTTCCTTTTCAAATAACGGAAATTTTTTTTTTATTCATTTTCACGGAAAATATGATTATTTTTTTGAGAAATAACATCTGATAAAAGTTATACAAAAATATTATATTTTTCACAAAATAAATGGATCATAAATATTCAATGATGGTGGGTGCCCTCCTAAAGTGGCAATAGCTCAATATCAAGATTCCTATTATCTTCCGTCTTTCCATCCCCCAACCTAGTCCCTTCCCTCTTTCCCCAGGCCTTAAAAAAGAGTTGAAAGAACGAAGACCACAATCTCAAGATATTTTACCTTAAAAGGCCTTCAGGGTCAAAGGGGCTTTGGCACCATGATGGAGCTTTCGCAGGAGAAGGACCAGAATCTGGAGAATCAGTACTTTATTGCTGTGAAAGAGACTGAATTAGCAGAACAGGAGTACACATACTTGACGAGGGAAAACCATAGACATAGAAGACAGATAAAATGAAGAGACCTTTGTCCGTGCCGTATAAATGTCAAATTCCCAACACTTCCCAATCAATCATTGCGGCAGCATCGAAAGCTGGTCCTGTATTATTCTCGCACTCCGTGTTTCACCTAGTTAATCACAAAGCATATCAGAGTGATCAATCCAGGAAAAGATTGAGCAATGAATTGAAAAGTTCCCAAAAATTCTTCCTTGCCAAAGCGAGGGGGATTCATTTGGAGTCCAATACTCCCGTCGGGCACGTATCAACCATATAATAGTGAAATATATACAGTGGTAACCACCAGTACCACAGCCTTGGAAGAAGACGTGGACAAGGCATCGGCTAAGTTAACAAGCTACAAGTATAATGCAGCATGAGTGGATACAATCACCACAAGTGCGGTCCACTAATGGGAAAGACTTAGTTAAACGATGACTGGACTGTTACTGGGTAAAGGGTATCCATTATTCTAGAAAAAAAATGAGGTCTTTCTTTTAGAGAATATGTTGGGTTTCGTTCGGCTCAAAATTGAGATATATATTCAACAATTGCAATGAACCACAATTCAAGAGACAAAGTTAGTTACTTCAATAAATATTTAGGAATTAGGAGCGTCCTTCCAAAGTAGCAATAGCTTGATATCGGGCTTCCTATAATTTTCCAGTTCCAATTAAGCTCAGCTACCTTTAGAATAATCATCAATTTTGCAGCATCGTTGGACAAATAATAATTCTAATTTTTCGATGTTGAAGAAGGGTAATGGATGGAGAAAGCAAACATACAATGTGATCCTCAGGACACCTCCAGTAGAAGCCTTGGAGAAAAGCGAGCAAGACATTCGTAGCGGCAAGGAGATTAATAGTTAACTCGTTCTTCCCTATCCACTCAACAGCCAAGCATGATTATAAGTCACTGGAGATCTTCAATGAGCATAGTGAGTCAATTATAATGAGATTCACATCAATCTAAGACAGGCATTGAGAGCTAACATATTTTCAAAGAACTTTAACTTGATTAAGGACAAAAGAATCTAAAGTGAATATAAGGCTATGTATTGCATATGAACTTAAGCATAATCACAGCGTTGCCTAATACTGTTGTCTATTATCTCAGTCGAAAGCTAATAATCTTCAATTGTACTCACGTATCGCCAGTAAGGACATCACGTTCTCAAGAATGGGAAATATCTGTCACTACAGCGCGTACTCGTCCACTTTTTGTCAGCATTAAAGAGAAGAAACAATAAAGCACATGACAAACAAAGGTTCCATTCATTCAAAGAGCATGAAGAATATCATTCGCACTACTAATAATGACAAGAAAAAAGAGATAGGAGTGAAGATATCAAAACATAGATCCCTAAAATCTACGAGAACACTTCTTCCGAGGGAGTGGATTTGGCTGTTGCAGAGGACTTAGGAAACGATCGTATAGGATTGTAGCATTGAAGGAATATGATAGCTTACTCCCAACAGACGAGGTATCTGCTAATGGAATTGACACTGTTCTTTAGTTCTTGAATCTCCTCGTATAGCAAGGCATAATCAGGTTCATCCTTCTACTATTTCTGAGGCGCAAGCTCATCCTGAGGTTTTCACCTTTTGGGATGGGGCGAGCAGTTGATGGCCGTGGTAGTACCGCTGGTGCTTTCTCTTTGCGTTGCATGCCTTTCTCAACTCCTTTTGTTAGTCCTTTCTTCAAGACTTCCCTTGCAGCCTCGTCATCTCGTTGTCCAATTCGGACGATTTCATCACGCATGTTTACCCATCCATTGGGTGTCATCGGCAGCATCATTTTCTTGAGGGTCCCTTACCAATCTCGAGGTTGATTATTTTCCGGCCTTGAGATCTTCAGTAATGCCAATACCTTTTGTGCACAAGATGAGAGGAATAAGGGCTCCGTAGGGTAGTTTTCCTGTCTTCTTCTTGACGGTTCGGTACATGTGAAGGATTATCAGATGAGACAGAGAGAAACTTACACCGTTTATGATGGCCCAAAGCAATCTTACCTCATATGACTCCAAATCATTCATTTTTGCTACCATAGCTGATCTTGAAGGGCCAAAATCCGCAACCACCTCCGTAGCACAGCTTATACGTATACCTTTAAGAGAGTGATGTCTCTTTTCTTTTTCTTTACATGTTGGTGTTTCTCGTTCATAATTATTAAGAGGCACACTTGATGCCCATTATATTGTGAGTTTTGATCCTTTTTAAAAGTATGTGAGAACGAAGATCATATTAAGATACAAGTCGAGAGTTGAAGCTTTTCCTATTCTGAAAAGTTGCCACATAATTCAGTTTCGGAACATTACATTATGCCACCCAGGGCTTTTTAAAAGGCAATTTTCCCCCGTGACATTTTAATTTTCACAATATCAATTTAGGCAATCTGATAATTACTATAATGTAGGGGTACGATGGTGATAACTAGTTGTTGCCACTGTCACCATAGAATATTGTTGCTATCTGCATGATCTCAGACCAATTTAAATCTAACTTTTGCCTTAGATCAACTTAGGTGAGCTTCTCTATTCTAGGTCGTGCCACTCAAGAAAGAGGTGATCCACCCACCATTGTTTGAGACAGGCAAGCAACTATGGCCACTAAAATTAGTGCCACTAGCATGACCTCGACCAATTTTAAATCCGACTCAACTTAGGTGAGTTTCTCTTTTATGGATCGTGCCCCCAGAGAAATGGGTAATCCACCGTTGTTTGAGACGAGATGTGATCTCTCTCTCTCTCTAGCGCCACCAGCATGACCTCGATGTCTCTTAAATCTGTCCTCGACTTAGGTGAGTTTATATTTTCTAGGTCATGCCAATAGAGAAATGGGTGATCCACCATTGTTCGAGACGATCTCTATCTCTCTCTGAGAGTAATTTTAACACCTTTACGGTGTCAAATAGATATTTTGATATTAAATTTGCATGAACAAGTATATTTCAATGAAAAGGTTTCTTTTTTAAGCTTATCAATTTCTGCTAACCGACAGACTTGATCGTTCTCATCAAGCATATTAGAGGAGTTGACTGCAATGAAAAGTTTGAAAAGCGGGAAAAAAAAATATTAGTAAAAGACTTAAGATGTCTTAACCTAACGTGGTTTTAGAAAGAAGTGGGAGTTGAGTTTGGTAAAGCCCTCTAACACTGTTTTTAGTATTGCCTAGGATAAAAAGAAGAAGGGAACGGTATGAAAATGGACCATCTGAGGGGCCTAAAAGTTTTTGGAGGGTTTGACTTGTACCTCTAGTGGAGTGACCCAATCCAGTTGCAGGTTCAATAAAGCTGGCTTGGGTTATGAAGGTAATCAAGAGGTTGGTTTGGACAAGTTTGCCCAGCTCTTTAAAAATGACATGAATCCTCTATACTCCCCTCAATGTCATACGTAAATTTCAACGATTGATGTACACAAATTAGGTTTATAGCGACAGTTGAGATTTGCTGAGAAGTCAAGAGAAACATCATAAGAAAAAAAGATTTTTGCCTTTTTCAAAATCCTTGGCATTGATGGGTCTAGAAGCTTGTGGACATGCCTTGCTCTGATAAGAATTTTTTGTTTGAACTTGGATCCAAAAGCAAAGGTAGTGAATAGCCTTAATCAAAGAGACTGAGGCACTTTCTCATTGAGCAAGATAGGAATGTCCTACTGTTGGTTTACTTGGGATTAAATTAGATACTTGATGATACATACATACATACATATATATGTATACCCATACCCATATAAGCTATAAGTGCTTATGGGATTAGTCACTTTTGCAGTAAGTCCTTCTCTATTGGAGCTCATAAACTGTTATAATGGATCCAAATTCTTCTCGATTTGGAGCTCATAAATGCCGGTGGGCCGTTATGCTTATGTGATTTGAAACCAAAAAAAAAAAAATATAATAATAATAATAATAATAAAGTCCTCACTACGTATTAGTTTAATGTAGAAACTTCACTTTCTCGGTATAGTTTTTACTTTGATTTGAGTTCTAATATATCTTTTACTTGAATTAATTTTTCTCCACGGGAAACAAGTAACAATTTATGAATTTCACACAAAATGTCTTGTGTGCCATTTCCAGTTAATTTATTATGAAAAGTGTCATATTAAAAATGGGAAGTCCATACCTAAATTGACATTACATATAATCAATTGGAGGATGCTAGCACAATGTAATATCTACTGTGAAAATAACAATATATTTTAGATATCAAAAAATCAAATAACAAATAATTATAAATAGTTGTAGAGTCCACTCTTTCAAGAATTTGAAACTCATAATAAGGTATTATTTTCATAATAGCCCAAAGGCTGTTATAATAATAAAGATCTTACCTAAACCATCTAACTGTGGTTTTGGGACCAAGAGATGGGCAACCGGAATCACCTCCTCCCACTTAATTTCTAACTATTTGTCAAACCCAAAGAAGAGAATATCTTCTGGTCATTTCATCTCTATTACGTCATTAATCTCTCCTCATCCGCCTCCCAAACATGCTACGTCAAAGAATTCTCTACTAATTACCGATGATTTATCGGAAAAATTGATAATATGTTTCTTCCTATGATTATTTATTTTTTTGCAAATTTAAATTTGTCAATGATGGGTGAAGTAATAATCATTTTTGAATATAATTATTTTTAATGGCATTAACAATTTCTTTTGAGACAGTGACAAAATTATTTTTACTTTCTGGTTATCTATGTTATGGTTCAATTTGCTAAACAATTATTCATTTACTTATGTTGCTTTTTCTTTCTTTATATTTATAAAATCAAACCAAGGGGGACCTGAGGAAATCCCGCCAAGCAAGAGTTTCCAATTCTAAATTGCCAGAGAAAACTGGTTAAATAGTTCAAGCAGTTTCCTTGAGAAAATTAGTGGTGGACAACCCACCGTTAGGTTTAATGTATCACCGTGACTGTGAGGTTTTCATTTTTCTAATAAATTCGCGCAAAGCCTTAATTTTAAGGCAGACAGTCGTGAGATACATGGAATTCACGTGGATTGCATGCCATGCATATCGATTCGCACGGGTTTCATGAGACACGCTAAAAGCACATTCCCTCTTTACCTCGCACAACACAAAGCGAGATCCACGTATTCAAGTTTTGTCCCCGAATACCTCTTCAACTGGAAGCATGGAATTAAATAAGGAAAATTAGTGTCTTAACTAATCCGTTAGATTATTTTTAAATTGGACTCTACTTCTTCTTTTTTATTTTATGAAATTTGACAATGAAAAAAAAATGTTTTCAGTTCTCAAAATTAAGGTAAAAATTTCGTACAAACATATATATGCCATTATTTGCACGATTTAAATAATTTTAGATATCCCGTGTGAAAAGCATCTCAACCAGTCTCATGTCTATTCTTTGAAGTTTTAAATCTTTTATCTACAATATATCCTGAATGCTCCGCTTGTAGTGCATTATTCTTGAAATTTCGCATCTTCATTTAAAAAAGATCAATTAACGAAAAACATTTTTTAGGATGGATACAGATGATACTCACAATTGAAAAGTGATTCACGATTTTAAAATCACAATTTAGTGCTTGGAATCGCTTCCACATCACCCATTGCCGTTGATCAAGACGTCGTCGTCGACCATATGTGCCATTCAAAACTGGTGGAATGCCATCTCTTGGATGCTCGCCTTTGCCTTTTGTGTCGAGAGAAATCTCAGCTGTTGGGAGACGAAACAATTCCATCAATTGCTGAAAACAGGGAAAGAACCTTATTCCATACTCAGATTCTGGTAAGATCACCACCGTCAAGAACGAATTTTTAAGGTAACCTTCCTTTAGGAGTTTCTTAGCCACCGCACAGCACAATTCATAGCACAAATTCGGTATTCTATACTATCTATCTATATTAGATAGACCTGTATTTGAATATATCTATTCAAATTGAAATATTTTTCAAATTAATATTTTGAATTGGATTATTTAATTCTATTATGTTATTAATCCATCTTTGAATTGAATATGCAATTCCCAAAATTCTCTTATCTTAACATAGTATTTTTTTCCAAACAAGAGAAGGTGAGAGATGATCATGGTTAAATAGAGAACAAACGTTCATTGTTCGGTATATGGAATGAGAGACTTTATTGGAGGAGCAATCTGTTTAATCATTGGCTTGGTTGGCCATTCATTATAGGATTCATAACTGAATACCACGAAAAACCCCTAATTAGCATAAGTGATAAATTTATTCTAAATTAATTTTTTGACCACAAAAAATCACAAACTGATATGCTTATAACAAATTTACCTTATGTTATTTTCCATTAATTTGGATTAATAATATAAAAAACCACATACTGATACATAAATGACAAACGGAGAATAAAATCCCAAATTGTTATATCATCATCTGCCATGTGTCATCCAACTTAGCAATTTAACAGTAAAATATAATGGAAACTAACGAAGGGTAAATTTGTCACAAGTATACTAATTTAGAGGGCTTTTAGTGATAAAAAATTAATTTAAGTAGCTTTATCATAAATGTACTGGTTTGGAGTTTTTCGTAATATTAATCCTTCGTTATATGGATAAAGACCTGAATAGTTTTCACTTAAAATATCACGAATTTCTTTTTGCCCTTTCGGATGAACAGAATATAGTGCTGCTTCTCCAATTTAAGAGAGGATCAAGATATGTCTGATGGCGGTGGTAAAACTAATGTGATGGACATTGAGGTTAGGATGTTGAAACCAAATTGGCTAGAGCATGAACTTGGCCATAGAGAGTGTTGTACGCAATGACTCATTGCAAAAGCTTAAGCACTCGAGCTGTTAGAACACAGCCCAGAATATATGTCATAGCTCAACAAATTAGCTCCAAAATCACCGATTTTTTCAGGTCTGGTCGACAAGCACCACAGCATCAGGAGGGCTCTGACATTTTGATTGAAGGAACACGAATTTGTGCTATGAATTGTGCATGTGCAGTGGCTAAGAAACTCCTGAAGGAAGGTGACCTGAAAAATTCCTTCTTGACGGTGGTGATCTTAGCAGAGTCTCTAAGTATGGAATAAGGTTCTTTCCCTGTTTGCAGCGATTGATGGAATTGTTTCGTCTCCTAACAGCTGAGATTTCTCTCGACAAACAGGCAAAGGCGAGCATCCAGGAGAACGCGTTCCACCAGTTTTGAATGGCATATATGGTCGACCATGACAATTCCATCGACGGCAATGGGGGATGTGGAAGCGATTCCAAGCGTTAAATTGTGATTTTAAAATCATGAATCACTTTTCGAGTATCAATATGCATCCATCCTAAAATATATTTTTTATTAATTAATCTTTTTAAATGAAGATGCGAAATTCCAAGAATAACGTGCTATGCGCGGAGTACTTAGGATATATATTGCGCATAAAAAATTTAAAACTTCAAAGAGTAGACATAAGATTAGCTGAAATGCTTCCCACATGAGGTATCCGAAATTATTTAAAGCGTGCAAATAACGGCATGTATGTGTTTGCATGAAATTTTTACTCTAATTTTCAGAACTGACAATATATTTTTTTCATTGTCAAATTTCATTAAAAAAAAGCAGCATTCAGTTTTAAAATGTTAACAGTGGAGCTTGGACACCCCCGAAACTTTATCCTCCAACACACTTCTCATCTCTCTCTCTCTCTCTCCCTATAAATTCGTCTTTTCTCTTACTCCTTTCAGCTTAAAACAAAAAACAAGAACGGGAAAGACACCGGAACAGAAACTTGTCGAACCTGTTCCGGGTCCGAACGAGACAGATTGGATCGTCCAAGTCAACGAGAGCCTCAATTCCGAGTTCCCGCCTTCCGACGGGCAATGGGACTGGGGGAAGCGGTCCATCTACAAGGTCCGCTCCTGCATCACTGAACTCAATCGCAAGGCCTACCAGCCGCAGGTTGTTTCCTTCGGCCCCTACCACAATGGCAAGAAACACCTCCTTCCCATGGAGGAACACAAGGACCGCGCGCTCCGCCACTTCCTCAAGAAGTCCGGGAAAAGCCTCGAGCTCTTCCTCAATTCCCTGAGGGAGGTGGTGCAGGCCCTCGAGGAAAGCTATGAAGAACTGGACTCAAGGTGGAAGAAAGGCAGCACCAAGGGTGCGGCATTCCGGTTCCTGAAGCTGATGATCACTGACGGCTGCTTCATGCTCGAGATCCTGAGGACTGCGAGACTGGAGGGGACACAGGTGAAACAGGAGATGACACAGGAGAACGGCTACATGGTCAATGACCCCATCTTCAGCGACCATGGGAAGCTCCACATAATGCCTTACATAAAGCGGGACATGCTGATGCTGGAGAATCAGCTGCCAATGCTAGTGCTGGAACGGCTGGTTGCCGTGGAGAGCGACCACAAGGAGGTTAGTTTCTTACATTTCACTACATCGTAAGAGAGGAAATTATATGATCGCAAACCGCCGTATAATGTTAACCTAATAGTTGATCTCCATGATTTCAGATGGACTCCACGTGGGATCCATGAGACCGATTCGAGACCAACCAACAATTTCATTATTACATCTACCAATCGGAAACTTCTTTTTACACCTCTTACGCAAGTAGTATCCATACGACGATAATCTCGTTTTCAGTGCTCTGACTTTATACTCCAACAACGCAGGGTCCTGACTCCATCAACAGTCTCATCCACAAATTCTTCTTCTCCAGCGCGCTCAGCGAGGACATTGGCAAATGTCTCCACGTCCTGGACGTCTATAGGAAGAGCGTGCTGCTCTCTGAGAAGCCCCAGAAAAAGAAGCCGAATGAGGACAAGTCCAATAAGGTCCCGCGCACAGAGATAATCCGGTCGGCCACTGAGCTCCACGAGCACGGAATCCGGCTAAGGAAGAGCAAGACCAGCAGCCTCAAGGACATCTCCTTTGACAGCGGGGTCCTGAGTCTCCCCAGGATCACAGTGGATGATATCTTCGAGTCTGTATACCTCAACCTTATCATGTTCGAGCATTTCCATGTCGGCGCTGGGGATGAGGTCACGTCCTACATCTTCCTCATGGATAAGATCATCGACGACGAGAAAGACGTCGCACTGCTCCATACCAAGGGCATCATCGAGAATGCCATCGGGAGTGACAAGGCGATTGCCGAGATGTTCAATTCGCTGTGCAAGGAAGTGACGCTTCGACCCAAGAGCAGCCTCGACGCTGTGCACACGGAGGTCAGCACGTACTGCAAGAAGACCTGGTACAAGTGGAGGGCTACTCTCCGCCACACCTACTTCAAGAGTCCTTGGTCTATAATATCTTTCATCGCCGCCATCCTCCTCTTCGCACTCTCTATAATTCAGACCGCATATGCAATGATCTACCATTGAGCCCTCCCTTTGCCTCTCTCTACAATAATCTTTTCTTCTATCTTTTGGCTTTTCTCCTGATGGTTGATGCTCGATGATTACCTCTTGATCAGTTGTTGATTGTTGTTATGAACCATTTTCTTCCTGTTTTCAGTCTCGTTTGTTGTCTCTCTTTAAATGTTTCGAATAATGGACGTTTGGCTGTTTGTTTATCATTATTAAATGATGTTTCTCTTGCTTCAGTCTTCATGTTTGTCCAATTTGGCTCGGTACTACGAAGGGTGATCTACTTTTAGGCAAATAAAATCTTCCATCGCCCCATTTTCTTCTTCATTAAAATTTGTTTACAAAGTGAAGCGAATTTTAAGTGAAACAAATATGGCGTTCAAAGTCATCTCCATTCTCCTATTAATAATAAAAAAAAGTCATCTCTATTTCCCATCGGCTTCAAAATTCAAAGTCATCTATATATTTTCCAGTCAATGTCTTTTTCAATCAATCATTAACACAGAGAACATACTTTTATGCCCGAGAGAGACATTTTGAAACTTCCAATATCCTTCCTTAAATAAAGAGAACAGAAGATATTCACTGTTGTTGACCTCCTATATCGAAATAAGCTCCCCCTGAGGTTTTGATCTTTGGGATGAGGGCGAGCAGTTGATGGCCCTGGAAGTACCGCTAATGCTTTCCCTTTGCGTTGCATGCCTTTCTCAACTCCTTTTGTTAGTCTTTTCTTCAAGACTTCCCTTGCATTGGGTGTCATCCGCATCATTTTCCTTACCAATCTTGAGGTTGATTATTTTCTCGGCCTTGAGATCTTCAGTGATGCTAATACCTTTTGTGCACAAGATGAGAGTCATAAAAGCTCCGTAGGGTAGTTTTTCTGTCTTCTTCTTGACGGTTCGGTACGTGCGAAGGATTATCAGATGAGGCAGAGAGAAACTTTCACCGTTCAAGATCAATACAAAACCGTCCACTATTACTGTTCATGCTTTCTCTCAAATAGACTGGTGCCGTGCCCTGTTCCTCAGCCGGTGGAGTCCACCTGTCCGGTGGCTGTGGGTGGTGCTTGGGCCCGATTCTTGGTGGTCCTCTTCGCCGTCTCCCCCACCATATTTCTACCAACGGTTTTCTTGGAGAGAGGTCAATTCTTGCTAGTGCGGAGGTGCCGTGGCTCTGGTTCCCTTGCCGGTGGAAATCGCCATTCCGGTGGCTGTGGGTGGCTTTCGGGGCTGATTCTCCGGGGTTTTCGTCATCACCTCCCCTATCACCTGTCTATCGGAGCTTTTTCGTGGAGCAAGGCTAGATTTACTGGTATGGCTCTTCACTCCTAGGGTTTTCGTTTTTGCATCATGTCTAGTATGGAGGCTGGCTTAAGTTCTGGACTGAAGGGGATTGTCTCAGATGTTAGGGGGTTTCCGTCTAGGTCTTCTAATGCTGTAGGAGGAAGGAGAAACCGGAGTAGGAGTAGACCGGTTGGGGCTCGAAATTGGCCTGCAACAGAGAAGAGCGATGGCTCTGTTTTGCAAATTGGGGGTTCTGTTTTGGTGGAGAATGAGGGTCCATCGATGGTTCTCTTACCTGATTTGGGAGGGGCTGTAGACGCGCCTCAGGAGGGAGTTAGGAGGAGCAATGTGGCTGATTCCCAGCCGATTCAAAGGCACAACGAGAGGGCCCAAGCTGCCTCGCAAGGGCAAGCTTTTGCAGGCCCTCTCATGCGTTCCCACACTGATCGTCCGTGGGCAAATAAGATTGCCCAAGCTGTCCCACAAGGGCAAACTTCTGCAGGCCCTCCTCTGTGCCCCCTACTGACCGTCCTTGGGTTAATGTCGCCAGGTCTGCAATGAAAGGATATAATCTATCTTTTGTCAAACCAACTCACATCAATGACAAGTTGGTCGCTGAAGTCACTGACAAGGTGTTGGAAGCTTCGGACCCTTTATGGTCTGAATGTATTGTGGGATATCTAATAGAGAAGAAGCTTCCTTTTAGGCTGGTGGAGTCTGCCCTAAAACATGTATGGGGGGATAAACTAGTGGATGTCAAAGCCAACGACCAAGGCTTTTTCTTTTTTCATATGCCAGATCCAGAATTTCGGAGAAGGGTGCTGGAAGGGGGTCCTCTAACTGTTGCTCGCATTCCTCTTATTCTCCAACAATGGTACCCACTTCTGGAGCTCACGAAGGTCCAACATTCTTCCGTGCCGGTGTGGGTTCGATTGAAGAATATTCCCTTTGCGTTGTGGTTTGCCTCGGGTATTAGTGTGGTTGCAAGTGTGCTTGGAAAACCTCTGTATGTTAACCAACGCACGGAACAAATGAAGTTGTTGTCCTTTGCTCGTGTTTGTGTCGAAATGTCAGCCACGGCGGAGTTTCCACCCTCAGTTGATGTGCTCATTAGTGGCACCATGCGTAAGGTGGAGGTGGACTATGAGTGGAGACCAGTGTGCTGCCAATCTTGTGGCTTGTTTGGGCATAAATGTCTGCCCAAAGACACTACTAGAGGGGATGTTATGGCTGCAACTTAGCCTCCTCATGAAGAAGCTCCCTCTTTAGGAGCAGGGCAATTTGTTGTAGATATCTCAGTTCCAATCCAAAATCGGCGGGAGCTGGGAAAGAGTGTGATGCCAAGTGCTGAATTACTAGGGAGCAAGGAGGGTGACCCAGTTGAAGAAGTCCAAGATCAGAATGCTGAGGCAGCTTGGCAAACTCAACGCTCTAGCAGGAAGGCCAGAACTAAGATGAGAACTAAGACAGACCTGGTTAGCTCCACTTATTCTCCGCAGGACAGCCCATCTCGAGCCCCTCAGGCTTCTAGACAGAAAGATTCTCCATCATCATCCACTTCTACATCATCCGGTGAAGGGTTCGATGAAGGAGTAGAGATTGACAGCAGCTCGGAGGAGGACCTTCTGGAAGATGGAGGTGATAGGCCCCAACAACTAAATCCCCCTGCTGTTGATATGGGGCCAAAAATGCTTGACATGGTGGCTGGTGCTGTTCCTCTTCACCCGGCCTCTACATTGACAGCCCGTTTGTCGAAGTCGTTGAAGAATTGTCGGCGAACCGTCCGGCATAAGTAAGTGCTTTATCTTTGATGTATATAATACTATATGAATATAGGTATATGGAATATTAAAGGTCTAGTGGACTCGGTACGCCAAGCTGAAGCCCGTAAGCTTGTACGTACTTATAATCTCTGTTGTATTGGTATTTTGGAGACTAAGGTCCCTGCTGGTCGGTTTGATACTCTCTCATCCAGTACTATTCCGGGATGGCAGTGGTCCTCAAACTATGGTTTCTCTCCCAGGGGCCGCATTTGGGTTGGTTGGGACCCGAGTAAGGTTTGTAATGCCATCCTAGCTCATGGTCAGGTTATTCATGGCACTTTATCTTATATTAGTTCTACTATCTCATTTAACCTGTCTGTTATTTATGGAGAGCACACTTTTGTGGCTCGTAGAATTCTATGGGCTGACTTGGTCCAGTTGAGTTCATCTTTCAATGATAGTCCTTGGTTGGTGGCTGGGGATTTCAATGCGATTCGGGACCCATCGGATAGAGTGGGTAGTACGACTCCATGGATCTCGGCTTTTGATAAGCTGAAGGAATGTCTATCCCAGGCTTTGCTTGATGACCTCAGGTATGTTGGATACCGCCATACATGGTCGGTCTCCTCTGGTCCTTCTCGGAAACTTCATAAGATTGATATGGTATTGATAAATAGTAAGTGGTGCCAGGACTTTTCTTTCTCTGAAGCTACTTTTGTTGCTCCTGACATTTCTGACCATACTCCTATGATTGTAAAAATCACTGAATCGTCGATTAGGAGGAAACCTTTTAAATTTTTTAACTTTTGGATGGATCACTCACAATTTCGGCCTATTATTTGCCAGGCCTGGTTTGTTTCAGTGACAGGTACTCCCATGTATCGACTATACTCTCGATTAAAAGAGGTAAAAGGAGGCCTAAAACAATTGAACAAGGAAGCCTATTCTGATCTCTCTTCACGTGTGGAAGGTGCTAGGGGTGCCCTCAAAGCATCCCAGGATGCTTACCGGTTGGACCCACAGAATGACCAGTTGGCGGCCCAAGAAAGAATCCAGCTTAGGCTGTTTTATGAACTCTTGTCTCAGGAAGAATCCTTTCTACGTCAGAAATCCAGAATTCGCTGGCTGAAAGAAGGGGATCTCAATACTAAATATTTTCACCACTCGGTGAATAATCGGCACCTCCAGAATAGAGTTTTGTTTATCCAGGATAATATGGGCAACTGGGTTTCTGATCTACAGGAAATAAATAATATCTTCATTCAGCACTTTTAGGAGCTGCTTGGCCCGGTGCACATGGAGGTTCGACTTTCTCTTATGGACATTAAAGCGGTGCTTTCTACTGGAGTTACGGATGACCAGGTTCGGTTGCTCTCTAGTCCCGTTAATTCTACTGAAATTCATAATGCTATGTTCTCACTTGCGAGTAATAAAGCCCCGGGTCCGGATGGCTTCAACTCTGATTTCTTCAAAAAGAATTGGGATGTGGTAGGGCAGGCTGTGGTTGATGCTGTTTTGAATTTCTTCAACACTGGAAGATTGTTAAGGGAGGTTAATAACACTATCCTCACTCTTGTGCCTAAAGTTCCAAATGCTTCTTCTGTGGGGGATTTTAGGTCGATAGTATGCTGTAACACTGTTTATAAATGCATAACGAAAATTATTGCGGATAGAGTTGCTACAGTTACTCCCTTCCTAGTGGGCCAATTCCAGAATGCGTTTGTTAAAGGCCGGCGTATTAGTGATAACATTTTATTAGCTCAGGAGTTATTTAGTGGGTTTCATGTGGAGCCCTACCTCCCTAAATGTGCAATCAATATTGATTTTCAGAAAGCCTATGATACCCTGGACTGGGATTTTCTGGAGCTGACTTTGAAAGTCTTTGGATTTCCTATTTGGTTAGTAGACCGCATAATGACATGTGTGCGGACTCCTAGATTTTCTATTGCAATTAATGGAGAGCTTCATGGGTTTTTCCCAAGCGAGAAGGGATTAAGACCCTGTTTGATTTAGCTTTACCAAGGGGCTTTCAACCCCGAAAGCCCCAAAAGCCCCTTGGCCAAATGCGAACCCGTTTGGTTCAACATTTGATGACCCCATTGGTCAAATGCGAACCCATTTGGTTCAACATTTGAGGACCCCATTGGCCAAATGCTAGCATTTGGAATGCTAGTGGAATGCTGAAAGCCCAATGCTGGTGGAGACCGTATTGGGCTTTCAAAGCATTCCAAGAATGCAAGTCAACATCTTTGACTTTTTTTTTTTTTTTTAGAAACGGAGCAGCCATTGCTGCTAGGCACGACCTCCGACGACCGCTGACGGAGGTCGCGCGACCCCGGCGACCGCCGTCGGAGGTCGTGCGACCCCGCGATCGTTGCCGGGGTCGCTCGACGCCCGAGTTCCCGCGACCCGGCGTCGCGACCTCCGGCGGTGACGCACCTTGGTCGCGCAAACCCGGGCGTCGCCGCCGGAGGTCGGAGGTCACGGCACGACGCCCGGGTCACGCAAACCCAGGCGTCGTCGCCGCGAGATCGGAGGTCGCAAAGCACGACGCCCGGGTCGGGCGAACCCGGCGCGTCGCCGTCGGAGGTCGCAAATAGCGACGCTTGGGTCGCGACCTCCGGCGACGACAAGCGCGACCTCCGACGGCGACCCCGGGTTCGTGCGACCTAGGCGTTGCCGCCGGAGGTCGCAACCTCAAGCACGACGCCTCGGTTCGCGCGACCCAGTGTCGCCGCTGGAGGTCGCCCAGGCGGCGACACCGCCGGCCAGATTTGGCCGCCGGACAGCAACGCCGGTGGCCAGATCTGGTCGGCCACCCGCTTGTTTAAAAATAATAATAAAAAAATAAGAAAAACTATTTGTAGATGCAAGTTTACCAAACGGTATTTACACCAAAGTCATTTCGGAAAACTCCAATTTGCCAAACACTTTTGCTTTCACCAAATACCCATTGAGCCAAAGATACTTGGAGAAATGCAAATGCATTCCCCAAAAGTTGAACCAAACGGGCCCTAAGACAAAGGGACCCCATTTCTCCCTATTTATTCACCTTGGCCATTGAGGTCTTGTCTGGCATTATCTCTTGGCAAGCCATTCGTCCTGGTTTTAAGTTCTTATGGAGATGAAAATCTATTAGACTGTCCCACTTATTCTTTGCAAATGATGTATTCCTCTTTTGTGAAGCTTCTATGTCCTCGTGCTCTTGTCTAGAGGAGGGCCTCCTTCTTTTTCCTCCCGGAGTGGTCTTCGGCCGAACCTCAACAAGAGTAAGGTGTTTTTAGTAGGTGGCTCTACTGTAGCTCGAGATCAAATTATCCATATGTGGGGATTTCGATTAGGTACCCTCCCAGTGAGATACCTTGGTGTTCTAATTATCACTAAGAGGTTGGCCAAAGCGGATTGTGTTGCCCTGGTTAGTCTCCTTACTAGTCATGTCCATTCTTGGACTCATCGTTTTTTGTCTTTTGCTGGACGGCTTTTACTTATTAGGTCGGTCCTCCATGCCATTCAAGTTTACTGGGTAGTATATTTATCATACCAAGCTCGGTCTTGAAGAGGATTGAACAAATATGTCGACAGTTTTTGTGGAATGGCCCTACTCTAGGCTCTGGTGGGGCTAAGGTAGCTTGGGATCAGGTGTGTACCAAAGGCTGAAGGTGGACTTGGGGTGAGGAAGCTTCGAGAAAATAACAGAGTTGCAATGATGAAACATATCTGGGTCTTGTTTACAGACAAGGAATCCCTCTGGTGTAAATGGATCCATGCCACTTATTTAAAAAACAAGAACTTTTGGATCTCTTCTACTCCGACTTGTTGCTCTTGGGTCTGGAGGAAAATTCTTGAGTTGAGGCCTGTTTTTCTGGCTCTTGTGAGATGGCGAGTTGGCAATGGTTGCACTGTCTCGCTTTGGTTTGATCCCTGGCACCCTCGAGGTCCATTGAATCACTTCTTCTCCAATTCCGACATATATCGATCCGGCCTTCATAGGGAAGCGATGGTGTCGGACCTCTTCACTCCGGATGGACTCGTTGTTCTCCAACAACTACAAAGCTGGCCGTATCCGATTCCAATCCTTAACAACAGGCCGGATATGCTTTCTTGGCTGCCGCATTCCTCGGGTGAGTTTTCAATGGCTTCGGCTTGGGATAATATTAGGAGTCAGGCTATGAGAGTAAATTGATTTTCTTTTGTGTGGAGCAAGGCCATTGTGCCGAGACACCAGTTTCTGCTTTGGTTGATTATCAGGAATCGCCTCCCTACACAAGTTCTCTTATTATCTTTTGGTAGGATTCTTTGGGGCCGTTTGTCCTTTTTGTAAAACTAGGCCGGACTCTATTGATCATCTGTTTTTTGGTTGTAACCTAACGCATGACATTGCTATTTTTTGGGCGAGGAAGTGTAATTTGGCCTGGCCGGATGGATCATGGAGCAATACCCTTGAATGGGCTTGTGGCATTTTGACAGGTAAAAGCTTCCAAAAGGAGATATATAGGGCTTCGTTTGGAGCACTTTGTTATGTTATATGGAAGTCCCGTAATGATGCTTTATTTCGGGGCAAAGTGGTGTCCCTCTCTTCTATGAAGCACTATATTATCAAAGTTGTCAAGGACAAAGTGGCTTCAGGGCTGAAGTTTCAAGACAATATGGTTAATAGAAGATTACAAAGATCTTGGGGTTTTGAAGCCTCTGTTTCTTGATGGTTAAAAACCCTTGTAGGCTTCTATGTACCTTTTGCTTTAGATATATTTGGATTCCGGCACCTTTTCACTCGGTAGTTTTGCTACTCGAGTGTAAATTGGTGCCGATATCCACTAGGTTGTACAGTGGATGGTTTGAATGATATACACGCTTACCTTACCAAAAAAAAAAAAATTACACCGTTCACCGGGCGGCAAAGGGCGGTGTTGTAACATCCTGAAATTCGAGCCCTTTTAGGGAGGAATGAACGTGAATTTCGTCGATGCATTGTTGGTTGATCTCACTCGGAACTGATCACTCCTGAGATACTGACCTTGAGGGGAAAGGCTAATGAGGACATAACTCGTGCGACTAAAGAACTTGACTTGGGAAAACGACTCGACCGTGAGACTTGCGTAAGGACGATCCTGTAGTCATGCGAGGCCGATTTCGAGGGACGAATAGAAGTCGATTCGCGGACGAGTATAATGGGACGACGGGTGATTCCGTTTGCATTATCGAGCCCGCGAACGACCCTATGTCGATCATTGGTAATCGTGTACTTTGAAATAAGAATCGATCCTTCGCAATTTCATGTAGTCAAGGACGTCCATGTGTCGAGAAGTCTTCAACGTGAATTGGCACGAGTCGATTACGCGTGAATCCTCAAAGCCGCCTGTCAGTCTGAGTAGTACCAAAATGGCATTCGGGCGAAATTGACATGGCACGAGAATCCAATATTGGACTTCGAATTTTCGGGAACGTTCGAGAAGGACTTTTGGACAATGCTTCTTAGTCAGTCGACAGTGCCGGCTGAACCGAGTAATTGGAAAAGGGATTTTCGGACCGAGGAAACGAGCCTACGAGGACGTGGGCCGAGAGAGATCAGTGTGGGCCTCACGCCCAGGGTGGGACAACCGCCATGGAAGGCCCGAGGCAAGCAAGTGAGCCCGTTGGGCCAAACCGACAATTTACCCTCCCGAGCCCGTTGTCTAATCTTGAGCCGTTTCAAGCCCAATAAATTCTCGAGCCCGCTCTTATTTATTTTCCGGCCCGTTTCCTAGGCCCGCCCTTCATTTTCAGCTCAAGGGCACATTGGGAAGTGTGCAAGGTGGAAATGACCAAAATGCCCTTGGATATTTTGAAGAAAAGTCAAAAGGAAGAGAGAGAAGATGAGGTCAATTGTTTGGCAAGTGGGGCAAGCATTGATGGCCTTGATAAGGCTTATCCTTCAGCCTTCACTTCACTCTCTCTCTCCTCTTCATTTTCTCCAAAATCGCAGCCCCTCTCTCCCCTTCTTCCCTTGCTTTCCGAAATTTCAGTTTCGACCTCTCACCGAAAACTGAGTTGTTCATGCCCTTCCCGTTGGAATCTCGTCCCGTGCCACCGGCCGTTGTGTTCAGAAGACGAAAACCGTTCAGATGGCATCGGCCGTTCGTCGAACGGAGTCGGCGCCCGTCCTGTACTGCCGCCTGAAGTTGCTGCTCGCCGGACCGTCACTGTAGCGGCAGCTCTGTCCAGTTTCGCCTTTTCAGCCATTTTCCTCCCATTCCGACCCAACCACCGCCCATCCCAACCTCCAGCAGTTCCCCCTTGAAACCCAGGTGCCGCCGGTTGTTGGCCCGCCGCTCGCCGGGAGCTCAGGAAGCCCGTTCAACTCCGATCGCCTTCTTCCTCCTCCGGCGGTGCGGTTTCTCGAGTTGCAGTGGGGATTCGGAGTTGTTGCTGCTGTGTTGAACCCGGGACCGCCTTGGATCGTCGTGGTAGAGGTCCCCGGGTGTCGGGTTCGTCGCCGCCGCCGCGTCCGTGTCGCCGGCTCGCTTAACGGGTGAGTTTAGCTCCTAATCCCTATTTAGTGCCTAAACTTGCTTAGGGTTGGGTTAATTAGCGGTAAGATTGGTTTAGGAAGTTTAATTAAGTTTATTAGCCCTAAGATAGGTGATTAGATAGATGGTTAGGATTAGATTAGCTTAATTTTGCTAATTGTGCTTAATTATTGCTTAAATGAGGGTTATGTGATTTTTGTGATTAATTAAGCATGATTTGATTTAATTGAACTGATTAATTGTTTTAATTAATGTTTTGTTTAATTTCTGAATTAAATGTTTTAATTAATTGAATTTCGAAAAAATCACTGTTCACAAATTACTGTTCACGAATTACTGTTCACGGCACTGTTCATGCAGAAGCTAATTTTTGGCTTATTTTGATATGTTCTTGGTTGTTATGATTTATTGAAGTGCCGATTGTTAATTATACTCGTGAATATTGATGAAATGCGTGATCGAATGTTGATTGGAAATTGGATTTTGGAATTGTCGAGTGAGATCGCATAACATGTTGCGTGGGTTATCTGAAATGGCATGTCGCATGAGCATGAGCGCATGAGCGATGTTGCATTCACGACCAAGCAAAAGCAAAGACAAGAATGAATTGCTTGATGATGTGTTGCATGATCACACTAAGAGAGGGAACCCGGCGTTGCTTAAAGACCGCCAATCCATATGGGGTTGTGCCGTGGCCGTTTGGTCGCGACTTCGGTCGGATGCGACGGGGGACATGTGACGGGGGCTGCGGTAGTGGGCGGGTCCTATGTTCCCGATTCTTGCGGGGGACGCGTAGTGGGCGGGTCCCGAGCTTCTTCGGGAATGCCGTCTGAGGGAAGGGATGACCCCTGACGTCGCCGTGCCTCGAGGTAAAGAGGACGAAACTGGTTTAGCCAGGAACCGCCAACCATAAGGTTGTGCCGTTGGCCCAAGAGGGGGCGTTAATAATCGGAGCATGTGTGAGTGTGAGACATGAGAAAGTTGTGTGAGATGCTCTGATTATTCGCATGCTCTTAGTGTTGTGATGATTTGTGATACGCACGCATGAGTTGACAGTCGTGCAGGGTGTGACAATGGCCAGGTGAGATCGCTTGTGACGCGATTCGCATGTGATTGATGAACTGTATCATCTGACGGCCATGTGCCTTGCTTGCATCGTATGAGATTTGACGTGCAGGGTATGGCATACCGGGTAAGGTTGCATGCGAACCGACTGTATGATTGTTGGTTGCCACATGCATTGTTGGATGTTGTTTGGTTTTGGCTATCTCGTTGTTGGGTTGAGTGAGGGGTGGTTACGGAGAGATACCCCGGGTTGAGTTGGCGTACTAACCGGGGCTTAAGGGGAAGAACTCGCTGAGATTTTATCTCAACCCGTCGTGGTTAACCATTTTCAAGCCCCTAGTATGGCGTACCCGCAATGGAGGATCTTGCCCCCCTCCTCCAGTGATCGACTCGACGGAGACTGAGTCCGATGGGTCCGAGTGATCGTGGTGTTGAACCCGAGGGTTCTTTGTGTACTGTTGGATTAGCCTAGTCCTTTTGGTTTCGCTTAAAGGATGGATCGGCCCTTTTTGTCGGGCTTGTAATTCGAAAAACGATCCTCCGTTGGTTAATCCAATGAAGATGTATAAATGAGTAGTTGTTGTTGTTCTTGCTGTTCATCCCTCTATCCCTGTTTGATTGATTGTTTGTCTGGGGATGGTTCGTCTTCCGCTTGCGCATAATCAAAGATTAAAATGAATGGTCATGGATGGGTCCTGGGACGTCGCTTTCAATCGACCAAGGTAATAGGGTTGCTGCGAGCTCGAGAGTCGGGGCGTGACAGGTGTGACCCCGAATAGCGTAAGGTAAAGGGAGTCTCCGACGGTTCCTCGATATAAGAAAAAAAAAAAAACTTACACCGTTCATGATGGCCCAAGCAATCTTGCCTCATATGACTCCACATCAGCCGAAATCCACAACCACCTCCATAGCATAGCTTATACTTTTACCATTGAGAGAGTGACGTCTCTTTCTCTTTTCTTTTATCATTTGTGTTTCTCGTTCATAATCATTAAGAGGCACATGATAAATATTATATTGTGAGCTTTGACCCTTTTTAAAAGTATGTGAGGACGACGATCATATTAAAATACAAGTCGACAATTCGAAGCTTTTTCCTGCTCTAAAAATCTGCCAAGTAATTTAGTTTCAGAAAATTACATTATGGCACCTGGGGCTTTTCAATAGGCAATTTGCACCCATGGCATTTTAATTCTTACAATATCAATTTAGGCAATCTAATATTTACTATAATGTGGGTAAGATGGTGACAGCTAGTTATGACCTCTTTAAGATGTACACACATGCTATAGCAAGCAAATATGGCCATCAATATTGTTGCCATTAGCATGACGTTGACCAATCTCAAATCTGACTTTTGGCTTCGATCGACTTAGATGAATCTCTCTTTTTTAAATTGGGTCACTCGAAAATGAGGTGAACCACCATTCTTTGAGATAAGCAAGCAACTATGGTCACCAATATTGGTTCCACCAGCATGACCTCAACCAATCTTAAATTTGACCTCAACTTAAGTGAATTTCTTTTTTTTGGATTGTACCACTAGAGAGATGGGTGATCCACCATTGTTTGAGATGGTAGAAATGATCTCTCTATCTCTCTCTCTAAGATACGCACACCAAGTAATTTTTATATCATTGAATGTTAAATGCTTTTACAATGTCAAATAAATATTTTGGTATTAAATTTGCATGAACAAGCATACCACAATGAAAAGGTTTTTTTTTTTTTAAAGCTCATTAGATGTTGCTGACTATAGTACTTGATTGCAATAAAAAGTTTGAAGAGCGGAATAAAAAAATAATATTAGTGAAAGACTCGAGATGTCTTAAACTAACAAGGTTTTAGAAAGTAGTGGGAGTCGAGTTTGGTATAGCCCTTGAACGCTGATTTTGGTATTGCCTAAGAGAAAAGAAAAAAGAGAGGAA
Source organism: Corymbia calophylla (assembly GCA_014182845.1). Taxonomy (NCBI): domain Eukaryota; kingdom Viridiplantae; phylum Streptophyta; class Magnoliopsida; order Myrtales; family Myrtaceae; genus Corymbia; species Corymbia calophylla. The sequence goes on from CM024702.1 coordinate 15,340,446, forward strand.
CAGTATCAGAATGGACCATCTGATGGACCTGAAAGTTTTTGGAGGGTTTGACTTGTACTTTTAGTGGAGTGACCTAACCCAAATTTTAAATTCAATGAAGCTGGCTTGGGTTATGAAGCTGATCAGGAGGTGGGTTTGGACAAGTTTGCCTAGTTCTTTTGAAATGGCATGAATCCTCTATCCTCCCTCAATGTCGCATAAATCTCAACGGTTGATCTATATAGATTAGGCTCGTAGCAATGGTCGAGATTTGCTGAGAAATCAAGACAAATACCATAAGAATAAAACATTTTTGCCTCTTTCGAAATCTTTGAGCCCGTCTAAAATTATGAAAATTCTCCACATAATTTTTTAAAATTGAACATACTATTCAAGTATCGACGGGCCTAGAAGCTTTCGAACATGCGTTGCTCTGCGGAGAATTTTTTTTTTTGTCTAAAAATGGGGTCCAAAAGTAAAAGTAGTGAATAGCCTTTAAACAAACAGACCGATGCACTTTCTCAATGAGCAAGAAAGGAATGCCCTGCAGTTAGTCTACTTGGGATTAAAATTGAATGTGTTTATACTTGATGATATATACTCATATATTAATATAAGCTATACTTGCTTATGGAATTAGTGGCTTTCAGATTAAATCCAAGTATTTCTCAATTGGAGCTCATAAACTGTTATAAAGAATCCAAATTCTTGTCGATTTGGAGCTCATAAATACTGATGGCCCATTATGCTTATGTGATTTGAAACCGAAATAATAATAATAATAATAATAATAAGATAAAATCCACACCAATAATTAGTTTGATGTAGAAACCTGCCTTTACCGATATAGTTTGACTTTAATTTGTGTTTTAATATATCTTTTTACTCGAATTAATTTTTCTCCATATGAAACAAGTAAAAATTTGTGAATTTCGCATAAGATGGTCACAACTTGCCTTGTGTGCTATCTAAAGTTAATTTATTATAAGGAGTGTCCAATTAAAAATAGGAAGTCCATACCTAAATTGACATTTCATATGATCTATGCACACAAGCCTTTTATTTTGGCCAGACACTCATGAGGTACGTCGAATTCACGTAGATTGCTGTGCCATGCACTTCGATTTGTACGGCTTTCATGGGACATGCTAAAACACGTTCTCTCTTTACCTCGGATGCAAAAAGCGAGTCACGCATTAGATGATTTGTCCCGTAATACCTCTTCAACTTGAAGCATTGGGCTTGGACCACCCCAGGCTTTATACTCCAACACACTTCCCATCTCTCTCTCTCCTTCTCTCTCTCCCCCTCGCTCCCCTCCCTCCCCTCCCAAAAATAAATAAATTCCCCTCTTCTCTCACTCCTTTCAGCTTAAGAAAGAAACAAGAACATGAAAGACACCGGAACAGAAACTTGTGGAGCCTGTGGAACCATGTATCCTCCAGGCCGGAACGAGACAGACTGGATCGTCCAAGTCAACGAAAGCCTCAATTTCGAGTTCCTACCTTCCGACGGGCAACAGTACTGGGAGAAGCGGTCCATCTACAAGGTCCGCTCCTGCATCGCTGACCTCAACAGCAAGGCCTACCTGCCGCAGGTTGTCTCGTCCGGCCCCTACCACCACGGCAAGGACCACCTCCTCCCCATGGAGGAACACAAGCGCCGTGCGCTCCACCGCTTCCTCAAGCGGTCCAGAAAGTGCCTCGAGCCTTTCCTTGATTCCCTGAGGGAGGTGGCGCAGGCCCTCGAGGAAAGCTACGATGAACTGGACCAAATGTGGAAGGTGGGCAGCAGTGAGGGCGCAGCGAGCCAGTTCCTGAAGCTGATGATCACTGATGGCTGCTTCCTGCTTGAGATCCTGAGGAACACGACACAGGGGAAGCTTGACTATGCGGTCAAACTATGCCACTTGGGACACATTTACCCCAAACTTTTTAACTAAAGGGCATTTTCATCTTTTCTTTTTTTTTCCTCTTCCCCTCTGCTAGACCAACGAGAGGGGAGCGGCGCGGCCACCACCCGCCGGCGGCGACGTCCGGCGAGGGTGGCCACGCCGGGAGGGTCGCCCGACCGGGCGAGGGTCGCCCTTGTCGGATCTGGCGGGGGCGGCCCTCCCCGGCGTCGGGCGAGGGCGGCCCTCGCCCGGTCGGGGGCGGCCCTCCTCGGCGAGGGCCACCCTCGCCTGAGTCAGGCGAGGGCTGCCCCCGCCGGATCTGGCGGGGGCGGCCCTCGCCCGGTCTCCCCGGCGAGGGCCACCCTCGCCCGACTCAGGCGAGGGTCGCCCCCGCCATGGGCGAGGGTCGCCCGGTCGGGAGCAACCCTCCCCGGCGAGGGTCGCCCCTACCACAGGTGAGGGTCACCCGGTCGGGAGCGACCCTCCCCGGCGAGGGCCACCCTCGCCGGACGCCGGCTCCGGCGAGGGTGGCTGTCGCCGGCGCCGGCTCCCCTCTGCTGGTGGGGAAGAAGAAAAAAAAATTAAAAAGAAGAAGGAAAAGACGAAAATGCCCTTAGTTAAAAAGTCTGGGGTAAATGTGTCCCGAGTGGCATAGTTCAGGGTTTTTCGTGGCACAAGAAAAAGTTCAGGGTAAAATTGTCCAAGTGACATAGTTTAGGGTTTTTGGTGGCACAAAAAAAGTTTAGGGTAAAATTGTCCCAAGTGGCATAGTTTGGGGTTTTTTATGGCACAAAAAAAAATTCAGGATAAAATTATCCCAAGGGGCATAGTTTGGGGTTTTTAGTGTCATTTTCCCTTAAATCTATCTATCAGAAACTTCTTTTTACGCCTCTTATGCAAGTAGAATCCATACGGCGACAATCTCGTTTTCAGTGCACTGACTTTACATTCCAACAACGCAGGGTCATGAATCCATCAACAGTCTCATCCTCAACTTCTTAGGCTCCACCAGCTCGGTCACTAGCAAATGCCTACACGTCCTGGACGTCTATAGGAAGAGCCTGCTGCTCCCTGAGAAGAAGTCTGAGGAGAAGAAGTCCAAGGAGAAGCCCAAGCTACCCAAGGAGGGGAGCAAGGACGGCGGGGAGATGATCTGGTCGGCCACCAAGCTCCACGAGCATGGGATCGAGTTCAGCAAGAGCGACACCAGCAGCCTCAAGGACATCTCCTTTGCCAGCGGGGTCCTGAGGCTCCCCATGATCCCGGTGGACGACACCACCAAGTCTGTATACCTCAACCTTATCGCGTTCGAGCACTTACATGTCGGGGCTGGTAATGAGGTCACGTCCTACATCTTCCTCATGGACAAAATCATCGACAAAGAGGGGGACGTCGCACTGCTCGAGGCCCAGGGCATCATCCAGAATGCCATCGGGAGCGACAAGGCAGTCGCCGAGCTGTTCAATTCGCTGTGCAAAGAGGTGACGCTTGAACCCGAAAGTGGCCTCGACTCGGTGCACGCGGCTGTCAGAAAGTACTGCAAGAATTCCTGGTACACATGGATAGCTGCTCTCTGCCACACCTACTTCGGGAGTCCTTGGTCTGTATTGTCTCTCATCGCCGCCATTCTCCTCTTCGCCATCGCTATAATTCAGACCGCATATACCATGATCTACCATTGAACCCTCCCTTTGCCTCTCTCTACAATAATTTATTTTTTCTATCTTTTGGTTTTTCTTCTGATGGTTGATGCTCCATAATTACCTCTTGATCGGTTGTTGATTGTTGTTACGAACCATGTTCTTCCTGTTTTCAGTCTTGTTCATTGTCTCACTTTAAATGTTTTGAATAAAGGACATTTGGCTGTTTATTTATCATTATCAAATGAAATTTATCTTGCTTCAGTCTTCGTGTTTGTCCAGTTTGGCTAGGTACTATGAAGGGATGATCTAGTTTTAGGCAAATGAAATCTTCCGTCGCACCATTTTCTTCCTCATTAAAATTTGTTTACAAATTGCAGCGAATTTAAGTGAAAAGCAAGTATGGCCTTCAAAGTCGTCTCTATTCACCATCGGCTTCAAAATTCAAAGACATCCATATATTTTCCAGTCCTCAAGCAATCAATCATTAATACAGAGAACAAACATACTTTTATGCCAGCAAAAGAATAGCCAAGAGCCAAAACTTAGTACGCTAGAATACTTAAATGCCAAATGTTACGAAATATATACTTAAATGCCATTTTAAAAAAAAATTGAATCATTTAAATGTCAATTTCAGTGAAGGTCGCCAAAAAATCTGATATGACTTATTTTAATAATATAACTCACTTACGTGACTCGTCGAAAAGCTTGGCCAACAAAAGCTCGGCCAAAACAACGTTGTTTTGGTGTTGACGTGTCATTTAATATAAATATTAATTAAAAAATTTTAAAAATATATTAAAAAAGGAAGGGTGTGAGGGTCGGCATGGGCACCCTTTTTTTTTTAAAATTTAAAATATTATTTAATAAAATCAAAATTTTGGGATTTTTTTGGTTAATATGGCATTTTTTTGCCACGCAGACAAATTTTTTTTAAAAATTGCCTCATGGATATTTTTTTTAAAATAAATTGCCATGTCATAAAATAAAGTCGTCGGAAAATGTTACGTGTGTATTTATGCTGAATTTTTTCGTCATTTGCACTTAACTAATCCATTTTGGTCTGGTTTTGACATTTAAGTATATATTTCGTAACTTTTGGCACTTAAGTGTTTTCTCGTACCAAGTTTTGACACTTTAGGGGTACACGTCTCCTTTTATGCCTGAGAGAGATTTTGAAACTTCCAACATCCTTCCTGAAATAAAGAGAACAAAAGATATTCCCTGTCGTAGAACTCATTTATCGAAATAAGCTAACAGTGAACAGCTAATTGTGTGGCCACAAATTATAGAAAACTGCAATTATTTAACCGTAATAAACAAAACTCATATTTTCCTTACGAAATGCTATTATAAAAAAGGCAAGTGACTGAATAAAATTGATAGAAAGAAGAAAATAAATCAGATACTAGATTTATATGGTTTGATCGGTATAATCTATCTCCATGGAGAAAGCAACACATAATTTCACTATAAAACATGTAATGCAACAGAGATTACAATCACACTCGAGCACTCAAATACTTTCAACATCTTTCAATCCTTAATTATACCCAATAACTCAATCAATGTTTAGCTCCTCTCAATTCTTAATAAAATAATCTCTCAATCTTACAAAAAGAATAAATAAATTCTTAGCATAATAATTTAACTGGTTAAATCACTCGAGCATAATTATAATGAAAATTTCCGTCTGCCGAGAGCTCCTACCTTTTGCTTCAGGAAAGCTTTAAGTCTTTCACATCCTCTCTGCCTCTTTATATAATGCTGAAGAAGGCCCTCTTCATGATTGAAATAATGGAACTCCTCATTCTTTATTTTTCTTCGGGCATGGGTCTCCATTATGATGCAGCTTGCAGCTAGCTAGTGAGAGTTCCGTCAATTTCCGCTGAAGGGAGTCACGTGTGTCTAGCAAAATGAGTCCATGCCTTCTTTTTTATCAAATCCTTTTGACCTGTTTAATTTCCACAACCAACTTCTTCTCACGCCTCTACAAAGCAAACTCCATTATCAATAAACGAATAGAAAATGTGAGCCCATATTATAAGTTGACCGACCATGTGTGCATGTATGGCCATAATTCTCCTTTTACTTCACTCTTGCATTCACCATTAACAGTAATGGGAACAACTCAGAAGTACCTCGTTGTCGACTTTAGAATTACATGGTCGAGCATCCAAACGTCCTCATATGCCGGGTTTCATTCTACTCGAAATCAAGACATATTTTCAACAACCGCAACGAATGACAATTTAAAAGATAAGGTTAGTTGCTTCAATAAATATTCAAGAATTGCTAGTTATTAAACCAAATTCATTTCCGAATAAGTTGGAGTTGCCAATTATGCAAAGACTTATCAATGTAGTGAACAAGGTGTCAATTGTCAATTAGTTACCTACTTATCGCTTTAATGTCGATGTTTGTTCGACTCTCAAGACTAGTAATCTTTGTGTCTAGTTTAATCTCATTAATTTATCTCCTTGGAACGTTAGATATATTTTTGAGTCATTTAAGAGTCGGAGTCATTCAAAAGCCCAAGTAAATACAAGTCTTGTGATCATTTCGGATAAGGTGAAAGGTGAAATATAATAATAATAATAATAATAATAATAATAATAATAATAATAATAATAATAATAAAAGCCTATTATTCTCATTCTCTCCCTTGATTTGTGTGAATTGTGAGCGTTTTAACCTTCAAATTATCCCATCAGGAACTAGGAGTGTCCTTCCAAAGTAGCAATGTCGATATCAGGCTTCCTATCGTCTTCCAATTCCCAATAAGCACAGCTGCCACTAGAATAATTATCAATTTTGCGCCATCGTCGGACAAATGATGATTCTATGTTTCGTTGTTGAAATGGGGAAATGGAAGGAGAAAGCAAACATACAATGTAATTCTCATGAGTCAGGACGCCTCCAGTAGAAGACCTGTAGAAAAGCGAGCAAGACATTCGTAGCGACAAGGACATAGATAGTCAACGCCTTCTTCCCTATCCACTCGAGAACCAGAGTCCCCCGAAATCAACCTGTTGAGGGAAAGCCCATTAGGAAAACCGGAATGTGGAACAACAAAATAAGACTTGACAGGGACAAGATTCTCATCATAGCGAAAAAAAAGTACATGACGATCAATACATGATCGAGGGAATGACAATGGATTATGATCCGGTATATTAAGGTGAAGAGAATGCTAGCTATACCGGCAGCAACAGCCATGTAATTGCACGTGTGGAGAGCCTTATTCATATGCATGCCTGTTATGACAAAGCAAATCACCAAAAAGATTAATAATTCATATGACTGTCCTCAGAACTGATAGGTGATCGTGATAAACAATCAAGATTGAAAGTAAATCACCGAAAACATTTAACGCCAGGCCTTGAGCCACAAGAAAGAAGATGAAATCATCCAGTGGAAAGTTCTATCCCCATGATCCCGAAAGTCAAATGCCAAAAGAAGAAAATAATTAAACTTGTCATCTCCATTTCACCACGATAGACAGTTCTCCCACCTTAAAATTGACGATCACATGTCCAAAGTGAAAGCCAACCAAGCATGTAACCACGGCTGCACTGAACTGCATACATAAAGCATACACATTTTTGGAATGCAAAAACCAGTAACAAATTAACAGTTGTCCTTCTCCACATAGAAGGCCACCACCTTGTATTTCATTCATAGGAATTGTGTAATTACATCACTAACATAACCACATAAACCAGAAAAATAATGAATAAACTGCGTAGCTTTGGCCTTTTTCCAGTGAACTACTTTTGATGTAGCCCTTAACACGGCAAAATTCACCATCCTAGTCCCTCCCCTCTTTCCCAGCTAGCAATTCTAACAAAGAGATGAAAGAATGAAGATTAGAATCTCAAGAAATCACCTTTAAAGGCTGTCAGGATCAAAGGGCGTTTGGCACTATGATGGAGCATTAGCAGGCAAAGGACCAGAAATCTGGACAGTTAGTGAAAGAGAATGAATTATCAGAACAGAACTACAGAGAGCTAAGAAAGGGAAACCATAGACACATAAGACAGATTGAATCAAAATGTAAATTCTTTCTTGTAAAAGGGAGGGGGGATTCGGTTGGAATCCGATACTCCCAGTTAGGCACGTATAAGCCATATAAAAAAGAAATATATACAGTGGTAAGCACCAGTACCACAGCCCTGGAAGAAGGACATGGCATCAGCTAAGGAAGTAAACATGCTACAACAATGTTGCAGTCTGAGGGAATATTATCACAAATGCAGTCCACCGAGGGGAAAGACTTTTAAAGTGATGACCCCGGACAATTAATGAGCAAAATGCTTTTCATTACTCACGAAAAAATAAGGTCTTTTTTATAGAGAATGTCGGATATCCAGTAGTTTTTCATAGACACAGCAATGTGGTGGAATTTCGTTCGATTAGTCGATAAAACTCCTGAGCGAAGTTCTTCCCATCAGGCATCCGTGAAGACACAAGAATCCCATTCAAGTAGAAGTGGTTTTTAATCAGGACAGTGCGTGGCTGCTCAAGGAAGTTTCTGATAAATTAACATACAGTAACCAAGACATATTATGACCATTCGACCGACTTCTAATCAAATGTGAGATCTGGAATCAATTTTTCCATTACGCTGCCCGGAATAATTTTTTTCAAATTTTGTGATCTCGACCTTGAGGGCTTGATTTGACCCTACCGAAAAGATAATGACCTGACCAAGGAGATGGAATTAAGTCAAATGTTGAAAAACTTATCCAAAATAAAATCTAATCTGAATGCAAAAGGATCCTTTGCTTTTACCGTTCGCTCCTCTTGTAAATCAATTTGCTGGCAGATACTATCAGAAACGATGTACTGCTCCCTTTGTTCTTCATTGAAAAAAGAAAAGTGGCAGTCTTCTTTTTCAAATTATATTGCGTTACCCCTAAGGAATAATTTGACTTAAGAATCGAAGGTTTGATATCTTTATCCAAACCACCGTTCCCTCTTTTAGTTTTTTGCCTCTTCGTCGCGACCCTCTCGAGATGAACCTTGGGACGAGTTTAACAGACTATTGGGCGAGCGCATATAATCCTCTCGCGAGGTGGCTCCTACAATTCGCATGGGCTATCCCAAGCAATTCGGACCACATTTAGTGTCTCTTATGAATGATACTATAGTCACAATTTACCTACCCTAAGCCGGTTACAAGCCAAGTAAGGTGTGCATTTCTCTCTTTTAGTGTATTTCAATCTATTCCGATTTTTATTCCTCGACATGCAAATCTAAATGATCATGCATCATTGTGCAAGCAACAAAATCATTCACTAAATAATAAACAAATTATTAAATCCGATTGGTATTGGACAAAATTAATATAAAATCTTTTTACTATGCCCCAGGATAGGACCCCCTGTGAGCAATGCGTGAAAAGTGAATATGCATTAAAAAAAAAAAAGTACTACAGCTAATTTAACAAACTTTAAATGGTATGAAAATAGAATAGTAAAAATAAACTAGAGTAGTCCTATCATGAACTGCGAGAAAAGCTTAAATGCACATAAATGATTTTTCTTGACGTGGGAGATTTGCGGAGCGAAGAGGCACGTCATGACTCGGTCATAAAATAATGAAACACAGTGGTAAGCACCAGTTGCACTGTATATATATCACCAAGGCTTATAAATTAATGACTCTTGATAGTAATCGAGTAAAAGGCTATTCATTACTCTTGAAAAAGATAAGGTTTTTCTTATAGAGAGTGCCTGACATCCAGAGGTTATTCCTAGACACGAGAATGAGGTAGAATTTTGCTCCAATAGTTACTTTATAAAATGCTAGAGAGCAATTCGTCCCATCAATGAAGACACGCTAGTCCCATTCAAGTGCAAGTGGCTTTATATAAGGAAGTTGCGTGGCTGCTCAAGGAAGTTTTCGATAAATTAACAAACATCAACGAAGAAGCATTATGACCATTCGAGCAACTTCTTATCAGAAGCGAGGTTTGCTCAAGAAACTTTCTTTTTTTCGGTTTGTATTTCTCATGCATGATGAACCAAAACAGATTTGGAGGGAGATTTGTCCTCTTGCTAGCGTCTTCTCATTACCAGCCAAGTTCCTCCTCATTATTATCAACTTTATCATACCCAAGAATTCCAGGTGGCAAGGGCAACTACTAAGAAGACCCTCAGCAAGCTTTATTTTAACAGTGGATATAATTAGCATTGTTCATGTCACACCTCTCTTTCCGAGAACAAAGAGACAGAAGATTCCATTCTCAATCATCCGAAAACTCTTAGTTTACAAAAAAGATTTAGATTTTATATTACGTGTTTTGAATTTTTCGGAGGGTTGGATCGTTTTCTAGAGGAGTGGCCCAGCCCAATTTAAAATTCTATGGATGCTGGCTCGGGTAGGTTCCAGTCTTTTCAAGGGGACATGAATTATTTATTTCGTACATGCTTCCTTCGATGTCTTTATAAATCTCAACCGTTGATCTTTACAGGTAAAATTTATATTGACGTTGGAGTTTTGCTGAGACATCAAGAGAAGCACCGTAGGAATGAAAAGGCTGCCTCTTTTGACTGTTTTTGCCCGTGAAAACTCTGTCGGGACTCTTCCAAGGTGAATCACGAGAGATTTGAAATGGTTTCTCCAAGCGCAAAATGTACGGAAACAGTAAGGGGACAACAGCTCATCACGCTCTCTGTTAAGATTCAATAAAAGCTGGCCTGGACTGGTGAGTAGATGAAGAGCAGGTTTGGACAAGCATGTCTAGTTCTTTCGAAATGACATGAATTTTCTATCTCATGTGGTGCTCCTCTCCGCGTCTCATAAATCTCAGCGGTGTATCAGTACAGATAAGGCTTATATCAACGATTGAGATTCACCGAAACATCATTAATACTATAGATCCTGGCCCCTTCCAAATTCTTTGGCCCGTTTATAATCGCAAAAATTTTCCGAATAAAATCTTTTGACTGCGTGGACCCATTTTGCATCGACAGGCCTAAGGGTGCGTTTGGTTCAGCATTTACAAAAGGCTTTGAGTCCAATGCAAATGTTGAAAGCCCAAAATTACTTGGGGAAATGCAATTGTGTTTGATAAAAAATTTTTACAAATGGACTTTAAGTTGAATGTTTGTTTAGTAAAAAAAACTTTCGTAATAGGGTTTGATGGGTATAATATATGTATATATATTTCTTTTTCTTTTTTTGAAAATTGAACTAAACATTTTGCCGATCCGGCGAAGGGCTACGACCGCCCGAGGTCGGGCGACCCAACCGAGGGCTGCTGGAGGTCGCCCGATCGCGGGTGACCCTTGGCGAGGGTTGCTCGACCCAAGGGTCGGGCGACCTCAGCCAACGGCCATCGGTGCTAGATCTGGCTCGCCGGCAGCCATAGCCCTTCGCCGGTCCGGCGAAGAGCTGCCTCCTTTTTCAATTAAAAAAAATAATCAGGGGTTAAATCGGAAATATGAAGAATTAGTGAGGGTAGTTTTGGAAAGGAAAAAATAATTTTAGCATTCGGCGGAATGCTGAAAGCCCAACTAGCTATGGGCTTTCAGCATTTTGAAGGCAAGTTGAAAGCTAAAAGTCAATTTCAAAGTTGAACCAAATGGTCCAGCATTTCTCTAATGGGCTTTCAGGTCATTGGAAATACTGAACCAAATGCAGCCTAAAAGTTTGAGGGCATGCCTTGTTTTGAGGAGAAATTATTGTTCGGACCTAAGTACAAGAGCAGAAGCATTGACAGCCTTTAATCAGTGCTATTGTTGTCCTTCCGCTAGAGTCTTCAATCGTCCGTGAAAGAGAATCCGAGGCACTTTGTCTTCGAGCGAGAAAGTAATGTCCCGCGGTTGGTTTTATTTGGGATTCGATGATGAATCTGTTGTACGGGCAATAGGGACCCGAAAAATGGGTCATCAATATTCGTAATCACAACTCGAGTATGAAGATGCATGTCATGTGAAAGAGTGAATTATAAGAATTCCCTGATATAAAAAGTTACTATGCGTAGGAATTCGGTCATTTCAAATAAGAGTATGGAGTCAAGGTTATGTCAAGGATACTAAAATTGATATGGAAAATTGATCCACAAAATGATATGTTAATTTGATTGGTTATAGAATTGTTATTTTCAAATTAAATTAACATTTTTCATGAGATGTTTATGTGTACCATTTACTAATTATAGCAATAATGATAGATTCGATCTTGATTGGAGTTTATAAGCTTGTTATAATGTATCGAAGTTCTTGTCGAGTAAGGGTCATAAATGCTTGTAGTTGATTATGCTAAGGTGATTCCAAACCGAGAAAAAAGAAAAGAAAAGAAATAATCCACATTAATATTTAGTTTAACTTATAAAATCAACTTCTACTAGTTTGACTTTAATTTGAGTTCTAATATATCTTTTTGCTTGAATTAATTTTTCTCCATATAAAACTAATAGAAGTTCTTGACGCCGAAAAGAATGTAGAGTAGGATGAGGTAACACAAATGAAAATTTAAATAGATAGACCGCTCACCACCCAAGAGGTAATCAACCTAAGGAATAAGAGTAATATTCGCCACATGTAGGTAATTAACCTAAGGGATAAGAGAAAAACAAGAAAACTTCTTATTGTTAAGTCAAAGGCTCATGTAAGTTATGAATCAATCAAGTTTCGACATATCAAAAATTTCATGCGAGAGAGAGAAACACTTGTGACATCCGGAAATTTCTATATCAATTACTAATATGTAGGAAAAGAAGGCAATAAATATCACGTGAAAAATTCTAGTTGGATTAAAACTATTATAATGCACTAAACATTCAAAATATATTTTCCGTGACCATGATTTTCGAAAAGTGATTTTATTAAGATTAAATTAATAAACATTTGTGTATAGGTTAATTATATAGAATGGCAATAAAACATGTATCGCCGTAATGGCATGCTAGGAGATTACTTCTACCTTTTTTTTTACTTCCGAAGCTTCATCGGATGACTCGCCATTCTTTGTAGATTCTCTGGTTTCAAGCTCCACCTTAACGATAGATTTATCACTCTCCTCTTAAGCAGCCATGTGTGGCACACAGCTTGACTTCAACATTGTAGATTCATTGAACACAACATCCCTGCTCGTCAGAACTTTTTTCTCACTTGGATCCCATGATTTGTAGCTTTCACTCCTTTCTCGTAATAGAGAAATATGCATTGTTTTGACTTTGGATCCAACTTCGAGCACTTCGAACTCTACACATGTACAAAAAGCAGGACAATCGAATATTCTTAAATTAGAATAATCAACAATTTTACCAGTCCATACCTTCAGGAATTTTGCATTTAATTGTAGTTGATGGAGACCAATTCACAATATAACATGCCATATAAATAGCTTCTGCCCAAAGCTCCTTGCTTAGTCTTGCATGTAGCATCATGCTTCGAGCTCTCTCTAATAAGGTCCGGCTTATCCTTTCCACTACACCATTCTGTTGGGGCGTATTTGGAACTGTGAAGTGACGTTTAATCCCTTCATTCTTGTAAAGCTCCATGAATGTTGTCAATTTGTACAATCCTCCATTGTCCGATCTCAAGCACTTAAGCTTCTTCCTTGTTGAAGTCTCAACTTCAACTTTCCATTCTTTAAACTTGTCAAAGACTTCACTTTTGTGTTGCATGAAGTAGACCCAAACTTTTCGAGAGAAATCGTTAATGAATGTCATGAAGTATTCCTTCCTGCCTTTTGACTTTATCGGTAAATGACCTTATACATTCGTGTGTACATACTTGAGCACGCCCTTGCTCATATGAGTTAGTATTGAATTGTACTCTGCATTATTTTCCAAATACACAAAATTTGAAAAAATCTAATTTGCATGTTTTCACACCTTGGAGTGCATTCCTCTTGTGAAGCTCCATCAATCCTCTTTATCCCATATGCCATAGATAGGTGTTATCTATCTCCGTGCTAGCATCCATGGACACGAGATGTTCCACCTTGCACTATGGTTCGTATAAGTTGATATGCCTTTAGAACAACCAAAGCTCCCTTAATCACCTTCAAGACTCTACCTTGAGCCATGTACTTGCATCCATTGGATTCAAGTGCTTCTAATGAGATCATATTCTTCCTTAGACCCAATACATGACGCACATTCGCCAAGGTTTTAATCATGCCATAAAACATCTTGATTTTCACAATTCCAACTCCCATAATCTCGCACGAAGTGTCATTCCCCAAGAGAACTAAACCACCATCATATGCCTTGTACTCATCGAAGGCTTCTCGATGAGGAACATATGATAAGTGCATTCAGAGTCCAGGATCCACGAATCTTCAAAGGTGTCCTTCCCCGACGATATGGACAAGATGCCTCCATCATTGGTCTCAGTGCTGTCAACTACACGCCTCATTCAAGCTCTTCTTTTTTTTGTTCTTATTTGGACAAAGTCTCTTGGTATGCTCTGCCTGATTGCACCTGTAGCATCTTCCTTTGAACTTTCCCTTGGATTTTGATTAACCCCTACTACTCGATCCTCGATCTGTTGATCTTCTTCTTCCTTGATTGCTTTTCTTCTTTGCAAAGAGTCTCTCTCCCGAAGATTTTGAACTACTTGCCCTTTACCGGGTGTCGTTTGAAATTAGGGCAACAATTACCTCTTTGATCTCCAGGGTTTCCTTGCCATAAAGGAGTGTAGTCACCAAGTGGTCAAATGAATCCGATAACGACGCCAGTAGTAGAAGCTCTATATCTTCATCCTTGAACCTTACCTCCAAGCTTGTAAATTCACTGATCATTTGATTGAACACATTGAGGTGTCAACAAATCTCCTCCTTCACTCATCTGAAGTGAATACAATCTCTTCTTCAATGATAATTTGATCGTAAAAGATTTCGTCATGTAAATGCTTTTGAATTTGAGCCATACCTCTAGAGTGGATTCAATTTCTGCTACGTATTAAAGGGCCTCATCTAATAGGTTCAATCGAATTGCGTTGAACGCTCTCTCTTCCATGTTGGCCCAGTCATCATTAGCAATGGTGTCCGGCTTGTTCGATCTTCCCGAAGAACTTTTAATAAACCTTTTGAATCAATAGATCCTTCATCTTTCTCCACCATAGTGTAAAATTATTCTTCTCAGCGAATTATTCAATATTAAATCGAACGATTGAACCTTTTCCAACCATCTAGTCAGAAGTCGAAATATAGGAATGGAGAACCTGGATTGCTCTAATACCAATTGTTGTGTAGAAAAACACCCTAATTAGATGAGAAAGAAAACAAGAATAATTAAGAACACAGAGATTTACTTGGTTCGACGAAAATGCACCTACGTCCACGAGAGAGAGGCGATTTCTTATTTGGGCGTATCTTTTGAGTACAAGGTACAATGCTGAAATAAATAAATCATCAGATCCTCACTTCCCTAATCCCAATAGGAAAGGAATTATATTCTAAAGATATTATCAGATTTGAAATTAACCAATAAATCTTTAGTGATTATCCCCTATATATTAGATATATCATGATATATCCTAGTTACATTGAATCAGAACTATTTCCTATGAAATTCTCTTGTAGATAGGTCCAAATCTAGGAAATATATTTGGAAACATATAGTTTACAATTTTCAAAGCCTTCCTAGATTTCCTGATTGACTTCCTTTCGAATTTCCAATCGATCGAAATTTTGTAGAATCAAGACAACATCAGCATTATGTGCTCAAAAAGCATACTTCCCACACGTGCCATAGATGAATATATATTTATTTATTTATTTTGCAATGCGGTCTCATGTTTCACACTAACAACCCCTTATAACACGCAGGGTAAGGAGGGGATTCCATTCTCAATGTGCTTTTTCATTCTAAACCATCATGGAGTAGATGAGACTGACAGTTTGTAATCACATGCCCCCAACAAAAACAAAATGAAAACTTCCTCAACTGAAATTAAATCACTCATACATTTATTTTACCTAAATTATTCTAATGACAGTTTCTTCTGTTTGATTTGACTATCAATAAATTTATCCAGCTAAATTATTCTTTATAAAGTTAAGTCAAATTTACTAGCTCCAACAACAGTGAAATGATAATTTGGAGAGAGAGAGAAAGATGGTCTCATTTAATTTTTTTCTCTTTATCAAAAAATTATTGTCGATTATTTATTTATTTTTGTGGCGGATGGAGAAGTGAGAAATGGTGGTTTCAGAGTGTATCAACATCTAAATAAAATTTTTTTGTCACATCTGGTTTTTGCTTCCAATATAACCATGGCCATTCTTTTGGTGGCGATGTGTTTTTTTGTTCTTTTTACCTTTTCGAGAGGATCCCCTTTAATTAAACGAATTTCAACTCATCGATTGTAATATTATCAGACCCAAAAAAAGTTGAAATATTAATATTACTAATAAATTATATAAAGCGGGAGCCAAAACGTTATGGATTAATGACATAAAATGGGATTATTTACATCTAATGATATAGTTAATCATGATGGTTTCTTACATTTAGATTATCCATCAACATATATCCACTTTTTTTTTATTAATATTAGTTGAGTCAACGCCATTCACCATCGCTGTAATCATATGTCATCTAGATGTGGGAGATTCTTTTTAGTTGCTATGTCTGCTTAAAGATATAGATTGTGAATATTGTAGTGATGATGAATACATAACATATCCATAAGGACAACATACACATAAGGAAAAAGAAAATGGATCACATTAGAGAGAAAATAAGGGGAAAGAAAATGAAGGTTGATAAAGAATGGAGGTATGCGTGACTTTCTGGATTCTTTGGTGTAGACTTGACAAATCTTGACATTGTTGATGAAGGTTATTTAAAAAAAAAGAAGTGGGGGAAAAGGAATATGACGGTGTTGTAGTGATGACAAGAAGGCAAGGCTCGGTGGAGTTTGAAGTAGCAGGACATATGGCAATGGTGGATTGAGGGAGAAGAATCGAGCCACCTTCCCCTGAAAAATTCCTTCTTCAATCTTTTTTCATTTTTTTCTCTCACACGTCTGCATCTTAGACTCCTTGGAGAACTATCGTGGAAGTCGCAGGGCCCCTAATCTAGTTGATGTCTTCGGTGTGTGGCGTGAAGGCAAAGGCATCGTTAACAGTGCTTTCGAGCAGCAGATTTCTTTGTCGATAGAGCAGTTCTCTCATTGTCCATGTTATATCCAAACATTTTCTAAAGAATGGACACCATATTACAAATCCCATCAATATCTTATTCGACCAAAAAAAAATCTTGACAACCAAACACAACCTTTTCCACTGAAACTAAAAACAATATTGATGGCTATAGTTTTGTTGTCAGATATTTGGGGGGGTGATTTTAGTGGCAGGTTTATAGGGCTCACGCTCAAAACCAACCAAATGAGACTTTAATGGCACTATTAGCTTTTGGTGTTAATGTGCCAGCGAGTATGTTTGTGGGATTTACTCGGCAAAGGAACAAGGAAGGAGCTTTTGGAGCTAGTAGTATTATAAAAATGTTTGGTACAGGGGATTTAAGGAGCTGTAGTTGATCTGAACATGAATGAACGAGCATGAAGACTTTTTATAGTCCTTCCTAATCGACTCTCGTGCTAAGAATCTCGGTCACAAACAGAGAGATTTGCTTCATCCTACATGTTGGACAGATTTTTAGCCATTACTTCTAACTACCTCCACCTAAGCTAGAACCACAAAGTTTAACTACTCACTCTAGATGAAGAAGCTTGTAGAGTCTAGGCTTTTCTGGATAAATTGACCACAACTTCAACAAAATTTATTAAAAAAGAAGATGTTGGAATGGAAGATTTCATTTGCCTAAGACTTGATCATCCTTCAAACCACCAATCCAAATTGGACAAAAATGACGAAGATTGAAATAAGAGAATCATCGTCTGATAATGATATATAAACAGCCAAATGTCCATTGTTCAAAACATTTAGAGAGGAAAATAAGCACGACTGAAAACGGAAGGAAAAGCATTGACGACAACAATCTGCAGCCAATCAACAGATAATTATCGAGCATCAGATATCAGGAGACACACCCAAAAATGGAAAAAAGAGATTATTATGCAGAGGCAACTGGAGGGTTCAATAATAGGTGAGCACAACATAAACGGTCTGAATTATGGTGAGCATGAAGAGGAAGATGGCCGCGGTGAGAGACAATATAGTCCAAGGACTCCCGAAGTAGGTGCGGTGAAGATTAGCCCTCCACATGTTCCAGGGATGTTCACAGTACTTGCTGATGTCCATTTGCACAGCCTCGAGGCTGCCGTGGGATTCGACCATCACTTCCTTGCACAGCGAGTTGAATAGCTTGGCGACCGCCTTGTCGCTCCCGATGGCATTCTGGATGATGCCTTGGGTGTGGAGCAGTGCGACATCCTGCCTGTCGTTGATGATGTTGTCCATGAAGTTGACATAGGATGTGACCCCTGTCCCAGCCCCGATGTGCAAGCGCTCAAATGTCATGACATTGAGGAACATGGACTTGGCGGTGTCATCCACCGTGATAACGGGGAGCTTCAGGACACCTCTGGCAAAGGAGATGTCCTTGAGACTAATGGTGTCGCTCTTCCTGAACCGGATCCCGGCCTCATGGAGTTCGGTGGCCGACCGGATTATCTCCTTGTGCTGGACCTTCTTGGTCTTCTGCGGCAGGCACTTCCTGAAGACGTCCACGACATGCCCCAGGGAGCTTTTGTCACCCTGCGTTGTTGGAGTAAAGCTAGTGCATTGAATACGAGATTGTTGTTATGTAAATACCTTTTTCTTAGAGGGGAAAAAAAATCTCCCATAGAGGTGGTTATTAGAAAAGATAATCACATCGCCAACCTCAGGCCCTGCATTTTCCATCTTGTGCTGGTCCATCTCGGGATCCATCAGGCCTTTCCTGAAGACGTCCACGACATGGAGGCATCTCCCCATCCCCTTGATGCCCGTGTCGAGGGAGTAAAACTCTAGGATGAGCTCGTTGATGTCTTCATCATGCTGCGTTGTTGGAGTGAAGTCAATGGCATTGAATACGAGATTATTATGCTCCTCGCATAAAAGGACAAAAGAAGGGGTCTCCAATTGAGGTGATAGATTTAATTAAAAAATTGTTAATTGATCTCGAATCATGACGTGAGTTCCATATGAGATAATAAAGATGTACTGTTAGGTGAACATAGTACGGCAGTTTGCATGCTTGCAATAGCCTCTCTGATGATCGAGTGAAATCAAAGAAACTAACCTCCTTGCCATTGTTCTCGACGGTGACCAGCTGATATAGCACTAGCATTGGCAGCTGATTTTCCAGCTTCAGCATGTCCCGTCTTATATATGGCGTTATGTATGCCAGCCTGTGGGTGCTGAAGATGGGGTCATTGGGCGCATAGTCATTCTTCTTCTCTATCGTGGCCCTCATGATCTCGAGCATGAAGCAGCAGTCCGTGATCATCAGCGCTAGGAACTGGCCCTCCGTGCCCTCCTTCCACTTCGGGTCCAACACGTCGTAGGTCTCCTTGAGTTCCTGCTCCACCTCCCTCAGGGCCTCCAAGAAGGGCTCGAGGGTCTTCCCGGACCGCTCGAGCAAGCGGTCACGCGCGCGGCGCTTGTGCTCCTCCATGGGGAGGACGTGGTCGTTGCCGTGGTGGTAGGGGCCGAAAGAGACAACGTCCGGCTGATAGTCCTTGGGGTTGAGGTTGGTGATGAGGGCAGGGACCCTGTAGATGCAAGGATTCTTCCAGTACTGTTGCCCATCGGAGGGCATGCACTCGATGCTCTCGTTGACTGGGACGATGCAGTTCTCGTTCGGGTCCATTGGGGGCGGCAAGGCAATCATGGCTCGGGGAGTTACAGAGGTTCCACAAGTTCCTGCTCTGGGTGGGAGAAGAGGAGAATCCATGGAGAGAGAGACAGACAGAGACAGAGACAGCCAGAGAGTTGGGGTGGTCCAAGCCCAATGCTGGCCTTGGATGTATAAGTGGAGGCGTCAGCCCTCCTCCCACGTGCGAAAAGTCTTCGAATCTCCGAGACAAAAATTTGTAGTTCATTCTTGTATCCTATTAGGAACAACCCCGATATAAATTGAGTTACCTGAATTGTCCGTACAAAAGTTCGAGCTCACAAAATACACACGAACATCATAAATCGAATAAAACGCGAGCCAAAGGTCGTAACCGTGAACATACATAGGAATGAGGAGTTGTAAACACAAAATCTCATAAAACATGTCGACTTATTCTAATTCAAACCAATCAAATGAATGTGAGGAGTCGTAACAGCATTGGGGACTTCTCTTTGTCATCCATTTCCTGTAACCGCCCGCTGGACGAAACCCTAGATTCTCTCCTTGTCTCTATTCTTCAACCTCTATGGAGGGGAGGGTTTGAGCTAGTTCTCTTCCTCCCCTTCATTTTTCCCCCTTTTCCCCTTTCCCCCTTTTTGTTTAATTGTTTTGGTTCTTTTCTTCCTTTGTCTTGTCCTCCTGTTTTGGGCAGCTTTCTTTTAAGAATCTTCTCCTCCCATTTCGAAGAGATTTCTATCCCAATCTAATCTAAAGTTGGGGTTTTTTGCGTGTATGCTTTTGGGGTTTAGATTCTTTCAAGTTTTGCTAGTGTACAAATCAAGTTTTGAAGGGGATCGGAGGAATTTCATGAAGGTTTCGCTCTCAAAGACCTCACATTTGTGCTCATTCAATATTTTTACTCTAAACGGCGAACATGTTGGGGACACCAATCTTCATGTGTAATGCTGAAAGTTAAAGTTATATTAATAGCTGGAGATTGAGATTTTGTGTGTACTCATTACTAAAGACAGATTTGGTGATCGGCCACCCATTATGGTTTGAAGGAGCTCGTTTTATTTTGAAGTATTATGGAATTTATCTCAATTTGCAATTGGACTGCATTTATTCTCTCTTGTATTTCTGGATAAAATGAATGGAGTGTAATCCTAAAAAAAATAAAAATAAAAACTAATGTGGGAAGAGTGTTTAGGGGTGCTATGGGACAAGCGGGTCACTTTTTGTGCACCAGGTAAAAACAAAAGTGTTTAGGTAATGTCCCGTGGAAAACATGGGAATCAAATTGCACTCATGCCATCCAATACTCTTACGACCATGTATGAGCTAACCGAACTTATATATAGTATCTGAAAGTCCCTCATTGTGAAGTATTGTTTTTTCTTTCTACTACATGAGATATATATACGGAAGACAGGCACTGGGTACTAAAATGGAGACACGCAAGACAAGTTATAATCATCATGTGTCAAATTTAAAAACCTCCACCGGCTTCATATGAAGAAAAGTTAATTCTAGTGAAAAGATATATTAAAACTCAAATCAACGTCAAACTTGTTAGGATTTGCCGCACAATCACCAAGAAAATAAAAAGTGAAAGCAAGAAAGATAATTTGAGATGCAATGTTTTATCTTGATTCATTCTTAAACTAGGGTTATATCCAATAGAGGATTCTATACACCTCGCACTTTTTGTTATATCCCTCAACTACAAGAGAAAGAAAATATCATTCGTGGGTCCAAGCCTAAATTACTACTAAAATACAAGTCCAAAATATAAAACTTGACTAGCTTTCAAAGGCACTATCTCCTGAGACCCATCAAAGTGGACCCCAGACCCCATGCCTTCTTATCTCTAGGGAGTATGAAGCACACCCCGGCAAAACTAGTATGACAAAGTCTATTTTATAAGTTAAACTAATATTTGTGTTGCTAGGGAGGGAATCACCATCTAACGAAGAAATCATAATACACATGAAAGCCTCCCTTTTAATTCCACAATCATCTAAGAAAAGTCGGTTTTTTCTCACCAATTTAGAACCATAACAAGCAAAACCCCAATAGGAAGAAATTCAAGACAACCCCTCCCCCTAACTCCACAAGGGAGAAAAAGAATACAAACCTCATTACAGTCGAGCAGGGCCAACATGAGCTCGCGGTGGTTGGTGGTGGGGGTTCGTGGGCATGGCTATTGACATAGGCAATGGCTGAAAGAAAGGAAGGAAGGAGGAGAACAGAAATGCAAGGCGAAAATTAGAGAGACGAGATTAAAAGTGGGCTACTATTTGGACACATGGCGATCAATGAGTTGATTGGAGCTTGACTCACATGAGAAGTGTGTTTCTCTTGGCATTCCAACATTGCTATGATTAATAAACACTTAAACAGTAAACACGAAAATGTCATAAAAGATGTTGACTTAATCCGAAATTGACTAATTCTAACCGAATAACTTACTATGGGAAAAGTGTTTGAGGTGGCCCAGTTGAGTGTCACCATTTTGTGCACTAGGTAAAGACAACACCAGGTAAAGACAGAAAGTGTTTAGGTAATGTCCCATGAAAAACGTGGGAATCAAATCGCATGCATGCCATTCACATCTTGAAATGAGAAAAATTGACATTTCGAGGGTCCTATTTATCCCAGTAGAATTTTTCACATATCAATGATTTTAAAGTCCTTTAATTTCATTCAGAATGAAATTTTTTCGTAGACGATAATTAAATTGGAATCTGCGAAAACGTCATGATTGCTCCGATGGGAAAGCTCTGGCGTGTTTCACCATTTGAGGAGCAGTACAGTGGCATTCATATAGGAGAAGTCGTGCCTTTCTGTAGCTGGCAGATTAAGAAGTCCTTGATTCCCCGACATGCATGTAAATGTTTTCAACCACTGAAAATTGAGTCGTGGGTCATTTCAGTTACCGAGCACGTGATGAGCTCGTCTACTTATTGTTTTCAGATATCCTGCTTCCATTTTCTTGGGGCTTGTGATTAGTTGGATGATGTTCCTAATGATGAGATTCGAGGTCAGTTTTGAGTCTGGAGGAGATGATAATCTCATAATTTTTTACGGATGCTCATTGCAAGCATTGAAATCAGACATGACATCATACTTTTGATGAAAGTTTATTAAACAAGTGATTGATTGAAATTTGTAATGCTCGAGTGAATGTTATCTAAACATCATGGCATTTAAGTGATTGAAAAATAAATTATGGTATTCAAGTCAATATTATAAGAAAATTATGACACTCATGGAATGAGAAATCAAATTTCTGTCGGTAGGACTTGGGAGAACCCATTACAATATGTAAGTGCCACCTCCCAAGAGAGTCATGCATGCTGCTTAGCAATCGGCTTAATGGCTCATGATTCACCTAGGGAAAGTCGCAACGGAGAATTTTCACAATTTTAGATAGGCCAAAGAATTTCCAAATAGGTAAAATCTTTTATTCCTAGTGTTTCTCTTGGTGTTTCAACATTGATATATGCCTCAGTTGTATAGTTCATCATTGAGATTTATTAAGACAATGAGAAGAGCATCGTCCGAGATGGAGTATTCAGGCCAGTTCGAAAGGATTGGACGAGCCTTGCCCAAACGCGCCTCTTGATTCCGCAACCCGAGCCAACATTTATTGATTCTTAAAAAGGGTTGGGCTGCTCTACTAGAAGTACAAGTTTAACCTACCGAAAACTCTTAGGCCCATCAGATGGTCCAATTTGATATTTTTCCTTTTTCTTCTTCTTTATATATGTAACATCAATTACCAAACATAGTGCTCAAATAGCTTTATCATATTCGACTCCCACTTTTTTACAAAATCATATATGGTAACGACTAATTTAGTCTTTTTACCAATACAGTTTTTCAATTCCGCCCCTCAGATTTTTTTAATGCAATGGAGTCCTCTAATATGCTTGATTTGTACAATCAAATCTTTTGAATCATCAGCATATAACGAGCTTTAAAGAAAACAATAAAATCTTTTCATTGAAATTTACTTGTCCATGAAGACTTAATATCAAAACACCTGTATGTCATCATAAAAATGTTTAAGATCCGATGGCATATCAAAAATTTCATGCGAGAGAGAGAAACACTTATGACATCCGGAAATTCCTACATCAATTATAATATGTAGGAAAAGAAGGCAATAAATATCACATGTAAAAAATTTAGTTGGATTAAAATTGCTGTAATGCACTGAACATTCGAAATATATTTTCCATGACCATGGTTTTGGGAAAGTGATTTCATTAAGATTAAATTAATAAACATTTGTGCATAGGTTGATTATATAGAATGGCGATAAAACATGTATCGTCGTAATAATTATTATTGTGAGAAGGGCACACTCGAGATTACTTATTGGATAAGTGGCAAGTTAGAAATTTACTAAATTGAATTTCTCCTACCATTTGGTAACATCTGCACAACATTTAATTCAAAATATTTTTTTGACTTATCGTGTTTAGAACATATACTAATTTCCTTGCTTATGTACTCAAATACTAGATATCCTAGTAACCTATCAAAATATCTACTTTGGAACCATTTAATTGAGCCATTTGTCTCATTCTAATTTAAAATCTCTCACTCAATTTCAACCTTGTGTTTCAAACTCAATGTTCTCATTGCTTTAAAGATTAGTTAAATATTTGTATCCCTTTGTAACTCACGTAAGTCTTCCAAGTACATCTTCTCTTGATCGTATGAAACATTAGAAATAACTAAGCTAGAAAAAGAAATCCAATTTGTTCTTGCAAAGAAAAAAAGACCCCCTATCACTTTCCTCTTCTATCATCACTTCCCCATCTTTTGAGTAAAAACCAAAGATTTCATACTTGTATTGTTGAAGTTTCAAAATTTCATCTTTCTAGAGTTTACAAAGTGAATTTGTGAGCTTTCTCCTCTTAAACTGGTTTTATTAAAAGATCGATTCATACGGCTTTCGTGCGACACGCTAAAGCGCGTTCCCTCTTTACCTTGGACAATGTCCCGGAATAGCTCTTCAACTTGAAGCATGGAATTAAATAAGGAAATTTGACAATGAAAATAATGTTTTCAATTCTCAAAATTAAGGTAAAAATTTCAAACAAACACATATATGCCATTATTTGCACGATTTAAATAATTTTAGCTATCTCGTGTGACAAGCATCTCAACCAGTTTTATGTTTATTCTTTGAAGTTTTAAATCTTTTATCTACGATATATCCTAAATGCTTGCGTGTATTGCGTTATTCTTGAAATTTCGCATCTTCATTTAAAAAGATCAATTAATGAAAAACATATTTTAGAATGGATATAGATTAATGGATATAGATTGATACTCACAATTGAAAAATGATTTGCGATTTTAAGATCACAATCTAGTGCTTGGAATTGCTTCCACATCACCCATTGCCGTTGATTGAAACGTTGTCTTCGACCATATATGCCATTCAAAACCGGTGGAACGCCATCTCCTGGATGCTCGCCTTTGCCTTTTTGTCGAGAGAAATCTCAGCTGTTGAGAGACGAAACAATTCCATCAATCGCTGAAAACAAGGAAAGAACCTTATGCCATACTCAGACTCTGGTAAGATCACCATCGTCAAGAACGAATTTTTCCGGAGTTTATTAGCCACCGCACATGCACAATTCATAACACAAATTCAGTGTTCCTTCAATCGAATGTGAGAGATGATCATAGTTAAATAGAGAACAAACGTTCATTGTTCGGTATATGGAATGAGAGACTTTATCGGAGGAGCAATCTGTTTAATCATTGGCTTGGTTGGCCATTCATTATAGGATTCATAACTTATTACCACAAAAACCCCTAATTAGCTTATAAGTGACAAATTTATTCCAAATTAATTTTTTGACCACAAAAAACCCCAAATTAGTATGCCTGTGACAAATTTACCCTCCATTATATTCCATTAATTTGGATTAATACTATAAAAAAACTATATATTAATACACATGTGACAAACGGAGGATAAAACCCCAAACCGCTATATCCATTTTTTGCTACATGTCATCCAACTCAATAATTTGACGGTAAAATTTAACGAAACTAACGGAGGGTAAATTTGTTACAAGTGTATCAATTTGGGGGTTTTTAGTGATAAAAAATTTGTTTGAAATAAATTTATCATAAGTGTACTAATTTGGAGTTTTTCGTAATATTAATCCTTCATTATATGAATAAAAACCTAATGAATATTTTTCACTTAAAAAATCATGAATTTCTTTTTTCCCTTTTGGATGAACAAAGTATAGTGCTACCTCTCCAATTTAAGAGAGGATAAAGAAATGTCTGATGGCGGTGGTAAAATTAATGTGATGGACATTAAGGTTAGGATGTTGAAACTAAATTGGCTAGACCATGAACTTGGCAATAGAGTGTGTTGTGCTCAATGACTCATTGCAAAAACTTTGAGCAATCGAGATGTTAGAACACGGCGCAGAATATATGTCATAGCTCAACGAATTAGCTCCAAAATCACCGATTTTGTCAGCTCTAGTCGACAAGCACAACAGCATCAAGAGGGCGCCGACATTTCAATTGAAGGAACATCGAATTTGTGCTATGAATTGTGCATGTACAGTGGCTAAGAAACTCCTGAAGGAAGGTGACTTGAAAATTTTCTTCTTGACTGTGGTGATCTTACCAGAGTCTCTGAGTACGGAATAAGGTTCTTCCCCTGTTTTCAGCGATTGATGGTATTGTTTCGTCTCCCAACAGCTGAGATTTCTCTCGACACAAAGTTAAAGGCGAGCATCCAGGAGATGGCGTTCCACCATTTTTGAATGGCATATATGGTCGACGACGACATTTCGATCACCGCAATGGAGGATGTGGAAGTGATTCCAAGCATTAAATGGTCGACGACGACATTTCGATCACTGCAATGGAGGATGTGGAAGTGATTCCAAGCATTAAATTGTGATGTTAAAATCGCGAATCGCTTTTCAATTGCAAGTATCAATCTGTATCCATCCTAAAAATGTTTTTGTTAATTAATCTTTTTAAATGAAGATGCGAAATTTCAAGAATAACGTGCTACACATGAAGCATTTAGGATATGTATCGCAGATAAAAGATTTAAAACTTCAAAGAATAGACATAATACTGGTTGAGACGCTTCCCATATGAGATATCTAAAATTATTTAAAGCGTGCAAATAATGGCATATATGTGTTTGCATGAAATTTTTACCCTAATTTTCAGAACTGAATTTTTTTTTTTCATTGTCAAATTTCATAAAATAAAAAAGCAGAATCCAGTTTTAAAATGTTAACAGTGAAGCTTGGACACCCCCAAGCTTTATCCTCCAACACACTTCCCATCTCCTTCGCTCTCTCTCCCCCTCCCTATAAATTCGCCTCTTCTCTCACACCTTTCAGCTTAAAACAAAAAAACAAGAACATAAGACACTTCAGCACAGAAACTTGTGGAGCCATGCCTCCTCCGGGCCCGAACGGAACAGACTGGATCGTCCAAGTCAACGAGAGCCTTGACTGCGAGCTCCCGCCTTCCGAAGAGCGACGGAACTGGGAGAATCGGTCCATCTACAAGGTCCGCTCCTGCATCGCCGACCTCAACCGCAAGGCCTACCATCCGCAGGTTGTCTCCTTCGGTCCCTACCACAACGGTGAGCCCCGCCTCCTCCCCATGGAGGAGCACACAGGAACCGCGCGCTCCGCCACTTCCTCAAACAGTCCGGGAAGCGCCTCAAGCCCTTCCTCGATTCCCTGAGGGAGGTGGCGCAGGTCCTCGAGGAAAGCTACGATGCACTGGACCCAATGTGGAAGGTGGGCAGCAGTGA
The DNA here is from genome assembly GCA_014182845.1 of Corymbia calophylla. Lineage (NCBI taxonomy): Eukaryota > Viridiplantae > Streptophyta > Magnoliopsida > Myrtales > Myrtaceae > Corymbia > Corymbia calophylla. The sequence continues at coordinate 15,367,547 of CM024702.1, forward strand.
GGACGCAGCGAGCCAGTTCCTGAAGCTGATGATCACTGATGGCTGCTTCCTGCTTGAGATCCTGAGGACCACGACACAGGAGAAGCTTGACTATGCGGTCAACGACCCCATCTTCAGCAGCCATGGGAAGCTCCACATCATGCCTTACATAAAGCGGGACATGCTGATGCTGGAGAATCAGTTGCCAATGCTAGTGCTAGATCACCTGGTCGCTGTCGAGAGCGACGGCAAGAAGGTTAGTTTCTTATCTTAGATTTCACTCCATCGTAAAAGAGGTTATTGTATGCTCGCAAACCGCCATACTACGTTAAAGTAACAGCACATCTTGGTGATTTCAGATGGACTCCACGTGGGATCCATGAGACTGATTCAAGACCATACGAAAATTTCATTGTTACATCTATCTATCGGAAACTTCTTTTTACACCTCTTATGCAAGTAGTGTCCATACGACAACAATCTCGTATTCAGTGCACTGATTTTATACTCCAACAACGCAGGGTCATGAATCCATCAACAGTCTCATCCTCAACTTCTTAGGCTCCACCAGCTCGGTCACTAGCAAATGCCTACACGTCCTGGACGTCTATAGGAATAGCCTCCTGCCCCCTGAGAAGAAGCCCAAGGAGGACAACTCCAATGAGGTATCGTGCAAGGAGATAATCCGGTCGGCCACTGAGCTCCGCAAGCACGGGATCCGGTTCAAAAAGAGCAGTTCCAGCAGCCTTACCGACATCTCCTTTGCCAAAGGGGTCCTGAGGCTCCCCAAGATCACAGTGGATGATATCACCAAGTCTATATATCTCAACCTTATCGTGTTCGTAGATTTCCACGTCGGGGCCGGGAACGAGGTCACGTCCTACATCTTCCTCATGGACAAGATCATCGACAGCGAGAGAGACGTCGAACTGCTCCATGCCCAGGGCATCATCCAGCATACCATGGGGAGCGACAAGGCGGTCGCCAAGATGTTCAATTAGCTGTGCAAGGAAGTGACGCTTCGACCCGAGAGCAGCCTCGACGCTATGCACGTGAAGGTCAGCGAGTACTGCAAGAAGAACTGGTACACGTGGATGGCTACTCTGTACCACACCTACTTCAAGAATCCTTGGTCTATAATCTCTTTCATCGCCGCCATCCTCCTCTTCGCACTCACTATATTTCAGGCCGTATGTACCGTGCTATACCCTTGAACCCTCCCCCGCCTCTCTCTACAATAATCTTTTTTTTTTTTTTTTTAATCTTTAGCTTTTTCTCCTGATGGTTGATGCTCGATAATTACCTCTTGATTGCTCGTTGATTATTGTTATGAACCATGCTCTTCCTGTTTTCAGTCTTGTTCATTGTCTCACTTTAAATGTTTTGAATAATTGACGTTTGGCTGTTTATTTATCATTATTAAATGATGATTCTCTTGCTTCAGTCTTCATGTTTGTCCAATTTGGCTCAGTACTACGAAGGATGATCTACTTTTAGGCAAATGAAATCTTCCATCGCCCCTTTTTCTTCTTGATTTAAATTTGTTTACAAAGTGCAGCGAATTTAAGTGAAACAAATATGGCCTTCAAAGTCATCTCCATTCTCCGACCAAAAAAAAAAGTCATCTCTATTTCCCATCGGCTTCAAAATTCAAAGTCATCTATTTATTTTCCAGTCAATATCATTTTCAAACAATCATTAACACAGAGAACATACTTTTATGCCCGAGAGATATATTTTGAAACTTCCGACATCCTTCCTTAAATAAAGAGAACAAAAGATATTCACTGCTGTTGATCTCCTATATCGAAATAAGCTCCCCCTGAGGTTTTGACCTTTTGGGATGAGGGCGAGCAGTTGATGGCCCTGGAAGTACCACTAATGCTTTCCCTTTGCGTTGCATGCCTTTCTCAACTCCTTCTGTTAGTCTTTTCTTCAAGATTTCCCTTGCATTGAGTGTCATCCGCATCATTTTCCTCACCAATCTTGAGGTTGATTATTTTCTTGGCCTTGAGATCTTCAGTGATGCGTGATGCTAATACCTTTTGGGCACAAGATGAGAGTCATAAAAGCTCCGTAGGGTAGTTTTCCTGTCTTCTTCTTGACGGTTTGGTACGTGCGAAGGATTATCAGATGAGGCAGAGAGAAACTTACACCGTTCACCAGGCGGCGGAGGGCGGTGTGACCCCGAATAGCGTAAGCGAAAGGGAGTCTCCGGCGGTTCCTCAATATAAAAAAAAAAAAAAAAAAAAACTTACACCGTTCATGATGGCCCAAGCAATCTTGCCTCATATGACTCCACATCATTCCTTTATGCGACTGTAGCCCATCTTGAAGGGCCGAAATCCACAACCAACTCCATAGCATAGCTTATACGTATGCGATTGAGTGTGACGTCTCTTTTCTCTTTTCTTTTCGCATTTGTGTTTCTTATTCATAATCATTAAGAGGCACATTTGATACATATTATATTGTGAGCTTTGACCCTTTTTAGAAGTATGTGAGAACGACGATCATATTAAAATACAAGTCGACAATTCGAAACTTTTTCCTGCTATAAAAATTTGCCAAGTAATTTAGTTTCAGAAAATTACATTATGGCACCTGGGGCTTTTCAATAGGCAATTTGCACCCATGGCATTTTGATTCTTACAATATGAATTTAGGCAATCTAATATTTACTGTAATGTAGGGTAAGATGGTGATAGCTAGTTATGACCTCTTTCATATGTACACACACGCTATAGCAAGCAAATATGGCCATCAATATTGTTGCCATTAGCATGACGTTGACCAATCTCAAATCTGACTTTTGGCTTAGATCAACTTAGATGAGTTTCTCTTTTTAAATTGGGTCACTCCAAAATGAGGTGAACCACCATTCTTCGAGATAAGCAAGCAACTATGGTCACCAATATTGGTGCCACCAGCATGACCTCGACCAATCTTAAATTTGACCTCAAATTAGGTGAGTTTCTTCTTCTTTTTTTGGGTTGTACCACTAGAGAGATGGGTGATCCACCATTGTTTGAGACGGTAGAAATGATCTCTATCTCTCTCTCTCTCTGAGATACGAACACCAAGTAATCAGCAGATAGGTTTGGACAAGTTTGCCTAGTTCTTTTGAAATGGCATGAATCCTCTATCCTCCCTCAATGTCGCATAAATCTCAACGGTTGATCTATATAGATTAGGCTTATAGCAATGGTCGAGAGTTGCTAAGAAATCAAGACAAACACCGTAGGAATAAATTTTTTTGTCTCTTTCGAAATCTTTGAGCCAGTGTAAATTATGAAAATTCCCCACATAAATTTTTTTAATTGAACATACTATTCAAGTATCGACGGGCCTAGAAGCTTTCGGACATGCGTTGCTTTGCGGAGAATTTTTTTTTGTCTAAAATCGGGTCCAAAAGTAAAAGTAGTGAATAGCCTTTAAACAAACAGAATGATGCACTTTCTCATTGAGCAAGAAAGGAATACCCTGCAGTTAGTCTGCTTGGGATTAAAATTGAATGTGTTTGTACTTGATGATATATACTCACATATATTCATATAAGCTATACTTCCTTATGGAATTGGTGGCTTTCAGATTAAATCCAAGTATTTCTCAATTGAAGCTCATAAACTATTATAAAAAATCCAAATTCTTGCCGATTTGGAGCTCATAAATACTGATGGCCCATTATGCTTATGTGATTTGAAACCGAAATAATAATAATAATAATAATAATAATAATAATAATAATAATAATAATAAGATAAAAAATCCACACCAATAATTAGTTTAATGTAGAAACCTACCTTTCCCGATATAGTTTGATTTTAATTTGTGTTTTAATATATCTTTTTACTCAAATTAATTTTTCTCCATATGAACAAGTAAAAATTTGTGAATTTCGCATAAGATGGTCACAACTTGCCTTGCGTGCTATCTAAAGTTAATTTATTATAAGGAGTGTCCAATTAAAAATAGGAAGTCCATACCTAAATTGACATTTCAAATGATCTATGTACACAAGCCTTTTATTTTGGGCAGACACTCATGAGGTACGTCGAATTCACGTAGACTGCTGTGCCATGCACTTCAATTCGTACGGCTTTCATGGGACATGCAAAAACACGTTCGCTCTTTACCTCGGATGCAAAAAGCGAGTCACGCATGACATGATTTGTCCCGTAATACATCTTCAACTTGAAGCATTGGGCTTGGACCACCCCAAGCTTTATCCTCCAACACACTTCCCATCTCTCTCTCCTTCTCTCTCTCCCCTCCCTCCCCTCCCAAAAATAAATAAATTCCCCTCTTCTCTCACTCCTTTCAGCTTAAGAAAGAAACAAGATCATGAAAGACACAGGAACAGAAACTTGTGGAGCCTGTGGAATCATGTATCCTCCAGGCCCGAACGAGACAGACTGGATCGTCCAAGTCAACGAAAGCCTCAATTTCGAGTTCCTACCTTCCGACGGGCAACAGTACTGGGAGAAGCGGTCCATCTACAAGGTCCGCTCCTGCATCGCTGACCTCAACAGCAAGGCCTACCTGCCGCAGGTTGTCTCGTTCGGCCCCTACCACCACGGCAAGGACCACCTCTTCCCCATGGAGGAACACAAGCACCGCACGCTCCACCGCTTCCTCAAGCGGTCCAAAAAGTGCCTCGAGCCTTTCCTTGATTCCCTGAGGGAGGTGGCGCAGGCCCTTGAGGAAAGCTACGATGCACTGGACCCAATGTGGAAGGTGGGCAGCAGTGAGGGCGCAGCGAGCCAGTTCATGAAGCTGATGGTCACTGATGGCTGCTTCCTGCTTGAGATCCTGAGGACCACGACAGGAGAAGCTTGACTATGCGGTCAACGACCCCATCTTCAGCAGCCATGGGAAGCTCCACATCATGCCTTACATAAAGCGGGACATGCTGATGCTGGAGAATCAGTTGCCAATGCTCGTGCTAGATCGGCTGGTCGCTGTCGAGAGCGATGGAAAGAAGGTTAGTTTCTTAGACTCCAACTTAATAGGGGTTACTGTATGCTTGCAAACAGCGGTACTATGTTAACCTCGCAGCACATCTTAGTGATTTCAGATAGACACCACGTGGGATCCATGAGACCGATTCGAGACTAATCGACAATTTCATTATTAAATCTATCTATCAGAAACTTCTTTTTACGCCTCTTATGCAAGTAGAATCCATATGGCGACAGTCTCGTATTCAGTGCACTGACTTTATACTCCAACAACACGGCGACGAATTCATCAACGATCTCATCATCGACTTCTTCAACTCCTCCAGCACACTCAGCAAGGACATTGGCAAATGCCTACACGTCCTGGACGTCTATAGGAAGAGCCTGCTGCTCCCTGAGAAGAAGTCTGAGGAGAAGTCCAAGGAGAAGCCCAAGCTACCCAAGGAGGGGAGCACGGACGGCGGGGAGATGATCTGGTCGGCCACCAAGCTCCACGAGCATGGGATCGAGTTCAGCAAGAGCGACACCAGCAGCCTCAAGGACATCTCCTTTGCAAGCGGGGTCCTGAGGCTCCCCATGATCCCGGTGGACGACACCACCAAGTCTGTATACCTCAACCTTATCGTGTTCGAGCACTTACATGTCGGGGCTGGGAATGAGGTCACGTCCTACATCTTCCTCATGGACAAAATCATCGACAAAGAGGGGGACGTCGCACTGCTCGAGGCCCAGGGCATCATCCAGAATGCCATCGGGAGCGACAGGGCAGTCGCCGAGCTGTTCAATTCGCTGTGCAAAGAGGTGACGCTTGAACCCGAAAGTGGCATCGACTCGGTGCACGCGGCTGTCAGAAAGTACTGCAAGAATTCCTGGTACACATGGATAGCTGCTCTCTCTGCCACACCTACTTCGGGAGTCCTTGGTCTGTATTGTCTCTCATCGCCGCCATCCTCCTCTTCGCCATCGCTATAATTCAGACCGCATATACCATGATCTACCATTGAACCCTCCCTTTGCCTCTCTCTACAATAATATATTTTTTCTTCTGATGGTTGATGCTCCATAATTACCTCTTGATCGGTTGTTGATTGTTGTTACGAACCATGTTCTTCCTGTTTCCAATCTTGTTCATTGTCTCACTTTAAATATTTTGAATAAAGGACATTTGGCTGTTTATTTATCATTATCAAATGAAATTTCTCCGTTTCAGTCTTCATGTTTGTCCAATTTGGCTAGGTATTATGAAGGGATGATCTAGTTTTAGGCAAATGAAATCTTCCGTCGCACCATTTTCTTCCTCATTAAAATTTGTTTACGAAATGCAGCAAATTTAAGTGACAAGCAAGTATGGCCTTCAAAGTCGTCTATATTCGCCATCGGCTTCAAAATTCAAAGACATCCATATATTTTCCAGTCCTCAAGCAATCAATCATTAATACAGAGAACAAACATACTTTAATGCTGCAAGAATAGCCAAGTGCCAAAACTTAGCACGCCGGGATACTTAAGTGATAAATGTTATCAAATGTACACCTAAATGTCATTTTTAAAAAAAATTGGATCACTTAAGTGTCAATTTCGACAAAGGCCACTAGAATTCCGACATAGCTTATTTTAATAATATAACTCCCTTACATGGCTCGTTAGAAAGCTCAGCTAAAATAACGTTGTTTTGGCGCTGACGTGACATTTAATATAAATATTAATTAAATAATATAAAAATGTAAAAATATATTAGAAAAGGAAGGGTGTGAGGGTTGGCAAGGACACCCTTTTTTTTAATAATTTAAATTATTATTTAATAAAATATATTTTTTGGGATTTTTTTGGTTGATATGGCATTTTTTTACCATGCGGACAATTGTTGACACCTAAATTTTGACCCAACGTGTGGCTATATTTGCAGGCTGACTCACAAGAAGGATACCTTTGGTTGATGCTTTTTATGGAAAATATGTTCAGCCTAATAAGGGACCATGAACCTTGCCCATAATATGAGGAAGGGGATAGATAAATTGCACACGTGAGGATAGAAAATTCGGAAGGAAATCAATTGGATACTAGGGGGTTGCAATTCTCACAAAGAATCTTCAAAGGAATTCATGGGATAAGACGGACGAAATGGAGGGAAGAAAATAAAAACATTTGTGGCAAGTGTGGGCTGTGGAGACTTACAAAAGGAAGCTAATGAGCTGGAAAATAAGAGGGGATCAATCTAATTGGCTATGCAAGGAAGGTGGAAATCCTGGTCAGCCATTCTTGTTCTGATGGATATTCAGATTTTGGTAAATGAGGATCCAAATTTTTGATTAAGAATCAAGAGCCAAAAAAATAGGGTGAACAGGAAGGCAGGAAATTTGACAAAGGAAGGAATTAAGACGTTCGGGTTTGAATGGCTTACATGAAATAGGAAAGATTGAGCTGGTCACAAAATCGCGTACCAATTTGTAGACCATGAATTAAGGCAATGAGAAATGAAAACTCAGAAAATTGCCCGTAGAAAGAGATGCTTGGGGCCATTATAAAAGGAGGGGAGAAGAGCACAAAAGGATCATCAATTTTCTCATCACCATATGAAGCTCTCTCGTGATTTCACAATGTTGTGGTGCCTTGCATACATCACAACGCAGTCCTTTTCTTGAGTCCTCAGTCTTCAAACGAGTCTCCAATAGCGGCTACAAAAGCTCTGCCCTCACTGAAGACCTCCATCGTTGATCATTGCTGCTGTTCACTGCTGATTTGCTGCTGTTCGCTGCTGATTTGCTGCTGGTCGCTACTATTTTGCCAACGTTCATTGCTACTCTTGTGCGTCATTGTTACTACATTGCTACTGATCATTGCTGCTACATCCCTTTAGTTGCTTCCTATAGCATAATAATTTAACTGGTTAAATCACTCAAGCGTAATTATAACAAAAATTTCCGTCTACCGAGAGCTCCTACCTTTTGCTTCAAGAAAGCTTTAAGTCTTTCACATCCTCTCTGCCTCTTTATATAATAATGCTGAAGAAGGCTCTCTTCATGATTGAAATAATGGAACTCCTCATTCTTTATTTTTCTTCAGGCATGGGTCTCCATTATGATGCAGCTTGCAGCTAGCTAGTGAGAGTTCTGTCAATTTCCGCTGAAGGGAGTCACGTGTGTCTAGCAAAAGGAGTCCATGCCTTCTTTTTATTCAAATCCTTTTGACCTGTTTAATTTCCACAACCAACTTCTTCTCACGCCTCTACAAAGCAAACTCCATTATCAATAAACGAATAGAAAATGTGAGCCCATATTATAAGTTGACCGACCATGTGTGCATGTATGGCCATAATTCTCCATTTACTTCACTCTTGCATTCACCATTAACAGTAATGGGAACAACTCAGAAGTACCTCGTTGTCGACTTTAGAATTACATGGTCGAGCATCCAAACGTCCTCATATGCCGGGTTTCATTCTGCTCGAAATCAAGACATATTTTCAACAACTGCAACGAATGACAATTTAAAAGATAAGGTTAGTTGCTTCAATAAATATTCAAGAATTGCTAGTTATTAAACCAAATTCATTTCCGAATAAGTTGAATTGCTGATTAGGCAGAGACTTATTAATGCAGTGAACAAGGTGTCGATTGTCGATTAGTTACCTACTTTTCGCTTTAATGTCGATGTTTGTTCGGCTCTCAAGACTAGTTATCTTTGTGTCTAGTTTAATCTCAGGAATTTATCTCCTTGGAATGTTAGATATATTTTTGAGTCATTTAAGAGTCGGAGTCATTCAAAAGGCCAGGTAAATACAAGTCTTGTGATCATTTCAGATAAGGTGAAAGGTGAAATATTAAAAAAAAAAAAAAAGGCTATTTGTCTCATTCTCTCCCTTGATTTGTGTGAATTGTGAGCGTTTTAACCTTCAAATTATCCCATCAGGAACTAGGATTGTCCTTCCAAAGTAGCAATGTCAATATCAGGCTTCCTATCGTCTTCCAATTCCCATTAAGCACAGCTGCCACTAGAATAATTATCAATTTTGCGCCATCGTCGGACAAATGATGATTCTATGTTTCGTTGTTGAAATGGGGAAATGGAAGGAGAAAGCAAACATACAATGTAATTCTTATGAGTTAGGACGCCTCCAGTAGAAGACCTGGAGAAAAGCGAGCAAGACATTCGAAGCGGCAAGGACATAGATAGTCAACGCGTTCTTCCCTATCCACTCCAGAACCAGCAGTACGCCTAAGTCCCCCGAAATCAACCTGTTGAGGGAAAGACCGTTAGGAAAACCAGAATGTGGAACAATAAAATAAGACTTGACAAGGACAAGATTCTCATCATAGCGAGAAAAGAGTACATCAATTGTAAAATCTTGACGGTCAATACGTGATTGAGGGAATCGACAATGCATTACGATCAGTTATATTATGGTGAAGAGAATGCTAGCTATACCGGCAGTAACAGCCATGTAATTGCTTGTCTAGAAAGCCTTAGTTGTATGCATGCTTGTTATGACAAAGCAAATCACCAAAAAGATTAATAATCATATGACTGTCCTCAAAACTGATAGGGGATCGTGATATATAATGGAGATCGAAAGTAAAATCACCAAAAAGATTTAACGCCAGGCCTTGAATCACAAGAAAAGAAGATGAAATCATCCAGTGGAAAGTTCTATCCCCATGATCCTGAAAGCCAAATGCCAAAAGAAGAAAATGGATAACATCGTCGTCCCCATTTCGCCGTGATAGACAATTCTTTCGCCTTAAAATTGACAATCAAAAAGTGAAAGCCAACCAAGCATGTAACCACGACTGCACTGAACTGCATACATAAAGCATACACATTGTTGGAATACAGAAACCAGTAACAAATTAACAGTTGTCCTCCTCCATATAGAATGCCACCCCCTTATATTTCATTCATAGCGAGTTGTGTAATTACGTCTCTAACATAACCACAGAGAATAAACTGCGTAGCTTTGGCCTTTTCACATTGAACTACTTTTGATGTAGCCCTTAACATGGCAAAATCCACCATCCTAGTCCCTCTCCTCTTCCACGGCGAGCAATTCTTAAAAAGAGATGAAAGAATGAAGATCAGAATCTCAACAAATCGGGAGGAAGTACACTACAAGTGCCGATACTTTGGTGCCAAAACTTTTTTTTTCATTTACTTGAGTGTCACAATTTTGAAAAATAGATTACATGAGTGTCATTTCCGATTTGCCCACCAGAAAAGCTAACATGGCTATCGGAAAGTTGACATGGTCGTTAGTGGACAATATTTTAATATTTTAAAATATTTTTATTAATATTTTTTTGAATTTTTTGAATTTTTTTTGCTTTTTTTTCTTTTCTTTTTTTAGGCCCGGCAAGGGTTGGCAAGGGTCACTAGTGACCCTCACTGGCCGTAGAACCCTTGCCTAGTTGGGTGAGAGCCGCCTCACCCTCGGCCGCAAAGACCCTAGACGAGGCACCAACAGCCCTTGCTTGTTCTAGGTGGCCATGGGTGATGTTGCCCAGAGCTAGTGAGGTCGCAAGGGCCCTCGCTCGAGGCCACCCAGAGCTGGAGAGGGCCATCGTGGCCTCGCTAATGGTCGGCAAGGCCCCAATGGCCTCACCTTGGGGCGCTGCGGCAAGGGTGAGGCGGCCCTCACCTAGATCTAGCCACAAAGGCCTTGGGTGAGGCTATCGCGACCTCGCCAGCCGCACGCGAGGCCACGACGGCCCTCGCCAGCGACCGACGAAGCTCCGACGGCCTTGCCCAATTTGAGAGAGGGTTCCGCGGTTAGCAAGGGTCACCAGTGACCCTCACCGATCCTAGAGCAAAAAAGCAAAAAAATTTCAAAAATTTCAATAAAATTTCAATAAAATATTTTAAAAATATTAAAATATTGTCAACTGGCGACCACATCAACTTTTCCGATGGGCAAATTAGAAGTAGCATTCAAGTGAACGATTTCCCAAAGTTCAGCACCTGAGTGAACGAAAAAAAAGTTTTGGCACCAAGATAAGCGTCGTATGAAAGTATTGGTACTTATAGTGTACTTCCCCAAGAAATAACCTTTGAAGGTCGTCAGGATCAAGGGGCGTTTGTCACCATGATGGAGCATTTGCAGGCAAAGGACTAGAAATCTGGAGAGTTAGTGAAAGAGAACGAATTATCAGAACAGAATTACAGAAAGCCAAGAAAGGAAACCATAGACACATAAGATAGATTGAATGGAAAAGTCCACCAAAATTCTTTCCTGTGAAAGGGAGGGGGAATCAGTTGGAATCCAATACTCCTAGTTAGGCACGTATAAGCCATATAATAATGAGATATATACAGTGGTAAGCACCAGTACTATAGCCCTGGAAGGACATGGCAATGGCATCACCTAAGGAAGTAAACATGCTACAACAATGATGCAGTCTGAGGGAATGTTATCACAAATGCGGTCGACCGAGGGGAAACACTTCCCATTAAAGTGATGACTCTGGAAATTAATGAGCAAAATGCTTTTCATTACTCACGAAAAAATAAGGTCTTTCTTATAGAGAATGTCAGATATCCAGTGGTTTTTCATAGACACGGCAATGAGGTGGAATTTTGTTCGATTAGTCGATGAAACTCATGAGCGAAGTTCTTCCCATCAGGCATCAGCGAAGACACATAAGTCCCATTCAAGTAGAAGTGCTTTTTACTAAGGACAGTGCGTCAAGGAAGTTTCTGATTAATTAACAAACATTAACCAAGACATATTATGACCATTCGACCGACTTCTAATCAAATGTGAGATCTGGAATCGATTTTTGCATTACGTTGCCCGGAAAGTAATTTTTTGCAAATTTTGTGATCTCGACTTTGAGGGCTTGATTTGACCCCACCGAAAAGACAATGAGCGGACCAAGGAAATGGAATTAATTCAAATGTTGAAAAACTTATACAAAATAAAATCTAAACAGAATGCAAAAGGACCCTTTGCTTTTACCGTTCGCCCCTCTCGTAGATCAATTTGCTGGTAGGTACTATCAAAAACGATGAACTACTATCTTTGTTCTTCATTGAAAAAAGAAAAAATGGCCGTCTTCGTTTTCAAATTATATTGCGTTACCCCAAAGGAAAAAACTTGACTTAAGAATTGAAGGTTTGATATATTTATCCAAACAAGCGTTCCCTCTTTTAGTTTTTTGCCTCTTCATCGCGACCCTCTCGAGATGAACCTTGAGATGAGTTTAACAGACTGTTAGGTGAGCCTATAAAATCCTTTGGCTAGGTGGCTCCTACAATAAGCATGGGCTATCCCAAGCAATTCCGACTGCATTTACTGTCTTGTATGAATGAAACTATAGTCACAATTAACCTATTCTAGGCCGGTTACAAGCCAAGTAAGGTGTACATTTCTCTCTTTTATTGTATTTCAATCTATTCCGATTTTTATTCCTCGACATGGAAATGTAAATGGTCATGCATCAGTGTGCAAGCAATAAAAGCATTCACTAAATAATAAACAAATTATTAAATCCGATTGGCATTAGACAAAATTAATATAAAAATATTGTTATTATGCCCCAGGATAGGAACCCCCCCGTGAGCAATGCGTGAAAAGTAAATATGCATAAAAAAAAAAGTATTACAGCTAACTTAACAAACTTTAAATGGTATGTAAATAGAATAGCAAAAATAAACTAGAGTAATCTAGAGTAATCCTATAATGAAATGTGAGAAAAGCTTTTTTTTTTTTTTGGTCTGAAAAAGAGTTTCATTACTAAACTTAGCTCTAAGGTGCATTACAAGCAAAACCAAATTCGAGACATAATATCAACCTTAGGGAATGGGGGGGGAGGGGATTTTCTATCCAATTACAAGGGAGTGATCCAACTCTGCTAGAAAAGCTTAAATGCATATAAATGATTTTTTTGCACGTGGGAGATTTGCAAAGCGAAGAGGCACGTCAAGACTCGGTCATAAAATAATGAAACACAGTCGTAAGCATCAGCACCACTGTATATGTATCACCAAGGCTGGCGGTTCAGCTGAGGAAGTCAACTTGCAACATGAATAATGCAGTCTGAAAAAATACTGTCACAAACGCTGTCAACAAAGGGGAAAGACTTATAAATTCATGGCTCTTGCCATGAAGGCGGGGGGAGAGAGAGAGTACGACAAGCAACCATGGCCGTCGATATTGTTGCTGCCATCATGACCTCGACCTATCTCAAGTCCAGACGGCCATGGTTGCTTGCCGTAGTGTGTGCGTCTCTCTCTAAGTGTTGTTACATCTGATCTTAAACGTTTGACTATGACATACATATATTTTGATCTTAAACGTTTTAAGTACCACAAAGAAATATTCTTTTTTTACTTTAAAGCTCATTCAATGTTGATGATCAAAAGGTTTGATGGTACAAATTAAGAATATTAGAGGACTTGATCTCATTAAAACTTTGAAGAGCAAAACTGAAAAACGATATTAGTAGACTACAATAATCTTAACTAACATGGTTTTAGAGAGCAGTGGGAGTTGAGTTTGGTAAAGCCTTTTGAGCAGTGTTTTGAAAAAGAAAGAAAAAAGGAGGAAGGAACAGTATCAAAATGGAACATTGGACGGGTATGGAAGTTTTCGGAGGGTTGGATCGTATTTCTAGTGGAGTGGCCCAACTCAATTTAAGATTCAAAAAATGCTGGCTCGGGATGTGGATCAAGAGGCGGGCTCGGGTTGGTTCCAGTCTTTTCGAAAGGACATGAATCATTTATTTCGTACTACGCTTCTTTCAATATCTTAATAAATCTCAACCATTTTTAAAGGTGAGATTTATATTGGCGTTAGAGATTTGCTGAGACCGTAAGAATGAAAAGACTTCGCCTCTTTTGACATTTTTTGACCGACTAAAATCGTGAAAACTCGTGTCGGGACTCTTCCAAGGTGAATCACGAGGGATTTGAAATGAATTATCTGACCGCAAAAAGTACGGAAACAGTCAGGGGACAACAGCTCATCATGCGCTGTTAAGATGCAACAAAACCTGGTTTGGGCTGGTGAGTAGTGTGGAGATGAAGATCAGGTTTGGATAGGTTTGTCTAGTTCTTTCGAAATGACATGAATTTTCTATTACAGGAGGTGGCTCTTGGTCTTATAAATCTCAACAGTTGATCAGTACAGATGAGGCTTATATCAACGGTTGAGACTCACCGAAACATCAAAAGAAACATTATTAATATTAAAGATCCTTGCCTCTTTCGAAATTCTTTGGTCCGTTTATAATCGCAAAAATTTTCTGAATAAAATCTTTTGACCGCGCAGACCCATTTTGCATCGACAGGCCTAAAGGCTTCCGGGCATGCCTTGCTCCGAGGAGAAACTATAATCCGGACCCGAGTACAAGATCAGAAGCATTGAGCAGCCTTTAATCAGTACTCTTGTTTTTGTCCTTCCGCTAGAGTCTTTTTTTTTTTATCGTACGCCAGTCTTCAATCGTCTATGTAAGAGAATCCGAGGCACCTTGTCCTTGAGCGAGAAAGTATTGTCCGGCGGTTGGTTCTATTTGGGATTCGACGATGAATCTGTCGTACGGGCAACAGGGACCCGAAAAATGGGTCATCAATATTCGTAATCACAACTCGAGGATTAAGATTCATGTCATGTAATTCATATTGATGGAGTGAATTATAAGAATCGCCTGATATAAAAAGTTAGGATGTGCAAGAATTCAGTCATTTTAGATAAGAGTATGGTTGGTCAAAAAAAGATAAGAGTATGGAGCAAAAGTTATGTTAAGAATACTAAAAGTAATATGGAAAATTGATCCACAAAATTATATATTAATTTGATTGGTTTATCTTTCGGATTAAATCAACATTTTTCATGAGATATTTGTGTTTACTGATTACTAATTATAGCAATTATGATAGATTGAAGTACTTCATGATTGGAGCTTATATGCTGTTATAATGTATCCAAGTTACTTGTTGAGTACGGGTCATGAATGCTCGTAGTTGATTATGCTAAGGTGAATCCAAACCGAAAGAAAAAGATAGGAAAAAATCCACACTATCCGTTTGTTTCACAAAAAATTCCAAGAAAACGTTTTCCGGATTTTCCGACGTTCGTTTCACGGAAAATAAATTCATTGGGGAAAACATTTTCCATGAAGAAAAAAAAATCTTCTAAAATGAGGGAAAACATTTTCCACATTCACCCTCTCTTATCTTACACTCTCTATTAGTTCTCACTTCTTTCTTTTATTTTTCAATTTTTTATTTTTTTTCATAAATTCGATTTTTTTTGTTATTTTTTAATAAAATCGATTTTTTATTTTTTATTTTTTATTCTTTATTTTTCTTTATTTTTCTATCTTTCTTTTTGCTATTTTTCTTTTTTTGGCCGATCTTTGGCCATGGCAACGGTCAGCGACTGGCGATAGGCGAGCCAAGGTGAGCCAGATCGACGACGCCGAAGTGTCGCCAAACGGCGGTGAGGCTCAGGCCTCGTGGATCGGCGACGCTCGAGTGTCACCAGAGGCGATGAGGCCCGAGCGTCGCCAAACGTGGCGAGGCTTGGGCGTCGCCGATCTATGAGGCCCGAGCCTTGCCGCCGGCGAGGCCCAAGTGTCGTCGATTTGGCGAGGCCCGAGTCTCGGCGCCTCGAGCTCGCCTCGCCAATGAGCCGATCGATCGTGAGCTTGCCGAGGGTAGGCGAGCCTCGAGCCTCGCCGGCAAGGCGAGCTTGAGACGTGGCCGGCCGGCGACCGGCCAAGGAAAGACAGAACACAAAATAAAGAAAAATTAATTTAATAATCTATTTTTAAAAATAATAAATAACAATTTTAAAAAATAAAATAAAAAAATTATTGAAAAGAGTTTATAAAGGAAAATATTTTTTCAAGTGTACAGCGAAAAATATTTTCCACTTCAAAATCAAGTTTTACCCGAATATCGGAAAATAATTACGTTTTCTCGAAAAATAGCTTCCTGAAAAATATTTTCTAGAAAAGCAACATTTTTCGTGAAACAAACGGAACCTAATATTTAGTTTGACTTTGCCATACTAGTTCGACTTTGATTTGAGTTCTAGTATTTGCTTGAATTAATTTTTCTCCATATGAAACTAGTGAAATTTCTTGACATCGAAAAGAGTGTAGAGAAAAAGATAGGGTGCTCGCCACTCACAAAGTAATCAACCCAAGGGATAAGAGTGATACTCGTCGTTTATAATTAATCAACCTAAAAGATAAGAGTAAAACAAGAAAACTTCTTATTCTTGAGCTAGAAGCTCAAATGCGTTATGAATCAATCAAGTCTTAACTTTTAATTCATTACAATATACTTATATAATTGAGCATGGAACAACCCTCCAAGCGTGAGTAATTACCAAGACTTATTGGGAAATGAAGAGACTCATAAGAAAAATAAAACTGGTTTTACTAGAAAACAACTACAATTAAATTAGGACTCTGGAAATTTAAACGACATTTATTGGGCTTTGAAAATATATAGCTGGTGTTAGGTCCCCAAGTTTTTCTAGTTATGAAGTAGCTGAATTAATGGACTTTAACGGATGCTCCAGCATCAGTTCTTGAATTTACAATCTGTCTTTTGTACCAATTAAATATTATTCATGAGAAGTCATATGATTGTTATGAGATAATTGTATACACATAAAATTAAAACGTCACTCTTTTTGGAAACCCAGTTTTTTTCCTTCATGCGATGTATGCATGAAGGGGCGTTGAGCACAAAAAATGAGACCTCAAGTAAGAGATCCGTAGTGTCCTAAAATACGAGATAAATATTATCACCAAATAAAAATAAAAGACAAAACCATATTGAAAATGGGAAGTGGGGATTCAATTCCCCACCTTCTTAGAGGGTTATGGAAGGAAATGTTTAATTTCAAGTGTAAGATTCGATTTTCAAACTTTGCAAAAAGGTAAAGTAAAAATTTGAAAGTAAGTTAAGATTTAGAGTAAGATAGATAAAAAAATAGTATTTTCATGAATCTAGAGCCACGACAAATATGTGAAATTGATGATATGTACTCAGTTAATATGAGCCTTCTAATTAAGGTAAATATTGCTAAGATTTGTCGAATTCCAAGGCTCATACTCGGTTCGGAGAGTCACAAAAGTTTTCTTTCTCCAAGCATGTGGAAGCAGTCAACACGGGTCTTTCTCCCTCTCATGGAAAATATCCGGCTGAGGGTTTATCATCTATTTTTCAACCTAATGGTAAGCTTAGCCAATCATGTCCCCATCACGGCCCCGCCTCGCCCTCCGGGACACCATGTGAATCGAGTGCTTGCAATTCAATTGCATGGGACATGCCTCCACACTCTCTTTATCCAGTGCACAAGACTGGACTCATACATGCTTGAAGCATTGCGCTTGGATTTTATCTGTGATGTCCTGGAATTTCCCGAACTATTTTGGGCCTTAATTATCAATATTTCGTCAATTCGCTGTTAATTGAGTCTCGCTCTAAACTGAGCATTCACGGGATACTAATCGAAGGTACAAGGTTATTGAGGATTCATGTGCACACGTGAGTCCTAAAAACCGTTTGTTAATCTGAGACTCACTAAAATTGTGATTGATCGACTCGGTATTTTTAATCCAAATTCAGATATCAGACTTTTCAAATGTCGGGATTAATTATTAGACTTTGCTCTCGTTATTTCCCAAAATTTTCGGATATGCGGAAACGTCGGAATAATTGGAGCCGAGAACTCGCCATTTTCCCTTCCCTTTTTCTTTTCCTCTCTCTCACGTGCACGTCCCTTCCTTCTTCTCTTTCTCCCCCTTTTTCCTCCTTTTCCGCTACTGCCGCTGGCTCCCCTTCTCTCACGCCCCCTCCCCACTACATTTTTCCTCTGATGTCCTTTCCCCCCATTTACTTTCCAATGTCCATATAGGTAGATTTTTAATGGTGTTTGTTGACGGAAGGTAAATATGTCATATATATATATAAGTTTAGAATTTTTGTGGTAAATATATCCAATGGGCATAGTTTGTGGTTTTTAGTTTATTTTTCCTTTTCTAAAATGTGATTGCCTTTCTTTTCCAACTTAATATTTATATACGAAAGGATAATGATAAGGATATATATGATTTCATACAACTTTAGCTGTTCAACTTTTGATGAAGTCATGTTCCTAAATATTCAAAAATAAAAAAGAAACTCATTTTTTAATTAAGGCATTAGAAGGTGTTTTACGTGATAGATATATCACCCTAAAAGATGAGTAAAGTCATGGGAAATTGACACAAATAGTCCTTAAAATTTGGCCAAATGTGCAATTTGGTCCTTAAGCTTTTGATTTGGTCAATATAATCCTTGAACTTTAACCCAATGTGGAATATGATCTTTGAACTTTTAATTTATTCAATATAGTCCATGAACTTTTGGTACATGTTCAATCTAGTCCCTAAACTATATGAAACTATTCAATGTAATCCTTCCATAATTATTCAAGAGCAAGGACTACATTAAACATTTTTATACAATTCAGGGACTAGATTGAATATGTGCCAAAAATTCAGGGATTACATTGGACAAATTAAAAATTCAAAGACTTGGGAAGTTCAGGGATACATTGAACAAATCAAAAGTTTAGTGACTAAATTGCACATTGGGCCAAAGTTTATGGACTGTTTGTATTATTTTCCCTAGAGTCTTCAATGACTAGATGGCCCCGAGCATCTGTCCTTTTTTTTTTTTCGGCCGGTATCAACAGGAAGTTGCCAGGAAACAATCCTCAGGTTAAACAAATGTTCAGCCCTACCGTTTTGTCTTTTGATGAACATGTGAAGGAATCTTAAATAAATTAAAAATACCAAAAGGAAAGGAGGGAAGGGATTCGTTTCATCGCACGACAGTCAATCCAATGGACGCAAGCTGGCATCAAGATCGTCCTACAAATTCATCCTCCATTTCCAATGGCGATGAGACTATGTGCGGTGCTCAAACTGGGGCCAATCTCGATTTGTGCAGTCATAAAGGCCCCGGATTAGATACCATGATGCAGAGAAGGCCACAATGACTAGAGAAGAGCTATTGCGAATCTTACCGTCCATGTCTACGCGAGCCTCCTCTCTGCAAAACGTGCTTGCTTGACCTCTGAGCTTGGGAGAAGGGAAGATATGGTCAATATGGAGCTCGGTTGAAATTGCCTCGAATGATCACAATCGTCAGATCATATGAACTCCTTGGGATTCTTAGGCTCCGTTTGGTAACGCTTCTATGTCTCTATTTTTCTGTTTTTTTTTCCCCGGAATAGAAAAGGAACATAAATGCGTTTGGTAACGTCAACTGATTTTTCTATTCCCGGGAATAGAAAGTTGTTCCTGAGAATAGATTTGGAGTAGAAATGAGAAGTAGAAAAAAATAGCTACTTATTCCTAGAAACAATTTTTAGAAACTATTTATTGGGGACTATTCACCGCCTATAGCACGCCGCCATCTGCCCACCGCTGCCCACCGCCTATCGCCGCCGTTTTGTCATTACCAAACGCATTTCCATTCTTTTTCTATTCTGAGAACAAGAAATTTTTGTAGTTACCAAACGCTCTATTTTACTCAGAAATTATTCCAGGGAGTAGAAATAGAAAAAAACTATATCTAAAAAAAAAACTGTTTCCAGAAATAGAAATGTTACCAAACGCACCTTTAATACCGTGATTGGTGGCCTAGGGAGTGATCTGACAGTGATGGGTGCTTTGGGCAATGGAGCGGGCTTGTTAAATCGAATTATTATTGACTTGTTCTTGGACAGTGGTTGGGTCAATGGAATAAAAGACGGAGAAAATATTGTGTGCTGCCCATGTGTCACGTGACAAACGGGAAGGGCCTTTGGAATGCGCCACATGTCACGCGAGCCCACCTGCTTTTCTCTCCCGTCTCTTTCTCCTCTCTCTGCAAGTCTTCTCTCTCCTCTCTCCTCTCTCGGTCTCTCCCCCTATGCACGTTGTCCTCTCTCCTCTCTCTTCCCCTTTGCACACTCTCTCTCTCTCCTCTGCAAGACTATATTGTATAAGAAAATATTGGGTGAGTTTAACACTCCACGTAAAATGGTGCAGCACACCACTCAGCTATGGACACTTGTCCATCCGGATCCATGCTGTCTCCCTCCTTTCTCTCTCTCTATGTCAAATCCAGGCCCACATCAGCAGCAAACCTTCTCTCTCCTCTCTCTTCTGGTTTTAGCGCTTAGTTCCATTACGGAGGAAAAAAAAATGTTAAAAATCGATCTGCTCGAGAGGCGACGGTGGGGCTCGGGGAGGTGACGGCGGCGTCGGCGTCGGCGAGCAAGGGGCGCTTCGCGGAGAAAAGAGAGAGAGAGCAGAGTGGAGGTCGCGAAAGTGAGGGGCTCGTGAAGAGCGAGGGAAAAACGCAACGGCGGAACTCAGGAAGGCAACGGCAGAGACGGGGCCGACGGAAGAGGTGGAGGCAGGGGCATCGGCTCGTGGTTCGCTCTCAAAGACGCGCTTCTTCGCGGAGGAGAGAGAGCAGAGCGATTTTTTTTCCTCCGTAACTTCTTCGCGGAGGAGAGAGAGAGTGGAGCGTTCAAACCAGAAGAGAGAGAGGACAGAGGACAGAGGAGGTCTGCTGCTCATGTGGGCCCGGATCTGACAGAGAGAGAGAGGAGGGAGATAGCGTGGACTAGTATGGACACGTGTCCATTGCTGAGTGATGTGCTGCACCGTTGGAGTGTTAAACTCACTCAATATTTTCTCGTATAATGTGTCTTTTCTGTTGGTTTGACTTTTCAAACCATCCCCCCTCTCTCTCTCTCTTCTGCTGCTGTGCTCAACTGCCGCTGCCCACCCTTATTCTTCCCCTTCGGCGCCCTGCTTGGCCGGAAACGGAGCCGCTGCTGCCGTCGAGTTGCTGCACTGCCGCCTCACTGACCGCCACCGCAGCTCCGCCGCCACCCCTACTAGCCGCCGGACCACCAGTTGGCCGCCGTCCGCCGGTCTCGAGCTCGAGCCAGTTCTGCCTTCCTCTCCTCCCCCTCTGTTTTCCGCTGCAACTGCTGCTGTGTTCCTCTGGCCGGCTGTCGCCCGTCACCGCAGCAGCTCACTCGGGCTGCCTGTTCGCCGCTGAGCAGCCGGGAGCTGCGGCCGGACCACCCCCAACATAGACCTCTCCTCCCTCCTCCGGTTTTCCTCCGTTCCCCTGGTTTCCACGTCAGGCCGCGCCACCGCCGCCCGCCTATCGCCCCCTTCCCTCCTCGCCATTTAGTCGCGTCGGTTGGCGCCTGGAGCCGCCGCTCGACCGCCGTCCTAGCCCGAGCCGGCCACCCGTCCTTCCTGCTGAGCTCGTCTCTCCCTCTTTCGGTTCTGGTTTCGGCAGAACCAGCCACCGTCGCTGCTCCAGCCGCCGCCCTGACCGCCGTCCGCTGTCCCCCAGCCGACCGGAGAGCCGTCCCCAGTCGGACCGAGCTGCTGGACGTCTCCTTCCGTCCTCAGTTCCCCCTTTGGCCGAACGGCAGCGGATCTCCGGCCAAGATCCGGCCGCCATGTCGCCCGTCCCGACGGACTGAAGGTGCCTGTGCATCCGCCTCGTCGCCCCCGTCGAGGCGTGACATTATCGCCTCTCTCTCTTATTAAAGCGGGAAAAAAATAAAAAGGATGGCCCAAACAGGAACTTGCGGAACCAATGAGCCGGACCTGATCAGCTGGGTCAACGAGAACCTCAAGTGCATGTTGGCGCCCCCCGATGAGCAACCCTACTGGGAGAAACGGTCCATCTACAAGCTTCCTGCCCCCGTTGCCGACCTCAACCACCAGGCCTACTGGCCACAGGCTGTCTCCTTCGGTCCCTACCACCATGACCAGGATCACCTCCGCCCCATGGAGAGCCACAAGTGCCGCGCACTCCTTCACTTCCTTAGGCGGTCCAAGAAGGACGTCGAGGACTTCCTTAAGCCCCTGAGAGAGGTGGCACAGAAGCTCGAGGATAGTTACGACTCACTGGACCCGAAGTGGAAGGAGGGTGGTGACAAAGGCACGGTGAGCCGGTTCCTCGAGTTGATGATCATTGATGGCTGCTTCATGCTTGAGATCCTAAGGACCATGACGGGTAAGGGAAGCGACTATGCATTTAACGATCCCATCTTCGGTGGCCCCGGGTGGTTGTTATATATTACTCCATACATTAAGCGGGACATGTTGATGCTTGAGAATCAGTTGCCAATGCTAGTGCTGAATTCGCTGGTTGTGGTTGAGAATGATGGCAGGCAGGTTAGTTTCCTAGATTTTGCTTCGTTGTGAGAGGAGTTATTGCAAGTACATAAGCTACCTACTATGTTCACCTAACAATACATATGGTGATTTCAGATGAACCCACGCGAAATACATCAAATCATGCTCCAAACTTGTTGGATACACATTTCTAGATCAACTAAGAATTCATTGTTAAATCTTTGACCGCTATCAGAAACTTCTTCTTTTTTACTTTCATGCAAGATATACTGTCGTAAAAATCAAGCAAGCATAGAAAGTAATATATAGAAAGGAAATAAATCAAAAATTGTATTTACATGATTTGATCGATGTGACCCACTTCATAGGAAAAATACATAATTTTACCATAGGTTTGAGCAATACAACGAAAATTATTATAACATTTATGTTATTTCAATACTTTCGGTGTTTTAAACCTCCAATTAAACTCTCATACAAGCGTTTGACCCTCGCAATTTCTCGCAAAACAATATCTCAATCTCACATAAATTTTTTTATTTTATCACAAGATTTATTAACTTCAAAACACTTAGAAATTTCTTTAGGTAATTCATGAGCTTGCAACATAATTGGTTGTCATGGTCAAAAGCTCGCCTTTTGATAGGCAAAAAAGCCAACACCCACTCTTAGATAAATACTATTTGGATACAAAAACGAAACCCTTTAGGAAACCACCGACACTGGAAAACTTGCTTGAATCGGATTTCTGTCACAAGAGACATATTTTCAATATATTCAATTCACTGACTTTACTCCGACAACACAGGATGACAAATTCATAAACAGGCTAATCCTCAAGTTTTTTGGCTTCCCTTGCACGCATATCGAGAGGATGGGCGAATGCCGGCACGTCTTGGACGTCTTCAGGAAGTGCGTCCTACTCCCTCAGAAACCGGACAATGTGAGGCCTGGGGATGGGCAATGGAAAATCTGGATGGGCAAATGCCGGCACGTCTTGGACGTCATAAGGAAGAGCCTCCGACTCCCTGAGAAACCGGACGAGGTGGGGCCTTTGAATAGCCACAGGATAATCGGGTCAGCCACCGAGCTAGAGGAGGCTGGGATCCGGTTGGCGAAGAGCAACACTGGCAGCCTCAGTGACATCTCCTTTGTTGGTGGGGTCCTGAGGCTCCCTTTTATCGAGGTGAACGACGTCACCGAGTCCATGTTCCTCAACCTCATGACATTCGAGCGCTTCCATCATGGGGCTGGGAACGAGGTCACGGCCTACGTGTTCTTCATGGATGACATCATTAACACCGAGCGGGACGTTGCATTGCTCAGCACCCGTGGCATCATCCAAAATTTGATTGGGAGCGATAAGGCGGTCGCCAAGCTATTCAACTCGTTGAACAAGGACGTGATGTTAGATATCAATAACAGCCTCGTTGCCGTGCGAGAGGAGGTCAGCAAGTACTGCAAAAAGCCCTGGAACAAGTGGAGGGCTAATCTCATCCAGACCTACTTCAGGAGTCCTTGGTCTATATTGTCTCTCCTTGCCGCCATCTTACTCTTCACTCTCACCATAATTCAGACCATATATACCGTTTCTTCTGCTGGCTGATGCTTGAAAATTATCTCTTCATCGTGGATTGTTGTTGTGAATGATATTCATCCAGTTTTCAGTCATGTCCGTTCCCCTGTATAATTTCGAATGATGTTCTTTTGGCTGTTTATTTATCATTACCATATGATGATGTGAGGATATATAAATATTAGACCATAATCTCTCTTTTAAGGTTCTCTTGTTTGTCTTCTTCACGTTTGTTCAATTTGGATTGGTAGCGTGAAGGATGTTCTAGTTTTAGGCAAATGATATCATCCTTTGCGACATTTTCTTCTTGATTAAAAATGTTAAGAAGTTGCAGCGAATTTAAGTGAAAAACAAAAATGGCCTTCGAAGTCATCTCCTTTGCCCATTGGTTTCAAAATTCCAAGTTATCTATATGCTTCCCGGTCGCTGACGGCAGAGAATAAACATACTTTTTATGCCTGAGAAAGAACTATTTTCAACTTCCAGCATCCTTCTTGAAAAAGAAAATAATAATAATAATAGAGATTGTAGATTGTCGTTATAAAATCCTATATCGAAATTAATTGATAGCGAACTGCTTATTATGTGCAGAGAAAGCCCACAAACTTGGAGAAAACTATAGTCCTCTGACCTTAATGAACAAAACTCATATTTGATATGATTTGCAACGAACCACAATTTAGAAAACGAGGTTAGTTGCTTCAAACCGTGGCAGTGCGCCTAATTCACCTAAAGTCAACCTGTTGAGAAAAAGCCCATTAGGAAAATTCAGAATATGGAGAACATAAGATAAGGCTTGATAAGGACAAGATCCTCACCATAACATAAAGCAGGTACATCAGATTGTAAAATCTTGACGAGTCAAAGGATTACCATCAGGTATATTAAGGTGAAGAGAATGCGTGCTACAACAGCAGCGACACCCATTTTAACTGCATATCTAGAGAACCATATTCACATGTTGCCTCTTAAGACAAAACAAATGATAGATAAATTCAAGAAACTGTCCTCAGAACTGATAGTCGATTGTGATGAATGATCAAGATCGAAAGTAAATTGACCAAAAAGGTCTACCCAATAATCAAGATGGAAAGTAAATTTCTATCAGGTAAAATAAAATCTCCACGACGCCCAATTGTCTCGCCTTAAAATGGACAATCACATGTCCTAAGTGCCAGCCAACCTAGCATGTAACCACCGCCATCAAGAACTGCATACATAAAGCGTACACATTGTTGGAATACAGAAACCAGTAACGAGTTAACAATTGTCCTTCTCCGTATAGAAGACCACAACATTATATTACATCCATAGCGAGTTGAGTAATTAAATCAGTAATATAACTACAGAAACAAAAAGAAATAATGAATAAATTCATAGCTTTGACCTTTTTAACGACAAAACTCCCTAGCAAATAACAAAGTCTGCAACTCTCAACCCCCGCCCTCTTTCCCTCTTCGCCTCCCCCATCGTAGTCCCTCCCCCTTACCTGATGAGCAGTTCTTGAAATGGGATGAAAGAGTGAAGATCAGAATCTTAAAAAAATCATCTTAAAAGGCCTTCAGGATCAAGGGGACTTTGCCATCATGATGGAACATTTGCAGGCAATGGACCAGAAGCTGGAGAATTAGTACTGCATTGTTGTGCAAGAGAATGAACTATCAGAACAGAAGTACACAAATTTGACGAAGGAAAACCGTAGATATAGATGACAGATATGATGAAGAGACCTTTGTCCGCACACGTCGGGTGTTTTAGTAAATGTTGAATTCCCAACACTTGACGATCAATCATTGGGAAGGCATTACAAGCTGGTCTGATATTTCCTCGCACTCCACGATTCACCTCAAAATGGACAAATTCTAGCGCCTAGTTAATCATAAAGCATGCCAATGACATCGATCCAGGAAATGATTGAGCAATCGATTGAAAAGTCCACCAAAAAGATTCAGTTGGAATCCAATACTCCCAGTCAGGAACGTATAAGCCACATAAAAAACAAATATATGCAATGGTAAGCACCAGTACCACAGCCCTGGATGAAGACATGGACATGGCATCAGATAAGGAAGTTAACTTGCCACAAGAATACTGCAGTCTGAAGGAATACGGTCACAAACTTGATCAACAAAGGGGAAAGACATATAAATCAATGACTCTAAACAGTAACCGATTAAAAGGCTATTCATTGCTATAGAAAAAAATGAGGTCTTTTTTATAGTGAATGTCGGACATCCAGAGCTCTTTCCTAGAGACCGGAATTGATGAAATTTGTCAAAGGTGCAGCGGTGGCGATATTGATTTGTTGGAATAAAAACTTTGAAAGTGAAATGCAAAGAGGAGATGGAGATGAAGAGAAAGAGATCGATCTATTTTTCTGATTCACTACAATTTCACCTTAACAAAATAAATTGCAAAACCCCTCTATTTAAAAACTTGTTACACAACCTTTGCTATTTCCAAAATTACAGATAACATCTCGGGAAAGTAAATCTTCTAGGAACTCTTCAAAATAATCACTAAATCTCACCATCATAGATCGAGAGTCGGAATCTTTTACCCCTATTAAAAGTTGTGTAGACATTTTGAAATTTGCTGTAATGTAAGGGTAATATGGAGATGATTGATTGTTGCCATTGTCATCTCAAGCCATAATTGGAGAGAGAGAAAGAGAGACAAGTGCTATGGCGAGCAATTATGGCCATTGATATAGTTGCCATCAATATGGCCATGACCAATCTTAAATCTCACTTTTCCTCATATTGACTGAGGTAAGTTTCTCTTTGGATGTCCTACTTGAGAAAGGGACGATCCAAAATTTGGTCGAGGTGAGACTAAATCGATCAAATTTGCATGAAAAAGTATACTACAATGAAAAGATTCCATTATTTTCTTTAAAGCTCATCATATGTTGGTGATTAAAAGATTTGATCGCACAAATCAAGCAAATTAGACGATTTGGTTGCATTAGAAGGTCTGAAGAGCACAGTTAAAAAAATATTATTAAAAAGACTAAATTAATCTTAATCTAACATGATTTTAGAAAGCAGTGGTAGTTGAGTTTGGTAAATGACTTGAACACTGTTCTTAATATAGTTTTAAAAAAAGGTCGAGATTCAAAAAGGACCATCTAATGGGCCTGAAACTTTTCGGAGAGTTTGACTTGTACTTCTAATGGAGTGGCGCAACCCAACACAAGATTCAATAAAAGCTGGCTCAAATTGTGGAGGTAATTAGGGTGTGGTTAGTAACATTTATGTTCTTATGAACAATTTCTATTAAGAAATAGTTTTTTTTTCTATTTCTATTCTTTGGATGAGTTATCGAGTAGAAAAACATATTTGGTAATTGTACAAAATTTATATTCTCGGAATAGAAAAAGAACAACATATTTTTTGTACAATCCTAAAAATTTCTACTCCCAAATTTTTTCATTTAATTATAAAAATATTAGTGGAGACTTAATAATTCATGTATGAATAAAACTAAACTTTTGTAAGGATTTAATTGATCAAAATATTCTAAGATGGTCTCAAAAAATCCAATGTAATAGTTAGTCAAAGATGAATGACTGGAAATAGCAACAAAGAGTTGGGTTTATAACTCACAATGTGAGAAGGTTGATAGTAAATCTTTGAACAGTACAATAAACAGGTGCATACACCTTTTGAGCTTTTTTACCTATCAGAAGAAGAGCTTGGTAGAATGGGCAATGAAGGAACAATTGAGGATGGAGGCAATCTTTGGTGCGCTTATTTGCACAAACTCATTAAACCTTCAAGCAACATTGGAAATCCATGGAGCACAGGCTTATTTGACTGCTATGAACACAAAAAAATTGGTAATGTAAAAGACTTGCTTAGAGCCATCTAATTTTCTGTTAAAATAAAATTGCAAATGATCTTAAAGGATGTTGCCAATAGAATCTTAAGGGAAGAAAATCAAATTTCCAAGCTTTGCTATCTAACATTATCTCTAAAAGAAAACGGCATTCTAATATCCATATAGTAAAGTGCTAAAAGCTTATTCAATTTTGAATTCAATTTTCCTCAAAAATATTTTCACATTTTTTATTATAAACTAGAATTAATAATAAAATCTAACAAAACTACTAAAAGTCTAATTTCTAAATTTTTACCTAAAATTTCTTCTCTTTTTTTTTTTGTATTCCAAAAAATGTGGACTCGAATCGAGGTAAAGAGAACAAACCTTGTGTCAATTGTCTAAAGATGAGCATTATGTTACGTTTAGCTTGTTTTTCTAAAATGGCCTTATTTCTCTTTTTGTTGCCAAGAACAAAGAAGTAGGTTTTTTCTTCTTCTTGTTTTTGTTCCCAATTTATTCCGTAGCCACTTATCTGTTCTAGGGAATTGGAAAATTCGTTGATGTTATCAAACAAATTTATGTTCTTTTTATGTTCTAAGGAAAAAAAGAATAAAAGAAATAGAAACGTTACCAAACATGGCCTAAGAGGTAGATTTAGGTAGGTATGTCGAGTCCTTTCAAAAAAACTTGAATCATCTATCTCATACAGTATTCCCCTTAATTTCTCAATAAATCTCTACAAATGAACAAAATAGATAATGCCTATATTGAGATTTATCAAGACATAAAAGAGGAGTATTATAGGACTAAAAACTTTTGACTCTGCATACGCATTTGTGTCATTTGGCTTAAAAGCTTTCTTGTCCAGACCCGGGTCCGCATGGATGGAATCAATCACGTCCATTGGCTGTGCGGGTCTCATATGGCGTCCACTTACGTATTCCATTTGATCATAGATTGTGATTACATTCTTTTCACAGATGCGGCTCTAAGGAAGGATACTTTCACGTGAGTTCGCCTAAAAATGGGCAGATATCCCGAGCTTGTTGGTTCATTGGCTCATGATCAGGTGAATGGCAGTTGTGGGTAAGCCTATGGTCAACGTGGTTGTTGTATGAACGTTCCATATCAAGAGTCTGGCTGGCCAAGCTATAGAAGCCTAGAACTCCTCAGTATCTCTAGTATCAGAAGATTGAAAAACTTTTATGGATTAGCACATATAGTCGCTCCTCTTTGTTAGCGAGCCGATACCAATCATTTAAGGCTAATGTTGTCTTTTTAAGGTAAAAAGTAGCTACATGCCCTATGTCCATTCGTTACTGAAAAGCGGCCGCTTGTTTGTAGGGCCCATTGTCTTTATATGGTGCCGACAACCAAAAGAAAGATCCCATGGATGGCGTGGCAGACGAAGTTATATATAATGGAAGATAGGCATGTAAATTATATTATTTTAATGTAAGATTGACCTAAATGAGAAATTGACTTAATAGTTGAAGGTTATCAAGATAATGGGCTAGGGGTTCTTGTATCCCAACCACCGTGTTCACGAGGATTCTTTCTTCCAAGAGCAAAAGCAGGGAACAGCCTTTAATCAGTACCTGAGATTTATCCGTGAGCAAGGAAGGAATGTTCTGCAAGAAGAACATTTTGGTACATTTGGGACTAAAAAATTGAAATGCTGTACGGACAAATGGGACACAAAATGGGGTCATCAATATTCTCAATTAGAGCTCAAGGCCCAAGATGCATGTGCCGGAATCTATCTCGAAGGAATGAATTGAAAGAGTATGAAGTAAAATGTCAATGTTAAGGTGCAAAAACTGTTATGGATCTAAGTACTTCTCTTTTGGAGCTCATAAACTAAAATAATGGGGGAAATTGTCTAATCAGTACTAAATATATTATATGTATGTCAATTCAGTTTTAAATTTTTAAATTTTTTGTTTGAGTTCTAACGTTTGCGTCAAATTCCAACATAGTGCTTTTGGCTAATTTTTGTTAGAAATCTGTAAAATATTAGCGTGTCACGTAGGATAGCCAACAATGACTAGACCATCACATCTACGATTATTGGTTTGGAATTTTGTATAAAGATTTAGGATTAAGTTCGCAAAATTAAAAAATTTAGGACTAAATTGATATTCGTACAATAGATTTAGGA
Source organism: Corymbia calophylla (assembly GCA_014182845.1). Classification (NCBI taxonomy): domain Eukaryota; kingdom Viridiplantae; phylum Streptophyta; class Magnoliopsida; order Myrtales; family Myrtaceae; genus Corymbia; species Corymbia calophylla. The sequence goes on from CM024702.1 coordinate 15,397,208, forward strand.
CTAATTATGTAATTTTCCCAATAATAATGGATCCGGGTTCTTCTCCATTGGAGCTCATTAATGTTCACGGCTGATTACACTTATTGATTGAAAAAAAGAAAAAAGAAAAAAAGCCCTCACTAATATTTAGTTTAACTTTGAAACTTGACCTTGCCCATATAGTTAGACTCCGATTTGAATTCTAGCATATCTTTTTCCTCGAATTAATTTTTCTCCACGGGAAGCATACAAAAAGTGTTTGAATTTCACACAAGATGGTTGCAACTGGTCTTGCGTGCCATCTGAAGTCAATTGTTAACATAAATTATATGATTTTCACGAGCTGGCCATACACGTCATATCAGAAACCCACCGTGGCGATATATGCATTCAAGAAGAGCGTGAGATCCCAAGAAAGAAATGCCAAACATGCGAGGTAAATATTATTACCAAATGAAACCAAAAAAAAAAAATCATCAAATTTAGTGTCGGGTCAAATATGGAAAGACCATGCCTAAATTGAAATTACATGTACTCAATTCGTAGTAGCCCTATGATCTAGACAAACACCCATGCGATTCATCGAATTCAAAGGCTCGTGCATGGCTGGGAGATCTCGTGCATCGCGTGCATGCGATTCGATCCCCACGGCTTCCATGGAACGTTAGGCACTATTTCTCTTTACCGCTCTGCACGAGGAGCGGGACCCCCACGTTCCTGGCTTGTTCAGTAATACCTCTTCAGCTTGAAGCCTTGGGCTTGGACAATCTCAAACTTTATCCCCCCCGACACTCTTCTTCCCATCTCTCTATCTCTATATCTCCAGAAATTCACTCTTCTCTCACTCCTTCCAGCATAGAGAAGAGAGAGAGAGAGAGAGAGAGCATAAGACAATCCAGAACATACTCTTCTGGAGCCTGTGAAATTTGCAGAACCATCATGGCTCCTGAACCGAAACCGCTGGACCAGAACGGGACCGACTGGGCCGTCTTCATCAATGAGAAACTCAAGTGCATGCCCCCCGATGATGAACAGATCTGGAAGAAGCGGTGCGTCTACAAAGTCCCCACCTGCGTCACCGACCACAACAGCAAGGCCTACCACCCGCAGGCTGTCTCTTTTGGCCCCTACCACTACCGCGAGCAGCACCTCCTCCCCATGGAGGAACACAAGGAGCGCGCGCTTCTCCACTTCCTCAAGCGGTCCAAGAAGCCCATTGAGCCCTTCCTCGAGTCCCTGAGGGAGGTGGCACAAGACCTTGAGGACAGCTATGAGGGGCTAGACCCGAAGTGGAAGGGGGGTGGCTGTGAGTGCACGGCAAGCCCGTTCCTGAAGCTGATGATCACTGACGGCTGCTTCATGCTCGAGATCTTGAGGACCGCGTCACAGAAGGTGGAAGACTACGCATCCAACGACCCCATCTTCGGCAACCACGGGAAGCACTACATAATGCCGTACATTAGGCGGGATATGCTGATGCTGGAGAATCAGCTTCCGATGAAAGTGCTGGATCAGCTGGTCACTGTCGAGAACAATGGCAAGAAGGTTACTTTCTTAGATTTCGGTCTGTTGTAAGAGTGGCTATTACTCCAACGCTAACCGCTGTACTATGTATGCCTGACTGTACATCTTGATGATCTCACATGGACCGAACGATTGATCCCTGAATCTAATGCTCCAAACGCATTGGATGCACGGTTCAAGATCAACCGACAATTTATTTATTAAATCTATCACCGCTATCAGAAAATTCATTTTTTCCCGTTTTGCGCGAGTAGTATTGATACGGTTACAATCTCGGATCCAATGTACTGACTTTACTCCTACAACACAGGACGACGAATTCATCAACAGGCTCATCCTCAAGTTCCATTCCCCCGGCACGCGCATCACAACTATGGGCAAATGCCTGCACGTCCTGGACGTCTTCAGGAAGAGCATGCTGATGGAGTTCAAGAATAACCAGACTGAGGGGGACAAGATGGGGCACGATGGCAGCGAGGAGATTATCCGGTCAGCCACCGAGCTCAATGAGGCCGGGATTCGGTTCAAGAAGAGCACGACCGACAGCATCAGGGACATCTCCTATTCCTGGGGGCCCTGAGGCTCCCCAAGATCGTGGTGGACGATACCACCGAGTCCACGTTCCTCAACCTCATAGCCTTTGAGCGCTTCCATGTTGGGGCCGGGAACGAGGTCACTTCCTATGTCTACTTCATGAACAACATCATTGACGACGAGCGGGATGTTGCGCTGCTCCACGCCCAGGGCATCATCCAGAATGCCATCGGGAGCAACAATAAAGGCGGTCGCCAAGCTGTTCAATTCGATGTCCAAGGATGTGGCGCTCGATGGTGACAGCAGCCTTGACGCTGTGCACAGGAAGGTCAGCAAGCACTGCAAGAAGCGCTTGAACAGGTGGGGGGCTCATCTCAACCGCAAATACTTCAGGAATCCATGGGCTAGATTGTCTCTCATCGCCGTCATTGTCCTCCTAACGCTCACCATAATTCAGACAGTATATATCGCGAAAGGCTAAAACGGTTGAACCCTCCCCTTGCCTCTGTGCAATAAACTCTTCCACGGTTTTTGGGTTTTTCTCCGGATAGCTGATGCTCGATCATTATCTCTTGATCGATTGTTGATTGTTGTTCTGGATCTTTCCTCCTGTTTTCAGTCATGTTCATTTTTGCCTTCCGGTACTCAAATGGCGGATTTGATGGTTTAAGAGGGTGAGCGACTAGAGATGATCTTGCGAAACTATGTTCTTGATAGTATCCTTTCATGAAATTATAGCCGTCATATGCTCCATAAGAGAATCCATTGGTGAGATTGCCACCGTGTGCATATGCCATGACCATAATCGGGGTATCCCTGAAATTTATATAATGGAAAAAATAATCATAATCATTAGCTACAATAATAATTATATTTACTTTGGATGTGTAAGCTTTATTTTTTTTTTTCTAATTTCAAGAAGAAAAAAATCCAATTGCATAGAAAATTAGAAAGAGTAAGGCAAATATAAAGAAAAAAAAGTAGCTAAGAATGTATATGCATTGTAAATGTGGGTTTTAATGGCTATAAATTAGTGAGTATAAAGAGCTGATTTTCGACCAAGTTATCACTGTTCACTTTCTCTCCAGTTTGGCTCCCGACTCTCTGTTCCTCGGCTGCTTCGCGGAGCTGCACGGGCCGCTCCAGAGCTCCTTCGGAGCTGATTTTCGGAGGTATTGTCCCTCATCCGGCGGGCTATATCCTCCTCAAAGCATTTTCCCAAGGTATGTCTACATCTCTCGGATTTTCAGATCTGGCCTAGGGTTTTGCCTGCAACTTTGAGCTGCTGCGTCCGTCTGTAATGGCCTCCGAAAGGGGCCCTATGGACAATAGGCAAACCCGTCCAACTTGGTTGGCCTTTAGAGGAGAAAGTAGTACTAGACGAGGGAGGAGTCGTCCCCCACTACACCGTTCTAGGTCTCGCGCCCACCAGCTCCCGAGCAGAGGTGACGGTCATCGCCGGTCTGATTTGGGGCAATCTTCGGAATTACCTCAAGGTCATCTGACCAATGTGGCTACGCATCCCTTGGAAAATCATAGGGACGGCAGCTTGAGTCTGCGGGATGGCTCTGTCCTCCCCGCCAAAGGCATCCGTAATGATCAAAACCCTGCTGCTCACGAGCAATTTGGGAAAGGGGGAACAGCCCCTCGTTCGTGGGCAAACGTTGCTCGTTCTGCCCTGATGGGATACGATCTCGATTATTTTGATCCGGTTAAAATGGAGGATGATCTAGTTGCTTACTTTCCTGATGAAGCACTAGAGGCGGTCGATCCATGGTGGCCGGAATGCCTGGTAGGCTACTTTATTGGCAAGAAACTACCATTTAAATTGGTGGAAACGGCGCTGAAACATGCTTGGGGAACTAAGCTTGTGGAGGTGAAGGCAGACGACCGGGGCTTCTTCTTCCTAAGAATTCCGGATTCGAACTATAGAAGATTACTCTTACAAAAGGGACCGCTGACAGTAGCTAGAGTTCCCCTTATATTGCGGCAATGGGATCCGCTCCTAGAACTTAAGAAGGACGACCACACTAAAATTCCGGTATGGATAAGATTAAGAAACGTTCCTTTTGTGCTATGGTCTGCCCGAGGTATCGGGGGCATAGCCAGCTTGATCGGGAAACCTCTTTATGTCGATCAGAACACTGAGCAACAGAAGTTACTGTCTTATGCCCGAGTCTGTGTTGAGATAAAGGCTACTGATGCCAGGCGTGATTCTGTCAAAGTATTCATGAAGGGTACCACTAGAGAGGTATCTGTCGAGTATGAGTGGCGACCTATCTCCTGCCCGCGGTGTGGGATCTTCGGGCATAAATGCAGCTCACCTGCAAACCCTCCTGAACAGATGCAACCTGCTGCAGATACTCGCCTTCCTCAAGAACAGGTAAGACCTGCTGCGGATGGTCCTCCGTCAACTGGGCATGGGGGGGAATTGAGGAGACCGACCACAGATCAGATTGAAGCCACTGAAAAGGCCAAGGCCCCCCTAAATGAGAATGTTGCTCTTACTCGGTCACCCCAAGGAATTCCAGATAAGGCTGACCAATGGCAACTCCAACCTGCTGCCCGACGAGCACTTCGTCGGAACGATAAGAAGAATGTGTCCAGACATAGATCAGCTCCTCCTAAGAAACTGGTTGTCTCGCCTTCCCCTCCTCTTAAGAGGATGTCTGGCATTAAGAATAAGGAACAGGCTTGCTGTGATGAAGCCACTAGGATGCTGGTTGGACCTAGCAATACTGATGTTGAGGCTTCACAGGACTCTATTTCTTCTGGGGATGATCTTGATGAGTCGGAGGGAGGAAGTAGCTATGAGGAGGAGTCGCAGGAGGAGGGCCTTCACGATGACACTCCTGGACAATATCAGCTGGCTGTTGTACTGACTGAGGACCCGAATGTCTTGTCACGGGTGCCGGACTCTCAACCCTCCCAGCCAACTGTGCAAAATTTGAATACAAATCAACAAAGCCCTACTCGGGATGAATCTCCCCCGCCTCAGAGATCCATTAGGAGGCGGTCGGGCAGACGCAGGTAAGTCTTTCCTGCCTATTTCTGTAAATATGTCTATATCCCCGTTTAATTGTGATATATGAACTTCGGCTTTTGGAATGTCCGGGGAATCATGGACCCGATTAGGCAAAGCGAAGTGCGGCATTTTGTTAGCTCGAATAATATTTGTTGCATTGGTCTTTTTGAAACCAAAGTCCGCCAGGTTTTTTTTGATCGTATCTCCTCTGGCTTAATCCCTGGGTGGAGTTGGATAGCGAACTATGAATTTTCTTCTAGGGGCCGTATTTGGGTTGGCTGGGATCCGGATGCTGTGGACTTCTCATGTGTCTTTATGTCTAGTCAAATGATTCATGGGGAGATTAAAATGTCCAATACGGGCTCTTATCTTCACTTTGCGGCGGTTTATGGTGAGCACACGTTTACTGCCCGGAGACCCTTGTGGACGGATATGATCAGAATCAGTTCATCACTTGTTAACAGCCCATGGATTGTTGGAGGGGACTTTAATGCGATTCGTGACCCCTCTGACCGTCTAGGGAGTCCGGATATATGGCACCCTTCTTTTGATGAATTCAGGGACTGTCTATTTCAAGCGGATATTGATGATCTTCGGTATGTGGGCTTTCGGTATACTTGGTCATCCTACTCTGGGATATTTAGGAAGCAAAGGAAGATTGATCGGGTATTAGTTAACAATCAATGGAGTATCCAATACTCCTTTTCCGAGGCGATATTTCTCCCCCCGGGCATTTCGGACCATACTCCTATGTTGGTTCGGGTACTAGCTCCATGTCCCAGAAAGAAACCTTTCAAGTTTTTCAACTTTTGGATGTCCCATCCGGATTTTGCTACAATATTATCTCGGGTATGGGAGGATCAAGTAGTTGGCACTCCTATGTTTCAACTGTGCTCTAAGCTCAAAACTTTGAAAGGTAGGTTGAAGCAATTTAACAGGGACAATTTCTCTGATATTAGTATGCGTGCCTCAGCTGCAAAGCATGCTCTCCACTGGTCCAAGAGGAGCTTTTACGGGACCCTATGAATTTTGATTTGGCTGAAATGGAGAAGGCCAAAACTCGGGAATATTATGATCTCCGATCTGCTGAAGAGTCGTTTTTCAAGCGAAATCCAGGATCGATGGTTGAGGGAAGGAGACCGAACACAAAATTCTTTCACCACTCGGTGAATCATCATCACTTACGTAATCGTATTATCTCTATCCAAGATGACACAGGCTCTCTTATAAGGGATCCTGGAGATATCCAACGGGCTTTCATCTCCCACTTTTCGAGCCTCTTGGCGCCGGTAACCAGGCATGGCCCTCCCTCTCCCGACGAGATCAAGCAATTCATCCGTCAGCCCCTCACGGAGGATCAGGTTAGTGTGCTTTCTCAACCTGTTACGGCTCAGGATATTAAAGATGCTATGTTCTCTTTGGCTGGGTCTAAAGCCCCAGGCCCGGATGGTTATAATGCGGATTTTTTTAAAAAGAACTGGGCCATAGTTGGTCCTTCCGTAGTGGAGGCAGTGCTGGATTTTTAGGAACGGCAGACTTCTTCGGGAAATTAATTGCACTATCATAGCCCTGGTCCCTAAAATACCAAATGCATCATCGGTAAATGACTTTCGACCCATTGCGTGTTGCAACACCATCTATAAGTGCATCACCAAGATATTGGCCGAGAAATAGCCAAGGTCCTTCCGAATATTATTAGCCCTAGCCAAACTGCTTTTGTCAAGGGCCGACGTATTACTGATAATATCCTCTTGGCTCAAGAATTATTTTGTGGATTCTACTCACCCAACTATTCTCCTAAGTGCGCAATCAAGGTTGATTTACGCCAAGGCATATGACACGGTGGATTGGGAGTTCCTTGAATCCACTCTCCTGGCGTTTGGATTTCCGAACCACCTGGTGTGCTTAATCATGGTATGTGTTCGAACCCCTAAATTTTCCATTGCAATTAATGGGGAGATACATGGTTTCTTTAGTAGTGGTAGAGGACTTAGACAGGGAGACCTTGTCTCGCCCTACCTATTCACGGGTGATGGAAATTCTTTCGGGTATCTTGGATACCCAATCTCGTCGGCCACACTTTAAATTCTATTGGAGATGCAAGAACACTTGCCTGTCGCATCTCTTCTTTGCAGATGATGTGTTCATTTTCAGTGAGGCAAAGGAATCTTCGGTTGCCTGTATGAAGGATGGACTTGATCGATTCTCTAGGTGGAGTGGGCTTACTCCAAATAATAACAAAAGCGAAGTGTTTATCTCAGGCGGTTCGGAGATCTTACGGGACCGCATCCTGGAAATGCTTAATTTCCGTGCGGGCTCTCTCCCTGTCAAATACCTCGGCGTCCCTATCATCACTGCAAGACTTAGCAAAGCAGACTGCAATGCCCTGGTATGCCTTCTAACTGCAAGAATTCAGTCTTGGACTCACAGATTTCTTTCCTTTGCGGGTAGACTACAATTGATAAAATCTGTCTTACATGCTATTCAAGTCTATTGGGCCTCTATTTTTTGGCTTCCATCGTCTATCGTTGATAAGATAGAACAAATATGCCGCCGCTATGGAAGGGCCCGGCCCTAGGAATAGGCGGTGCAAAAGTATCCTGGGAGGATGTGTGCCTCCCCAAAAAGAAGGAGGTCTTGGAATTCGGAGAATTCGGGATAATAACATTGCTGCGATGATCAAGCACATATGGATCCTCTTCACGGATAAGGTATCCCTATGGTGTAAATGGATTCATTCCAATCACCTTAAAAATGCGTATTTCGGTCCATCGCCCCGACGTTTTGTTCATGGGCTTGGCGGAAACTTTTGGCCTTGAGGGATGCTGTTATTGGTTTTTTTACCTGGAAGATAGGGGATGGAAAATCAGCTTCGTTGTGGTTTGATCCTTGGTTGGATATAGGCCTCCTCAGCGTATATATTCCAACACCGACATATACAAAGTCACCGCTCCTACGTGAAGCAACAGCTTGTGGAATTATTCTCAAGCAATGGTTTCTCCATTCGCCAGAACCTGTGCCCTTCAGTTACGCTCCCCACTCTCTCTCATTTTCCCGATTCTTTTTGTGCAAATTGCACCCATCGGGACGGTTTACCATTGCCTCCGCCTGGGATACAATCAGGAAGAAAGCTCCACCGGTCCCTTGGGCTACACTCGTTTGGGACAAATCGATCACTCCTCGGCATCAATTTTTGCTATGGATTATTACACGTCAACGCCTTCCTACGCAGGTTTATCTGATGTCTCAGGGCAGAATTTCAGGCGGCCAGTGTGTCTTCTGCAAGGCAACACCGGATTCAATAGACCATTTGTTTTTTGAATGCAAGATCCCCAACTCTCTGGCGAATTTTTGGGCTGGAAAATGCAATCTTCCATGGTCCAACCGACCCTGGTCTCAGAACATCCTTTGGATCAGCAAGCACTTAGCCGGAAGCGAGTTTTACTTTGAACTTGCGAGGTTCTCTTTTGGAGCTTTATGCAATGTGATCCGGAACACCGAAACAACCTCATATTCCGGTCCTCGATCTTTTGTGCCATCGATGCAACAACACCTCATCAAGGCAGTCAAAGACAAAGCTCTTACCATCCAAAGAGTTGTGGACTCACCAAGGAATAGGAGATTGCAACGATGTTGGGGCTTCGACCCTTGTATTTTTAGATAGTCCCTAGTAGGAGGGTTGTCATGTAACTACTCCCTCTTTATTGTCTATTTGTTCTCGTATGATTCTCGCTCCCCCTCTCTCTTGGGTAACGGTTCATCCCATTTGACCGTTGAGGAGCTGGGTTCCATCTCTTGTAAATTGCTGGGTTGAAAATCAATATATACTTACCATTTACCAAAAAAAAAAAAAATTAGTGAGTATAGGGTTTCTAATGTTGGGCCAAATATTGATGCATTTTAGTAATATGGGAGGAGTCAGGTATACATAGCTAAGTTTGTATTTTAAATAAATAGGTCGATTTGAGTCGGACTATCTTTCGACCAGACCAACACATTTGACAACCCTAGCCACTGTCACAACGACTAGGCCGATCTGAAGTTGGAAATCTGTCTTGACATTGTTGCCACTAGAATTCCATTATTAGAACCCGTGTCTTCATCAACACCCTCACATTCGTATGAAACAATAACATCTTGCTATTGATAATCTTGAGGAAATGAGTGAAATTTTGGACACGCTGGGCATATCGGAACTTGAGTGAAAGTAAAGAATTTTTAGACAAAAAAAAAGTTTGAACCAAAATTGTGATCTAACCTAAAGTTGGAGATTTTTAGGGAATTAGCTCATCAAAAAATCATATGCCTTAATTTTATGGATGACATGATGAAGAAAATCTTTCATATTACATAATAGGCATGTAAATTACATTACGTTGATTTACCATTTATTTAATCTAATAAAATGAGTAGGTAATGACTTCTTCATCTAGTTAACATTTGGTAGTCTCACATTTACACCTAAAATAGACAAATCCATGATCACCCAAAGTTTTGCTTTAGTGTGTACTATTAGAAACTTGAATATATCTTTGTTCTTCATTTAAGAATAAGTGCACTATAAGTTCTAAAAACTTATTAAGATAGTACAATTGTGTTCTAAACTTTCCACGAATGGAGTCAAGTCCTAAAACTTATTAAATTAGTGCAATAAAGTCATTCTGTTAATTCCATCCAATTTGGTTAACGAAAAATGCCGATATGGACTTTTTTATTATTTTTTCTCTCCTACGTGGCATTAACATTATTAAAGCATAAAGTATAAGACTAAAATGACATTTTCTAGTCCAAATCCTATTTTTTAAGCCTAAATGTTAGTTATATTAGATAAAAACATAGGAAAAAAATGACCCACAAATAAGAGTCCCTCCGGTTGTGGGCCGCCGCCCGATCGCCGGAAGAAAATTGACTTAATAATTGAAGGTTTTCATGATAATTATCTATGGTTTCTTTATCCAAACCCCCATGTTCCCTCTTTAGTTTCATTTATTTTCTTGTTTTCCTTACAACGGGGATGCCCTCGAGCTGATGAATTTAATTTAAACCTTATACCATACCAGCTTCACAAGGATTCTTCTAAGAGCAAAAGCAGTGAACAGCCTCCAATCAGCTGTTTTGTTCTTTTTTTCTTGCGTTGGAGCCTTTGATCAGTTTATTAGTTTCCGAAAGAGAAACCGAGGCACTTTCTCTCTCAGCAAGATAGGAATGTTCTACAGTTGTTTTTCGAGGATTGAAAATTGAAAGTATTGCCGGGCAAAAGAGCCCTCCAAATGGGGTCCATCAATATATAATTAAAAGTCAGGGCCTACAATGCATGTCATGTGATTCATCTTAAAAAGAGTGAGTTAAAAGAATTGCCTGATGGAAAAAGTTGTAGAACACAAGAGTCGTCCATCTTGAATGAGAACACAACATAAAAGTCATGTTGCGGATACTGCAACTGATATTGAAGACTGATTCGCGAAATGATGTATTAATATAATCGGTTTATAAAATTAGATGTTTTCAAACTAAATCCACATTTATCAAGTGATATTTGTGTTTACTGTTCACCGATTATAGCAGTTATAGTTATTCTAGGTCTTCTCGATGGAGCTCATAAATGCTCAAGGCTTTATATGATTTGGAAACCCCCAAAAAAAGGCACACTAATATTTTGCTTAACTTGGAAACTTGACTATATTGTATAGTTTATTTTTTATTTGAGTTCTATTACATACTTTTGCTTGAATTGATTTTTGTACATACGAAACTAATGGAAGTTTTTGAATTTCGAACAAGATGGGAACGACCGGTCTTATGTGCCATTTTAAGTTTATTCATGAGAAGTCATATGATTGGGATGAGCTAAATGTGCACAAATATTATCGAAGCGTCGCTTCTTGTGAAAATTATTTTCTCTTCCCTACATGCAGTCTACATGTGAAAGAAGGACATTGAGTAGTAAAAAAACGATAAAAAGTTAATATCACAAAAATCTCAATTTGATATTCATATGACAAATTTGCTTCAAACTAATTTTTTGATAAAAAAAAAATCTTAAACTGATATACCTATAACGAATTTATTTCAAATTAATTTTTTGACAAAAAAATCATAACTTAGTATAGCTGTGACAAATTTATCCCTTTTTTTACTACTAAAAACACTAAATTGATACATTTGTGATAAATTTACCTTCAATTAGTTTGTTAAATTGAAGAAATACCACAACGAGCAACAAACTGGTATATACGTGATAAACGGAAGGTAAAACCCTAAACTTTTATACTAATCGACTATCACATGTCATCCATCTCAGTATTTTAATAGTAAAATTTAATGGAAACTAACGAAGGGTAAATTTGTCACGATTGTACCAATTGGGTCTTTGATAATCAAAAAATTAGTTTTGAGTAAAATTATCACAAATATATTAGTTTGGGATTTTTCATATTATTAACCTGATCTTAAATAAGAAATCTGGAATTTCTCAAACGTACAGAGGTAAAAATACAAGGCACTGCAGAACAGAAACGTGTGGAACCAGTGAAACTTGCAAAATCATGGCTGCTTTTCCGCCACTGTTGGACCGGAGCGAGACCAACTGGACCGTCCAAGTCAACGAGAGAGTCAAGCTCAAGCCCACCGACAAGCAACAGTATTGGAAGAAGCCGTCCGTCTACAGGGTCCCCGCCTGCGTCACCGACATCAACCGCATGGCCTACAGGCCGGCCACAATCTGTCTCGTTCGGCCCCTACCACCACGGTGAGGACCACCTCCGCCCCATGGGGGACCACAAGCGCTGTGCACTCCACTTCCTCAGGCGGTCCGGGAAACCCTTGAGCCCTTCATCGAGTCCCCTTTGGGAGGTGGCGGTAGACCTCCAGGAGAGCAGTGGCAAGCCGGTTCCTAGAGCTGATGATCACTGACAGCTGCTTCATACTCGAGATCCACCAGGCTGATACACAGGAGGTCTATGACTATGCGCCCAACGACCCCATCTTCAGCAACCACAGGAAACTCCACATAATGTAGTATATAAGGTGGGACAAGCTGATGCTGGAGAATCAGCTGCCGATGCTAGTACTGGATCGACTGGTCGCCGTCAACACCAAGAGTGATGGCAAGAAGATTAGTTTCTTAGATCTTGCTCCGTAGTAATAGAGGTTGTTGCAAACACGCAAGCTGCATACCATGTTCGCCTAACAGTACATTTTGGTATTCTCAAATGGACACCACCTGGGATCAATGAAATCTAATGCTCCCGAAATGTTGGATTCCTGGTACAAGATTTACCAGCAATTTCATTATCAAATCCATCAGCACTACTGGAGTTTCTTATTTTTTCCTTTTATGCAATCTCGTATTCAATGCGCTGACTTTACTCCAACAACACAGGAGGACGACTTCATCAACAGGCTCATCCTCAAGTTCTGCTCCCATGACACTCGCATCATGACGATGGGCAAATGCCTGCACATCCTGGACGTCTCCTGGAAGAGCCTGCTGTTTCCATGAGTAGAGGCCCAAGAAGGTCCGGCACAAGTTGGACAACATGGGGCGCATGGGCGGCAATGGCATAATCAGGCTGGCCACCGAGCTCAGTGAGGCCAGGGATCTGGTTCAAGAAGAGCAAGACCACCAGCTGCAAGGACATTTCCTTTGCCAATGGGGTCCTGACGATCCCTGTGATCGAAGTGGACGGCACCACTGAATCCATGTACCTCAACGTCATTGCCTTAGACCGCTTCCACATTGGGGTCAGGAATGAGGTTTCGTCCTACATCTCTTTAATTGGACAACATCATCAACAGCAAGCGGGATGTCGCGCTGCTCCACGACCGGGGCATCATCCAGAATTTGCTCAGGAGCAACAAGGTGGTTGCCAAGCTGTTCAACTCACTGTCCAGGGATGTGAGGCTCGAACCCGATGGCAGCCTCAACACCGTGCGCAAGAAGGTCAGCGAGTACTGCAAGAAGCCCTGGAACTTGATGTGAGGGCTAATCTCATCCACACCTACTCCAGGAACCTTTGGGCTATCTCCCCTCTCATTGTCGCCATCTCCCTCTTCGAGCTCACTATTATACAGACCGTATATACCAAGCTAAGCTACGACAATAGCCCTAGCCCTAGCCCTGCCCCTGCCTTTTTTGGTCTTTCTCCTAATGGCTGATGTTCTTGTTAATTGTCATTGCGAATGATTTGGTCCACCTGTTTTCAGTCGCGTTTCCCTCTTCAAATGTTTTGAATGACGGACATTTGGCTGGCAATCCATCGATTTCAAAAGATGATTCTCTTGTTTCACTCATCTTCATGATTGTCAAATTTGGATAGATCGTTCTTCTTGATTGAGTTTGTTAAGTTGCTGCAACTTTTAGTGAAAAAAATATACCTTTCAAAGTAAAATCTCTAATCCCAATCGCCCAGCAATCAATCATTGAGAACAGAGAATAAACATACTTTTATGCCTGAGATATTTTTAAACTTCCAATATCCTTCGTCAAAATAAAAAACTACAAAAGAAATTCACCCTTAGAGACCGCCATTATAAAATCCTATAACGAAAAAAAGTGACGGCGAATTGCTAATTATGTACAGAGAGCCCACAAATTTGGAGAACTGCAGTTCTCTAACCTCACTGAACAGAGCATATATAGTTTCTGTATGAACTGCAACGAACCACAATTTAATACATGCGGCTAGTTGCTTCAATAAATATTCAGCGATTGAGAGTGTCCTTCCAGAATTGGAGTACGATACCAAGCTTCCTATCGTTTTCTGATTCCAATTAAACTCAGCTGCCATAAGAAGAGTTATCAATTTTGCGACATTGTCAGACAAAAGGGTAATGTTTTGTAGTTGAAATAAAAGCAATGGAAGGAAAAGCAAACATACAATGTTATTCTCAGGATGCCTCCAATAAAAGCCCTGGAGGAAAACAGGCAAGACATTCGTTGCGGCAATGACATAAATAGTCAACGCATGCTTCCCTATCCACTCCAGAACCGTGGTAGTACGCCTAAGTCCACCGAAATCAACCTGTTGAGAAAAAGCACATTAGGAGAAACCAGAATGTGTGGAACATAAGACTCCATAAGGACAAGATCCTCTATAATGTAAAACAAATACATCAAATTGTAAAATCTGGACGAGTCAGTACGTGAAGGAGGGAATCAACAACACATTACCATCAGGTATATCAAGGTGAAGAGAATGCCAGCTACACCAGCAGTGACAGCCGTGTAACTGCATGAGTAGAGAGCCTTATTCACATGCATGCCTGTTGCGCAAAAGCAAATGAAGATAAATTAATATAAGTGCCCTCAGAACTGATAGTTGATTGGGATGAATAATCAAGATCAAAAGTAATCACCAAAAAGATCTAACGCCAGGCCTAGAACCACAAGAAAAGAAGATGAGATCATCCAGAGGAAAGTTCTATCCCCATGATCCTGGAAGCAAAATGCCGAAAGAAGAAAAGGTCAAAAAAGTAATCTCCATTGGGCTAGATAAAATCACTGCAATACACTATTCTCTCACCTTAAAATGGACAATCACATGTCCAAAGTGCAAGCCAACCAAGCATGTAACCGCTGCCATCACGGAACTGCATACGGAAAAGCATACACATTGTTGGAATACATGAAACCAGTAACAAATCAACAATTGTCCTGCTCCACAAAGAAGGCAACCGCATATATTTCATCGAAGGCAAGTTGGGTAATTAAATCACTAAGCTAATCACAGAAACAAGAAAGATAATGAATATACTACATGTCTTTGGCCTTTTTACAGACAGAACCACTTTTGATTTAGCACCTAGTATAGCAAAATCTGCAACTTTTATCTTTCCACCTTCCCCTCTTCCATCCTAGTCCCTCCCCTATTCCCTGATGACTAGTTCTCAAAAATCACCTTAAAAGGCCTTCAGGATCAAAGGGGGCCTGGCACCATGATGGAGCATTAGCAGGCAAAGGACCGGGCTCTGGAGAATGAATACTGCATTGCTGTGAAAGAGAATGAATTATCAGAACAAGTAAACAAACCTGAAGGGGGAAAACAATAAACATAGAAGGCAACTATGATGAAGAGACCTTTGTCCGCGCATATGATGGCTTTCTGTATAAATGTCGAATTCCCAACACCTCACGATCGATCATTGCGACAGCATTACAAGCTGGTCCAGTATTTCCCCGCACTCCACATTTAACCTTTAAATGGACAAATTTTAGCACCTAGTTAATCATAAATCATACTAATGTGATCAATCCAGGAAAAGATTGAGCAATAAATTGAAAAGCTCACCAAAATTCTTTCTGGTGAAAGGGAGGGAGATTCAGCTGGAATCTGATACTCCCAGTCAGGCACATACAAGCCATATAATAATGCAATATATACAATGGTGAGAACAAGTACCATGGCCCTGGAAGAAGAGATGGACATGGCATCAGCTAAGGAAGTCAACATAGAGTAATGCAGTCTGATGGAATAGACTTTCAAATTGATGACCCTAAAGAGTTATTGAGTCGAAGGCCATTTATTACCCTAGAAAAAAATAAAGTCTTTCTTATAGAGAATGTTGGATATCCAGAGTTTTGGAATAGACAAGGGAATGAAGTGGAAATTCGTTCCACTAATTACTTGACAATACTCTAGAGCAAAATTCTTCCCATCAGTGAAGACACACAAGTTCCATTCAAGTGGAAGTGATTAATGACACTACCACCACATTAACTATTCCTATCATTATCTGAGTAAAAAAATTTTTGATCGCTAAAATTCCCTGTAGAGCAAGCTGAGGAATCTAGCAGCTTTCTTGCCCTAAACATGGAAGAAAATCACTTGACTAACTGACTTAGCAGCGCATTGATATTCACAATATTTCCAGTTTTGGAAACATTGAGACCAGCTTGTCCAGTATCTGGAAACGAAAACCATTCAATAGCGAGAATAGTTATTCTATTTAATCTAAATAGCATACCATTGCCTTCTGTATTTCTTCAGCAGAGAAAAACCCGAGTTAACATCATCATCACCCTTCAGCCAAATCTCACATAGTGCTGCTACCATAAACGCTATAGCTATTCTCTGGAGGGGCAGGAAGGTGTTTACCAAGTAATTAGAGAGCACATGAAACTTCAATAAGAAGAAACAACTAAAAGAAGAGCTTTATTAAAGCACGTACTTGCAGTATTCCCATAAATCTCATTTGTTGCATGTCCACTCCATAATTAAGACTACCGACACCATGAAAATAACCACCTAAAGGGAAAGAAATGACAAAAAATAAGGCATATGATCCTAGGATGATACGGACGACAAAAAAATATCCAGACATAGATGAAAGAAAGTATAACATAAACCTCATTCAGCAAGTAACCAACAAACTCTGCAAAGAGTATGTTAAAACTGTCCCATATAACCAAAAACTACGTATTGAGTATGGTACCTTGGAGGAAAAGACCTAAAAGCAAAAGCTTAAGCACCCGAAGAAGGACTTTTCGAGTTGCAGAAGCTCTGGATGACATTTTCTACAAGAAAAGAAATCTATCAAATCATTGAGTTGATCACAGTAACTACCTTGAAAGAAGTAAAGAAGAAAGAGGCAACATGCATAGGAGACACCTAGCTCTACGGTTTAGGATTTGAGGTTCAAGATTAAAAAAGCATAGCATATTAGATCAGAATGAGTTCTTGGAGATATAAAGAAAGACATCAGCAACAAGTACCTTGTACGCAAGTCCCAGTGAGACACCAACAATAAACAGGAAAAATGGCATTACATAATCTGCCAGAGTTAAACCATCCCATGGTGAATGGTTGATGGTAGGGAAGATTCCACCCGCATGATCCACGACAATCATTAGCTGCATGAAGCAAATTAAGTGATAATTTAGCTAAAAGTCAGTTTCAGGACCCAGAAAAATATATCAAAGAAATCTGCAAGCAAAGGGGTAGTCACTAAGTGATTCATGGTTGTCATTATACCTTTCCCAAGATCACATGTGGCTGAAATATTACAACATATTTTTCTCTTAAGCTTCCCAGATACAGGGTCTACTTATTTATTAATCAGCTAACAGGAAAAATCCCACTCCAGAGCACACATGAAACAATCTGACTTGAGAAAGCTGCAAAACTAGTGGGAATGAAACCAATTTCTTTCTTACCGCTTAATATCCAGGAGATCATAACATCAGTCAAGATTGTAAAAGTTCTACGTAGAGAAAATTGATGATATGGTATATAAACTACCATAGTTCAGCCACAATGCCCCACCTTCAACAATATTATAGCAATTAACGGCCAGATAAAAGCCAATGCATCCGATTGCATTTGTTGCAGAACTAAAATAGGCTTCATTTAGCCCACCTAATTATTCCCTACAACATGTTTAGAAAGGAGTAAATCACTTCTGATACATTTTGAAATGACGGGAACAGAGTTCATGCCTGAGCCCTCCCAGACTATAGTTTTATCAAGTTAAATGAACTTTTGACTAATGTAGGCCGGGGAGCTTTTGCCCCATCTGTTTTGGACTGAATTTCAACATGTCTAGACTCTCCGCAGCTCGTGACATTATCTGAAAGCATATCATTCCAAAACCTCTCCTATTGCAAGGAAAACCGTATGCAGGGTTATTATTATTTCTTCAGAGTGTGGCACTAGGAAGACCACTCGTTCTTTATCCATATTATTATATCTTCAGATTGGAGCAATAGGAAGAAAGCTCCCTTTTTTTCCCTTAATATGGGTAGGATGAAACCAACTTCATAAGCAAAACATAGATAATGGTTTCCTCTGTCTTGACTTTAGCTCTAAGTAAAGAAGATGCAACAACATCCATGCAGGGACCATGAGATGGGGGCCAAGTGGGGTCTACAGGTGCTTCATCAAATATATATTTTTTTTTGGCCTGAATATTAATATTGACATAAATATGTTATAAATCTAAAGATACCTTCTCCAATAACTTCCCTTTCCCCTGTTTCTCAGGTTCACGAGAAATGGAGAGGTTGATAGCTGGCCATGCCTCAAAACTAAGGAGAATTGCATTAGAAGAAAACATTACCTAATACATTGCTCATTTCCCCAAGTTACATTAAGGAGGCAAAACAACTACATTATCAATGAATATGATTAAGATAATAAACCAACCCTTCGTCCAAAATTAAAAACAAAAGCTTTCTATGTTTCTGCGGATAACAGTTGGTCTACCGATATTATCTGTACAATAATAGACATGCTCGGCTGGCTACGACCTTCCGGTACTCAAATTCAACACTTCCGATGCGGCTTCTACGATGCCAAATTAAAGATAATCGCAACACATAAAGAAGTTTCACATCCCCATCAATATCTATTTTATCAAATCATCAGCAACGAATCCGTCGAACCGGCGGCAACTTTCCGGTAAGCAGATCCTGAGATTCCGGCAAATGCCCACTGAGAATGAGCATTGTGGGACTCTTTAACGATTAAGACACGTCGCTTTCCCAACAAGATGATTAAAAAAAAAAGGAAAAAAAGGCCGAGAGCAACATTACCACGACGGAGAGGCCGCGAAACACGTCCAGAGAAACAAGCCGCTGCCGCCGCTCGGATTCCCTTCCGCCGCCGCCGACGCCGCCGCCGCCGCGGCGGCGAGAGGCCGATCTCGAGTCGGGGACCCGCCCCGCCGCCTCGACGTCGACGCCGCCGACGACGACACAGCCGTCGCCGGCGCGCGGGAAGCCCCCCTTGGGGTCGGGAGAAGCCTTCTCGACGTCGCCATTGGCGTCCTCAGTCCTCACCCGCTCGTACACCCCCATCGCCGTGTGGAACTGCGCGGCCATCCGCAGACGAGACTCTTCTCTCTCCTGCCCTCCCCTCTCCTCCCCTCCAAGGAGAAAGCAAAAAGAAACAAACCCACGAAGGACAAAGGGCAAACAGAAGGAGAGAAGCACGAGCCCCCGAACCAGAACCAGAACCAGAACCCAGAATCCAAAGAAGGAAAGAAAAGGAAGAAGAAAAGGAAGCGAACGCGGCGGAGGAATGCCCTCCACACAGCAACCGCGAACTCGAAGGGATCGCTAGCGGCGAGACGTACGTACCCTTCTCCGCTCCGCCGTCCCACGGCAGACGAGCGACGGAAGACGAGGATGGCGAACCACGACGACGGACGAAGGAGAGAGAGAGAGAGGTGTGATTCTGCGTGGAAGAGGAAAGATATATGCGATGCCCGCCATTTAGTAAGATAATAATAATTAATACATTTTATCTATTATTCTTTTAAAATTTTTACCTTTTAAAAATTTGCCTAATCAAGTCCGGATTAGCAGCTTTTTCCTCCTTTCCCCCTCTCCGGCTCTCTCCATCCGTCCATCAGGAGTCAAAGTGGGGTCCACCTTGCTGACGTGGCGCGCCGCGATTGGGCAGCGTAGCTTGGGGGAGGATATTTTATTTCCGTTTTTACGGAGTGCGCGGCCCCCACACCGCGCGCGCGCGCGAGCGAATGGGAAGGGGGGGACTCACTGAGTCCAAAGGAAATATCTCGGAGACTCGGACCGAGCCCGACTCGGGCGATCCCAGAAATCTTTGCCGCGACCCCGCGGATTCAGGTACCGTTACGATTCTATTGGAATCCTTCCGTTTTTATTTATTTATTTATTATAATTTTGTTTTATTTTCTTAATCCGTTGATATCTCCATTAAAATCGATGTTATTATCGGTAGTTAAAGCTGGATCAGGCGGTAATGATTCATTTTATGTTTTCGTCTCTTATCCTGTAATATTCAATTTTTAATTCACCTCAAATCATTGTGTGAATTCAATGTGATATGCATGTTGATTTCGAAGATTTTTTCCTCCAATCATCATATCCCTTCCTCTCGTCGCAAATTTGGAAGTCCATGTGGGTTGGGTCGGGATTAATCATGGACATAATCAATGAGTTGCACGTGAGAATCCATCTAATTTTAGAAATCCACGTCAATTATGATTGGCTCGTCTAAAGTGAGTAAAAAGCATGTGCACTACCGGAAGGCCCTAAAAGAGGATGAGCATTGATGGTCTAGAGTCAAGATGAGGTTCCTTTTCCTGTATACCAAAACAGGAATGGGGTGTGGGGGCAGCATGCTCAAATGACTCAGTGACAATCCATCTAATTTTAAGTTTTCGAGTTGAGTTTGTCATTAAGGAAAAATCTAACATGACGTTTCATGTTGAAACCATGAAAAACATTAAGGATTATATTAGGCGAGTTAGAGCTCACCATAAAAATAAGAATCGAGAAGAGGAGCAAGTGTGGGGGAATCCTCGCTTGGGGGTTTGGGGCAGTGGGAATGGAGGGTTAATCGAATTTTGGGCTCGGAATCCGAAAGTCACACATGTTCAAGAACGGGCAAAAAACTGCTTTAGATTAAGGCTATATGTAAAAGCCAAAAGTTGTTGACCTATGTTCTTGCGTAGGGTATATGGTTCCGCAAATGGCCAATTGTCATCCCGATTAATGTAAAAAAGATTGAAAAAAAAACCCATAAAGTACCGGGGGGAGAGAATTTGACGTTACGTGCGAATATAAGAAATAAATAAAAAAAAGGGCAAAATACGCAAAGCATCCAACTGGCGGTGGTGGGGCGGTAGTCTTAAATTCGGTTCTGATGCGGCTCCCCGCACCGCCGCCGCAGCAGCAGCAGCAGCAGCAGGAAAACCCAACAATGGGCTACCTCTGTCCTTCCTCTGTTTTTTAATTTTTTGACGACCTCAGTTCACGAGAGAAAAGCACGACGCGCTTTCCGAAGGACCTGATGCTCAACAGAGGGAAGTCGGTCGATGGGTGGGAAAGAGGTTCCCCACTTGGGACAACACGACAAACGACACGACAAGGATTCGACTTTTTTAATCGCATGGGAGGGGGCGCGACTGACGACGTCCGTCTGTCGTCGTCCGTGTGGCTTTTGATGCATCGAGGATCCTCTCCTCATTGCGTTTGCTCTTTTTTGCCCGTACTCTTTTGGGAGGAAGCGACTTCATCTCTCCCGGCTCTAGCCTCCCTCTCATGCTAATAGATAGAGCCTCCGCAGATGGCAGATGATTTGACCTTCCTATAATATTGCAGTAAATTTAACTCTGAATATTCCAATTACGCTGATTTATTATCAAACTTATTGAGATTTGCTAATTTACTCTTTAGCCGGTTTTGATTGAACATATGCATATGATGATACAGCTAATAATGATATTATAATTTTTTAATTTAATGAAATTCTTTTCTCTTCTTTTTCCATTTTCCCTTTTCCCTCCTCTAGGCATTGTTTCTCAAGCGAGAGACCCTCGTACTAGGTTTTGTGAGGGCCACCCTCTCCTATTGATGGCAAGGGCAATTGGGGCAAGATCCGGTCCAATTCTTAATTCAACTCCTTGCCAGCTAGCGCTGGCAGCTCCTATTGTACAAGGACATAACTCGATTGAATCTATTGAATCTAGCAAATACCGAGATACTAGCGATGCCCTATCGTGTGGGGGAGTTAAGGTCAGACGATGTATATGAGCTGTGCGGAAACACTGTGGAGGGTAGTGAAGTGTTGTCCTTGAATTCGGAGTTACATATCGTTGCAGGGTGAGTACACTACAAGATTTCTCAGTAGCAATCGATTTCAAAGGTTGCGGTTTTGGAGATTCGTATGGCCATAAAAGCAAATAGAAAGAGATGCCCTTTTCTGGGAATGGTCACATCCTACATTGTTTTTTTTTTTACCATAATGCCCTTGACGATGATAATGGTATGTCAACTCTTTGTCTGTTGAAGGTTTATTAGTCACCAGGGGCGGACACTAAATTTGCGAGTTGCCTTACATAATGGAAAGGCGAGATTTGGATGGGTCCTCATAATTTCTTTAGACTTTTAGGTTTTTCCTATAAAAGGCAACGAAATTCGAAAATTTCAGGATATTTCAATTTAAGTAAATGTTAAGCTAGAAATTTTTACCATGTTTAACATTATCAATCGCAGTAGAGTGAGAGGGATAAAGGAGGGAAGGGTATGATCGTGCGACTCAATCACACATATGTTGTAATTGACATGTAACTAGGTTAGAACACGCACTGCACGCGTGTGGAAGTAGTGCAAAGTTGAGTAGGTTTGTAAGAAGGAAAAAAATAATAGATCGAGAGTTATCTCAAAAATTAAGAAAAGAGTAGTAGTTAGGTATCTTCCAGAGGAGGAAAAGGGTGAAAGGATGAGATAGTTATATTTTCAGTGGGGTAAAAGAGTTGTTTAAGTAAGTGGGTTCGGTTAGGATGACGACAGTTGATATCTTCTTATTATTCTATCAAGAATGGCTTTGGAAGGAATGAAATATGAGACAAAAAATTATTTCG
This sequence comes from Corymbia calophylla, assembly GCA_014182845.1. Classification (NCBI taxonomy): domain Eukaryota; kingdom Viridiplantae; phylum Streptophyta; class Magnoliopsida; order Myrtales; family Myrtaceae; genus Corymbia; species Corymbia calophylla. The sequence continues at coordinate 15,419,616 of CM024702.1, forward strand.
ACTTAAATAACTCCATGACTAAAGTAACCGCCCACAAATGTTAGCCCAGGACCACCAACAACCTGGCTATGGATGGGCACGGGTCAGGGCCGGGCACGGATCGGGGCCGGGCCGGGCAAGGTCGATATCCGGGAATTCTTCCTCTTTGTGAAAATTATCTCTGAGTTGATATATAGCCTCTCAACCTTCCATTATCACTGAGATTCTCAGTCGACCATAGGATTACTGTATCTCCAGAAGCTGCATTGCTTTCTTTCGATCCCGGGCTCTTCGAGGCTTCACTGAATCCCGCTCGAGGTAACTCCTTGGATGCCAAGACTTAGGTTTTACTAGCCATCTCTGGATGATCTTTTCAAGCGAAGGGAAAGAAAGATCGATACCGGGCCATTGAGACGTGTGCTTTTTGTTACGAAGCTGAATCGGTCTGTTTTATAGAGAATAAAGACGCATCGGCTAATGAATTTCCCACTCGTGAGCTCGTGAGAGACTATCATAGGAAGAACGTGGGCTACTAAGGTTGGTTATATGCCATTCTGAATGGAGGTCAAGAGGGGGAATTTGAAGGGGAAGGAGGGGAGAGAAAAGAGAGCCCTTGTTCCCTTTATCTTCATGGGCCTCTGATTGAAAATTCAACTGCACTCCTCAACCAAGCTGCCATTAAAGAAGAAAATGAGAGTTAAGCGTTGTGTCACAGGCCAATAGTTACGGCCCATGACACATGCATATATGTTCCGGGGCTGATAGCATCTTCACTTTTATGGAGGGTTGAGTTGTTGCCGAGAGGGGAATTCTCTCTCCAGTGACATATCTTTATGCTACAATCCCAAATAAACTGAACCCTTTGGAGCCAGACTCTAGGAAATGTTGCATTCTAGCTCGTTCAAGCAGGGTACATTTGCCCGTGAGATATTTAGGCATGCCAATAGTTTCAGACAAGCTTTAAACTCAATGATTGCAAAGTGCTTACTAATAAGGTATCTGAATATTTCAGATTTAAATCACTAATAATAAGTTTGGTTGCAGCAATGGAATAAGACTGTAGCGCCACCTAATGTAATAATGGTATTTTTGTGACACTTTCTAAAGACGGTTAGAAACAGCAAACACTGCACAATTGAGTCGAGCTCATATGGCATGTTATTCACCTCCCAGCATTATTTGGTTAGGACACCATATGGCTGCAATACCCGATTAAACAGATTCGACCACCTTTTCTAATGCCAAAGAGCTGCAAATCTGAAGATTAAAATATATGAGCAACTTGATTAACTTCAATGATCCACAAAACATTCGAGTTTATCGATACACATATTTGATTTCATGAAGGAACTCATGGTAAAACTTCCAAGTAACTCATCCATCGGATCTAGCGATGTCTTAAATGTTGATAAAAAATAAAAAATTCACCTCCATAGAACAGTAGCTTCCCTGTAGTCACAGAGAGTAGGGCAATCGGCAATATAAGCTCAATTTTTTCCCTTGAATGGGTGACATTAGAAACTCAGAATACTTGCAATCCACAACTTTTACCACAAGAAGATTGAATTTTAAAGCAAAGTTATGCAAATTAGCCAGCTAGGTCTCTCTACTGCCAAGAATTGACTGACAGCTAACTCGGCTGGAGAGCAAGGCCCAAGGATGGATTAGAAAATAAAAAGCAAATTCCTGGAAGTGAGTCTGAGTAGAAGAGTTTCGTACAAGATCAAAGATGGGGGAGCTCACTCGTCCGTATACTCTTCTCCATTGGCTTCCGCCTCTATATCTGCATTCCTGAGTTGATCACAAACGTGACGCTACATTATATCAGAAGGATGCACCGTCCGACGGAGGCAAGGGAACCATTGTCCCGCTAAAGTTTTGCTGTTGCCTATATACCTGAGGAAGAAATTTACATGAAGAAAGTCGTTCTCTTCCTGACATACCCACCTTTTAAATTTTTTTGGCCCGTTTAAAATCGTGAAAATTCACCATACAAAAATTCTTGACCATACATATGCAGTCGTGCATCTATGGGCCTAGAAGCTTTAGGACATGCCTTACTTTTTTTTTTTTGGTCGGAAGAGATGCACATTTCATTAGATACTAAATCAAAAGTTATGCAACATCTAAGCATAATAAATCTAAAAGAGCTTGCGGAGGGTTCGCAAGCCAACTACGAGGAAGAATCCTCCTGCAATGGGCCTTCACAATCCAGTCCACGACTTGATTTGCGTTTCTAAGACAATGGACTAGCTGGACACCTCTAAGTTGGCCTAGCCGAACTCTACAATCTTCAATCCAAGGTCGGATGGCCCATGGGCTTTGCTCAGTTCCCATCACGTAGCGCACAAGTGAAAAATTATCACTCTCCACTACAACCTGTAGATCACTATCCTTGTGTAGATCGATGAGATGTTTTACCCTTTCCAGCGAATGTTGTAGTGCCTGAGTTTCAACTTCAATTACCGACGAAGCTCAAGTCGATTTGACAAAACCATCCACTACAATACCCTTCGAATCTCGGCACACTCCAGCAATAGCTCCGTTTGTTGTCTCTCCCACCCACAAGCCATCTGAGTTAAATTTCAGCACTCCAGACGCTGGTGGGATCCATTTTGCAGGTTGGTTTGCATCTCTCTTGGTTTTTGATTTTGCTTCTGGGTTCCACCTAAAGTAGCTTTTTTGTGCTGACAAAGCCTCCTCTACCACCATTGTAGCTTGCGGCTGTCTTGATTGAAAAACATAGGCATTTCGGGCTTTCAAGATGGACCACAAGATTCCAGCAATAGTTCCCATGAATTGAGTCCCTATGAATCGGGTCAATTACAATAGTTCATCATGTTGGTTCCACATGACGTCATGATAAGGTGAAACGCATAACGGCATGTGCCCGATCTATATCAATCACTTAAAATCTTGATGCTTCGTTTGGAGGTATATATGAGTGGTGGATAACCAATAGTCAACCTAGTCAAATCCAGTCGAAAAGTTCCTTATCAAGAGTTTAATAAGACTCCGCATCTTGAGTATCTAAAGATGAAATTCTTTTTTGTGGATTAACACATAATTGCTCTTTCTTAGAGAGCCAACAATAATTGTCGGAGGCTAATCTTGGCTTTTAAGGTGAAACGCATAACGGCATGTGCCTGATCTATATCAATCACTTAAACTCTTGGTGCTTCGTTTGGAGGTAAATAGTCTTGATATAGTGCAAACTTCACAGGTAATGCAGTGGACAGAGTCATTTTTAATAAAAAATAGAACAATTTTGCAATGTAACATTCACTTAATCTAGTACAATGACTAGGCAAGGACTACTTCATCTTGAGAACATTCAAGTAGTCTCACGTTTACAACCCTTGAGTGGTAGATACACTTCAAATAGACAAATCCACAATGCATTCAACTCATGCTCCTAATTTTTTGCCCCATGTTCCATCTTATTATCTTCTTCTTCTTCTTTTGGCAAACACAAGATAAAGGCCATCATATAAGAAGGTCAGGTCAAAAATGGTTAGACCTAAATCGATCCATTTAACCCTTTTTGACTCATTTATATGCAAATACAAATTCAGTGACTCTTACCTAACCTAGATCCAATTCATATTACCGAAACATATAGATATTTAAATACAAGAACTTTTATGTCATTGTATAGTGTGTAAAAGATAAATTTTTTAGTAATTTTATAAGGTCCCAAATAAGATTTCAACTTGTTTAGAGTTTTTTTTATTGATTTTTTTTTAGTTTTCCAATATATCTCGAAATTAATAAGTTAATGAATATAGGACACATAAAATCATATACTAATTTTCACGATTTTTTAAAGCTTAAAATATCATAAGTGTTTTTACTATTTTTCGATTTTGAAAAAATAACTCATAAGAAGAAAATTAAATTAGAAAATAAATTGTCCCACCCAAAAACCCTCAACCGGAGTCGGAAGACAAGTGAAGACTGAAGAGTGAAGCAACCCCAACAAAATTCGACACTTCGGCGACGCGAGTTCCCACTTCGCACTCAAACCCCTTCAACGCAAACCCCATATATCCCAACCAAATTTACACTCATTCCTCATCGATCTCCATCGTCATCTTCATCTTTATATCTTCTGCAACTTCCAATGGCGGAGAAGCAAGCCCACCTCAACAGCGCCCTACCTCCGCCCTGGCCGCAGGGGGGGCTGCGGCTGCGGCTGCTGCGTCCTCAAGCTCATCTTCGACATCGTCCTCACCGTGGTCATCGCTGTCGGCCTTCTTGCCCTCCTCCTTTGTCTCATCTTCCGCCCCAACCTCGTCAACCTCCACGTCACGGACGCCGAGCTCACCCAGTTCAACTTCACCACCAGCAATGCCTAACTCGAGTACAACCTCAAGCTCAACCTCATCATCCGAAATCCGACCTGCTGCATCGGGATCTACTACGACCGGATCGAGGCGCGAGCGTTCTATCGGGGCCAGCGTGTCAACGCTGGGTACCTAACGCTATTCTAACAGGGCTACAAGAACACGATGACCTTTAATATTCTAGAGAGGAGCGAGCGAGCTTCGAGAGGGACTGTGGATGAGTTGGGCTTTAGATCCCCCAAAAAACCCACATTTTGTTTTGATTTTATCACTTAAATCCATATAAACCCATTTAGCAAAACTCAGCTAACTTATGTATGACCCAACTCATTATATATTAATTAATAAATGGGCTTTTAACTCACTTTGACACTTTCACGAACGACTAGATGGGCCTAGTCATGCCCCAATGCTTATGAATCTACTTTATACCTTATACTTTCCCAGCTTCACAAGGATTTTTGAAAAGAAGTGAATCGCCTTTAAATCGGTTTTCTTCCTTTTATAATAATTCTTTGAGCAAGAAAGGAATGTCCTCTAGTTGGCTTATTTGGGACCAAAACTGAATGTGTTGGTCGGGCGAAAGGGATCCGAATTGAGGTCGTCAATTTGCGTAATTAGAACTTAATGTAGAAACCCGATTCATCAAAATGACGAACTAATTGAGTGATGGAATTAGTCGCATTTGGATTAAATCGATGTTTTGCAAGATGTTCATGTTCAGAGTTTACTAATTCCAATTCATGGAACTTTGACCTTCTATGTCTTATTAGAGTCCAATGCATAAATGACATTCGAACAATAACATTTTACTTTAAATCCATCAACTTGCACATACGTGTTTTCAAATCGATTCTTTGTATTTTCTTATTTAATTTCAAATCGGATCTTTCAATTTTCTTATTTAATCAAGTATCTAAATTAGTAAATTTACTAATCAAATCTCCTCAACTTGAGATTTGATTAATTGGGTTTATTGTGTTCGATGAAGTGTTTACAAGAATTTTGAAGTTGAAAACTTGAGTAAAGTGTTTATGTTGAGAAATTTCGTTGCTCGAGGTCTAATTGCAACCTTCATTTTTAAAATTTGTGATCCCACAAATTAGCAAATAATAAACGGTACCAAATAATTTATTCTTGTCAAACTCTCACTCCGTATAGTACACTGATTTCAAATAATTAGATTTAGTGTACTTGATTAGAAAAGTTATGCGAGGTTGATAATTTGAATAGACACACACTAAACGTTTAAAAACTTGATTGAAAAAAATCCACGAATTCAAACATAGAAAGTCATCTCTTGCCTATTTGAAATAATTCACATTTATGCCTCTATTTGCAGTGTCACATATCTAATTTGAAATCCAACGAGGAAATGATTAATTAATGAAAGTAATTCAATATGTTTTATCTCACCTATGATGATAATCAATATGTTTTAATCGAACTAAACTTAGGCTACGTTATTTTCGCAAAAAATGAATGATTTAAAAAAATATTTTTAAGAAAATGATTCTGCTTGAAATAATTAGTTTATATTTGTCAAAGCTTGAAATAATTAATTGATAAAATATAATTTATGTCTGAGTATTTTCGTAAACAATGAAATCTTTTTTTCCATTCATTCATTTTTATAAGCATTACAACAATCAACTTTTTGAAAAATACATTCTAAATCATTTATTTTTCACGAATAAAACCCACCCTAAATGATTCAAACAAATGCAACCCTAATCTCTCTGTTGTCGGCGACCCTTTATCTCCCAAAAAAATCATCCCTAAAATAAATTTCACATGCAAGCTCTCAGCTTTGCTATGCTTTTCTCCTCTAGGCCTTAATTTCCTTTTCTTTTTTTCCTCTTGATCTAATCTGGCAGTATTTTTTCAACTTTTTTGGCATCATCTTTTGCTCATTGCTGTTAACATTTTTTTTCTTCCTCATCGTGGTGAATAAAATCTGCTTGTAGCTGATAAATTTGTGAAATATTTGTTACCAATCCAACCAGCAAGATGCTCGGGATGTGATTCCTTAGCTTCCAAACTCTATTCTCCCGATCTAGGCATAAATTTGAATTCACGAGCTTTTTTTTCTCAATCTAATCTAAATATGATAGTTTTTTAGAGGCGTTTGATTTGTGATGGTTCACATATTATTGTTGTTATCTCCGTATGGTGATGGTGTCAAGGAAGCTAAACTAATTTCTAGAGAAAAAGATTTCGGCATATGCCCATTATTACGGTGATCGGCCATTTGTGACAAACCCGATTTTTTTATTTATTTATGAAAGAGTGCTTATAAAACTGTGCTCTTGTATTTTTTGGGTTTTGTTTTGTAGCCCTTCTCTAATTTGCTTTGCTTTGCTTTGCTTGGAACCTTCTATGCTCCTCACGACAAATGAATGATATTTTCTTTCGAGAAAAAAAAAATTCAAATTAATCAATTTCCCTTTTGGCCCCTCAATTTAGTTTAATTCATATTAAGCGAGGCCCGCGAGCCGCGAGGGACCAAAGAGAAAAGTTCTCATTTGTGATTTGCCATTTTTCCTGGGCTTCAAAGGAAATAAAAAAAAGAATTTCGCGGGCACTTGACCCGGAAGGAACCGTAAAGCTTGCTCGAACCTCTGGAAATGGCGGGCGACGCAGCTCTGCTCCTGAACCTCGCCGAGATCGACGGCGGAGGGCGGGCCCCGGTGGCGGCCCGGCGCCCGCGGCGGCGATCATCCCGAGGGACTCTCCCATCCTCCTCTACTCCGCTCTTCCCTTCACCAAACAACCGCCTCCTCCTTCTTCCTCCTCTTCTTCTTCAGCCGCTTGTTACTGCGGCCACTGCTTCAGAATCTTGCCTCTGTCCTCCTCCCCACCGGCCGTTCCCTGCCCTGTGTGCGCTTGCCACGCGTTTTGCAACCCCGGCTGCCTCTCCGCCGCTGCCGCGACGCCGCACACCCCCGGGCTCGCCAAGCGCGCTCGCCTCGCCTCGCCGCTGCCCACCGCTCGGCGATCGCCTGTCGAGCGCCTTGTCCAGGCTCGGTTCCTCATCGCCGCTTGCAATCTCGCGGCTGTCTCTCCTTCCGATTTCCAGCTGCTGCTCTCTCTCCAGGGCCGAGAGGCACACGCCGACGACACCGTCGTGGCCGCGCGGTTCCTCCATTCGCCGCTCTCCTCGGCCCCTCCCCTCCTCCTCCGCCGCCTTTTCCGACGAAGAGCAATCGGAAGAAAGAGAGAATGGTTTTTCTTGTATATCTCGTTTTTACATATACATCAATGAATTTATAATGTAAGAGTGAAGAAATAAAAAAGGAAAATAAAATATATACATCGCTATTTTCCTATTTACTGTACTAATTAGCGATTGACTAAATCAATTACAATCAGAATCAATTTCGAGATCTTCGACCATATTTCCAACACTCCCCCTCAAGCTGGTGGCCTATATATGTCAAGGACACCTAGCTTGCTTAGAAGATATTTGTGCTGTCTCTGGCATAATGGCTTAGTAAAGATGTCCGCAGGTTGTTCCACTGTTCCGATTCCCTTTGTCACCAATACTCCTTCTTTGATTTTGTCCCGAGTAAAATGGCAGTCAACTTCTATGTGTTTTGTTCTCTCATGAAAAACTGGGTTTGCTGCCAATTTTAGTGCAGCATCATTATCACAGAACAATTCACTTGGTCCATTGACTTGTATTCCGAGGTCCGAGAGTAATCCTCGTATCCAGACAATCTCGCAAGTGGTTTTCGCCATGGCTCGATATTCGACTCGGTGATGACAATGATACCGTGGACTCGCTTTTTGTCTTCCAAGAAATCAATGATTTTCCCAATTTTATACAAAATCCGGTAACAGATCTTCTAGTCATTGGGCAAGTAGCATAATTTGTATCACAAAATGCTGTCATCTTCATACTGCAGTCACGAGATAAAAATATACCAAGTCCTGGATATCCTTTCAAATATTTCACGACTTTCAAGGCTGCATCCATATGTGACTGTTTTGGCATGTGCATGAACTGGCTGAGTATTTGCACTGCATAACTTATGTTAGGCATTGTCATGGTGAGATATATCAACTTTCCAACGAGTCGCTGATATCCTGATGGATCTTCGAGCAATGCATCCTTGCTAGGTGAAGAGGAGTTCACATCATACTCATGTGTCGTTAATTTTGCATTCTGTTCAATCGGAATGACTGACGGTTTACAACCTGATAAACCTGCTTCAGAAATGATTTCTAAGATAAATTTCCTCTGGCTAAGAGAGATTCCTTTATCAGTTCGAGCAATCTCAATGCCGAGAAAATATTTGGGAGGTCCTAAATCCTTGATGTGAAAATTGTAATGCAGATACTCTTTGAATCTTGCTACATCATAATCATTATTTCCCATAATCAGTTTATCATCGACATATATCAACAAATAAATCGATGAACTCCTTGTGCTACGTGTGAACAAGGCATAATCATGCTTTGAATGCTGAAAGCCTGCATTGGTTAATGTAGTGGTAAATTTAGCATACCATTGTCTTGATGCCTGCTTTAATCCATACAAGGACTTACGAAGACAACATACCCGATACTCCCCCTGTCTGCGAAGTCCTTGAGGTAGGTCCATGTAAATTTCTTCATCCAGGTCACCATGGAGAAAAGCATTGTTCACATCCATTTGATGCAGAGACCAATTTCGTATAGCAGCGACAGATAAGAAGGAACGTACAGTGACTTCTTTTGCTACTAGAGAAAATGTCTCATGATAATCAAAGCCTTCCTTTTGAGTAAACCCTTTAGCCACTAATCGAGCCTTATATCGCTCAATGGAACCATCTGCCTTGAACTTGATCTTATATACCCATTTGCATCCAATCGGTTTTCGATATGGAGGTAGAGGGACAATATCCCACGTATGATTCTCTGTGAGCGCAATAAGTTCTGTTTCCATTGCATGTCTCCACTGGGATCTTTTACTGCCTCAGCGAACGAAGATGGCTCATGTTCCTCTGATATGCGACTAATGCAACACATATGTTGTGGCGACAATTTGTTAAAGGAAACATATGAAGAAATAGGATACTGGGTACCTGAGGAACTGGCAGCAGAACATATATAATCCTTTGTCCATGTAGGTGGACGAGTCTGTCGCCCAGAACGTCGAGGCTGTTCACTTATATTAGGAGCTACTGATGTTGCATAATCAATTCCTGATGTATCCATTGAAGAAGAAGATGAAATATCTTCGGATAAAGTAGGTGATTCTACCTGGTGATATGAAGATTCCCTTGGTGCCGATATCAATTGGCCCGATGTCAAAGGTAGTCCTGATGTGACAAGAACTCTAGGTGCCATAGATAAATTTTCATCAGATAAAAAGATCTGATTGTTTTCTGGTGAAGCCTCGTGTGATGAAGACATCATCTCTTCAAATGGAAATACATCTTCGTGAAATATGATATCCTCGTTGTAAAAAAATTCCCTGTGGAAATTTCCATAACTCGATATCCCTTCTGAAAAGTAGGATATCCCATGAAGACACATTTGGTTGCACAAGGGCTCATTTTATCCCGAGGACCCACATTTGTTGCATAACACAAACACAACCAAATACCCTAAGATGATCATTATCTGGCCGTTTATTGTACAGCATTTCAAATGGGGACTTGCCATTAAGAATTCGAGTTGGCATGCGATTAATCAAATAAGCTGCTGTGATCACACAATTTCCCCAGAAATTTTCAGGCACAGAAGCTTGGTATTTTAATGCCCGAGCTACCTCTAAGAGATGTCTATGCTTGCGCTCAACAATTCCATTCTGTTGTGGAGTGTAAGTGCAAGAACTTTCATGGATTATTCCGAGAGTGGATAACAATTTTGTGCACTCAGAAGTGAAGAACTCACGACCATTATCTGTACGAATTCGTTGTACAGATTTTCCGAATTGATTCCTAATTAAGGAAATAAAGTTTGATATGTGAGTAAATGTTTGGCTCTTTGACTGCATTAGATATAACCAAGTGGCATGAGTATAGTCATCAACGATAGTAAGGAAAAAACGAGATCCATCTCGATGTGTGGTATGATAGGGACCCCAGATGTCTATGTGAAGTAAGGAGAAAGGATTTTTGGCTCGAGATGTGCTAATTGGAAATGGTGTTCGAGACTGTTTAGCTAAAGGACAAACTGGGCATTTTGAATATGGAAACCGCGCACTGTGGCCCAGCCGTTGATGAAGTAGGAGATTTTTATTTGTACTAATTGCATTACATGAAATGCCTTTATTTAATAACTCTAAATCTCCTGGGGAACTAATCCAGAAATAAAGTCCTTGTGCTTCATTACCCAAGCCCATCACTTTCCCAGTCGAATGGTCCTGAAAGACACAACTTTTGGAATTGAATATGGCACGGCAGGAATTGTCCATACATACTTTCGAGACAGAAAGGAGATTAAACTCAAATTCTGAAATATACAAGACATTTTTGAGGATAAAGTGCTGACCAAGATGTACGGTACCAATTTTGGTAACATGAGTAATGTTCCCATTAGGAAGACGTACCGTAACAGGGAATTGTATGTTTTCATGAACATTAGAGAATAAATGATCATCACATATTATGTGGTCACTAGCACCTGTATCGATAATCTATGCATTAACTGAAGATGAATTCTTTTCATATAAAATGGTACCTGAGAATCCTGCTGCACCTTCATCACTAGTCTTGAGTTGGCTCAATACTTGAACAATACTTTCATATTGTTCCTTGGTGATCATTTGATTTGATGTTCCACCCATTTTCTGTGTAGAAACCTGATAAACTGTGGATTCCTTGCCTTTTTTATCATGTGGTTTTCCATGCAATTTCCAACATGTATCGATTGTATGGTGTGGACGTTTGCAATATTCGCAATATTTATTTTTATTTTTGAAATTTGGTCCACTAACCTTCCCTGCTGACGTGGCATATCGTGAGCCGTATGATGCCCTATAGTTTGGTGCGACGTGGCACGATGATAGCCGTCGATTCGGCTGAAAAATTGGGCGTCCTCAGGCCGTCAGATTTCGCGCGTAGATCCCAGCCATCCATCTCGCTGATTTGATCTGAACCGTCCGATCCAGAGCCTCTACCTCGACCGTCGGATGCAGGGTTTTTGTTCCAGCCGTCCGATCCAGGTCTCTAATCCCAGCCGTCCATTCTTGAAGACGACTTAGGGTTGTTTTCATTTCTCCTCCTCGCCGCAGCCCACGATCTTCTTCCCCCTCCAAAGCCCGCTCCGACGCCTCCACTAGCTCCGGCCACCGTGTCTGTCGAGCCGAAGACAGAGGAAAGCGTCGCGAGGCCTACCCCTTCTCCGATTCGGGCTTGTTCCGTCGCGGCGACTCGCTGGTTTTCTTCCTGCACAGCAAGCTGGAAGATTCGCCCGAGCGGTGGTTGAGGGTCCATCGCCAAGATCTGAGACCGGAATGCCGAGTAGGTCTCGTTGAGGGTAAGCAAGAATCTTGTGGCCTTTTCTCTTTCCTTTATAGCACGGTATTGTCGAAGGGTCGCCTCCGGTCCTTCCAATTTTTCTTCAGCAGCTTTGATTTCATTCCACAAAGCTGAGAGTCGATTGTAGATTGCGGTGACGGAGAGATTCCCTTGTTTTAAATCTGATAGAGTTTGAGTTAATGTGAATAAACGGGCTCGATCTAACTTCCCATACATTTCTCGAATGTTATCCCAGAAAATCTTCGAATCCTCCGTCGGAGGGAGGCCGGCTGCAACTTCCGGTGACAAGCAATTCCCGATCCAGGTCCGAACCAGTTGATTGCACCGTCGCCAGTGCCTCTGCAGTCGTTCATCCGTTGGAATCGGAACGACCCCGTCTATGAAACCCTCCTTATCCTTCGTAACGAGAGCTCGCCAGAGATCTCGCGCCCAGGAAGCGTAGTTGTCGGATCCGGTAAGTTGTTGGCTGATTAGACGAACTTCCGGTCCGTCCGCCGGCGAAGTGTAAAGCGGGTCTCCAAGTTCAGGGCAGCCGCCGCCGGTGACCGGAAAAAATTGCGGCGTGAAACCGGGTTGGAGAACCGGGTAGGGATCCGTTCCCTGACACGGTGCGGATCCAGGCCTGTAACCCGGATTCGTTTGGGTCGGATTGCCATTCGGGTCAGTCCCTCTATAATTGGGCTGCTCATACGAAGCCCATGGTTGTCCCGGCCCAGTCATCCATTGGCCTTGCGTTGGATACCACTGAATTGGTGGTATTGTTGAGGCCCATTGGACAGTTGGGCTTGGAATCTGGCCCAAAGCAGGAGGCTGGCCCGAAGCAGGAATATGGCCCGGCGGAATCGGGCCGGAAGCGTAAATCTGAATAGAAGGCCGTTCCTCTTCGGTGAAATACCCGCGATTGATTATTCCCACTTTCTTCCATGATCAAATCTCGAATTCCTAAACGATTTGCTGACTTGTTTTGCGGGATGAGAACGTGCAAAGGAAAAGGTCAGAAAAAAACGAAGGCAATTCTGAGGGTTTGTGGAAGCTATTTCAGGAACACTGCTCTGATACCATGACAGAAGAGCAATCGGAAGAAAGAGAGAATGGTTTTTCTTGTATATCTGTTTACATATACATCAATGAATTTATAATGTAAGAGTGAAGAAATAAAAAAGGAAAATAAAATATATACATCGCTATTTTCCTATTTACTGTACTAATTAGCGATTGACTAAATCAATTACAATCAGAATCAATTTCGAGATTTTCGACCATATTTCCAACATTTTCCTCAGGGGTTCTCTCTTGAAATGATCGTCGCCTTGCTGTCGAAGGACAAGCTCAGCGCTTTCGGTTTGATGGAGCCGGTTTCATCACGGGATGGGGGCGAAGTGGATGGGGAGCGATCGGTGAGGGCTTACGGTATTTATCCAAGAGCTTCTTTCTTCAACCACGATTGCCTACCAAATGCTTGTAGATTTGACTATGTAGACTCTGCTTCTGATGGTAATACTGATATAATCGTGCGGATGATCCATGATGTTCCTCAAGGGAGGGAGATCTGCTTGAGTTATTTTCCTGTCAACTTGAATTATGCGAATAGGCAGAGAAGGCTGTTGGAAGACTACGGGTTCACCTGTGACTGCGATCGGTGCAAGGTCGAGGCCAATTGGTCCGATGACGAGAATGAGCATGATGATATCGGGGAAGACGACGATGGTGATGGTGAAGGGATGGATGAGGACGCCGATGAACAAATGACTGGGTCGGAGGTGGGTATGGCAGAGGAGAAAGAGACTGACTTCCCCCATGCGTATTTCTTCATCAGGTATATGTGCAACAGGAAAAACTGCGGGGGGACAATGGCTCCTCTGCCTCCGTCGGATGGCGCTCCTTCTGATGTAATGGAGCATAATATATGTGCCTATGTGGTCAGCTCAGGAGGGAGGATGACTAGGCGGAAGCCGATGGAGAAGAGAATATGGACGAGTGAGCTCCCCCCAATTGTGATCTCGTAAGAAGCTCTTCTCCTTATGGACTGGCTTCCAGGAATTTTGTATTTCTTTGTAATCCATCCTTTTAGCCTTGCTCTCCAACCAAGTCAGCTGCTGGTCAATACTTAACAGCAGAGGGACCTTGTTGGGCTAGCTTATACAACTTGGCTTTACAATCCAATCTTCTTGTGGCGAAAGTTGTGGATTGCTGAGTACTCTGGGTTCCTTTGTCAGCCATTTCGTGGGGAAAAAAATTGACCTTGTGATCCCGAATGCCGGGTGCTCTGTGACTGGTGGAGCTACTATTCTCTGGAGGTGAATTTTCTTTCTTTATTTTCCTTTAACATGTCATTTGAAATCTGATAAGTGAAGCTCTGGGAAGTTCTGCCATGAGTTCCTTTGTGAAAGTGAGCATGTGTATTGATGAACTTGCACATTTCTGTGGATCCTTCATGTCAACCTAGTCGCTCGTATTTTCAATCTTCAGATTGTGCAGCTCTTTGGCATTAGAAAAGGTGGTTGAATCTGTCGACAAATAATTTGATCTGACATCGCGGCATATGATTTCCCGACCAAATGATGTTGGGGAGGTTGATAAACTTGCCATATTTGCTTCGTGGATTCTGTAATATATAAATTGTTGTTGAAGGCTGTTTGCGGTTCTTAAGGGACAGGCTTTTTTCTGTGAGTCTCTTGGCATCCTTGGGGGCTATGTAGCCTGGTTGTCTCTAATCCGAGCTCAGCAAACTTGCCTCGTGTCCCTAAAACTCACCCGCACAAGGCACTTCAAATGGCATTCTACTCACGTGTCCCGTCCTTGCTTTTTTCCCTTGTCTCGAGTCTGTGTAGAGACTGATTTTGGTCCCAGCTACATGTATTCTTGGTATGTTCCTCAACAGCAACGACGGGGCGAGACAGAAGGAGACCCTTTGTCCTCTTGCCTGTCGAAAATGATTCTGAAACAGCTACGGGCTTCAGGAGTCGGCATGAGATGATGAAGGGGTTGCCTTGCATATAATGGGGGTCACTTGAGATGTGCTAATGGCAATGGAATGTCTAGAATGAATATAAAAAAATCCCTACATTGTGCAGACAGCTCTCTGGTTATTACCGGGTGGTACGATTGGACAAAACGGGCGAAGACCATGATCCAGGTTTAACAATAGCCTTAACATCCATTGAACAGACTGAGAATTAACTACAGACGAGTCATTATGCAGTTTATAGGTCCCAATGCACCAAATATGACAAACACAGGCATCCCAAATCAATTTGATGATTAGAGTCTGTAAAATTGATATTGCATAACTCAATGTAGGAACGTAAAAAGTTCGAGCATCTCATCCCATTATGTAATACATCATACTATTATAAATTAGCATTGTCAGCATATGAACATTTATTCTTTCTATCTTTACCAAAAAAAAAAAAACATTTATTCTTTCTATTCTTTCTTTTTATTTTTTTCCCGTCGATGCATATTTTTCTGAGGGTCCAATAAAGAACTTGTTTCATATTTCTATAAAATTAGATGAAAAGGGGTCTTTTTGGATGTGTAGGAGGGAGAGTAGTGAAATTGTAGAATTGATGCAAGTGGGCTTTCATTATTTATTTTTTTAATCTACTCCCCATTTGTTGCTTTTATATTTATTTTTAATAAAGATATTTATATTTGTCATAACCTGTTTATAATGGAGCAACCACCTTGTTCTGAGTATGAAAAACACTGTCTTATGTTTCCAAACTTGAGAGAGCTTCGTGTGGCCACAAGCAAGCATCAAGAGCATGATTTGACCATTTTAGCTCGTTTCCTTTAGCATTTGGTTTCTTTTGCAGCATTGTAGATCCTTTGTTATCCACTCAAAAATCATATAATGGCATTCTAGCTCTACTATTATATGTAGACGAAATGATTGTCATTGGTAATGACCCAAACTTGCTCAATGGATTTATTTCTACATTGAGTAGTGAATTTGCAATGGAGGATATAGGGCCGTTACATTACTTTTTGGTTGTGGAGCTTATAATATTTTTTTGTGGTCTTTATTTGTTCCAGCAACAATATGCTTTGTCAATTCTTAAATGTGCTCAAATGGAAGACTGCAAGCCAGTTTCCATGCCTATAGCCACTTGCTCTTACTATAGCTCAAATGTAAAATTATTTTTGAATCCCACGCTATATGAAAGTATCATTGGAGCTCTTCAATATCTCACCATCACACGGTCGGATATTTCATATGTAGTCAACTTTATTTGTCAATTCATGCACTAGACTACCGTGACTTATTTTCAAATTGTGAAGCACATTTTGCGCTATGTCAATAGCACAATAGATTGAGAAATGCAAATCTTGTCCAAGTCAACTATAGAGTTGTATGCCTTTTGTGATGTATATTGGGCAAAGCTCTACTTCACTTGACAATTGACTATGGGATTTTGTACTTGTAGTAACTGTATATCATGAAGTGCTAAGTAGTAACTGTATATCATGAAGTGCTAAGAAGCAACAAACGGTTGCTTGATCTAGTGTCGAGGTAGAGCATCGTGCAATGGCGTCGACAATTATAGAGATTACTTGGATATCTTTAATTTAAAAAGATTTAGGTATTCATCTCACAAGTCTACCAACATTATTTTGCAATTATATCAGTGCATTTTATATGTTGATTGATTCCATGTTATTAGGTTATCATTATGTGTGAGAAAAAATGGCTTGTGGAACTCTTGTGATTAAGTATGTTCTGTTTGTGCAATAAATTATTGGTCTCTTCACAAAGCCATTATCTAGGAAATTTAGAAACTTATGTCACAAATTGAGAATTTAAGATTGCCCCATTCCTAATTTAAGGGGAGTTAAGGCACTGATTTATCAATCAAGGGAGAAGAATATGGAAATATCAATCAAAATCACACATAGATTCTTGAATATATTAAAATCAAGGGATTGACCGTTCTTGTAATATAAGGATTTTTCATTTATTATATCCATTACTATATTGTTTCCTTATGAAGTGTAATACTTTGCAATTTCTTTATATAGTGGAAATCCATTAATAAATTATACATTGAGATCAACAATCAAACACCTTTATTCTTTTAGGATGTTTGAAGCAAATGGATATAGAGATGACTTTGAAGGCCGTATTTGTTTTCTCACTTAAATTCACTGCAACAGTTTTAATCAAGAAGAAATGGAGCTATGGAAGAATTTAATTGCCTAAAACTTGATCATCCTTCACCCTACCCAATTCACATAGGACAAACATGAAGGAGATTGAAACGAAGAGAATCATCATTTGATAATGTTAAAAAAAATGTTCATTATTCAAAACATTTAAAGAAGGATATGAACATGATTGAAAGCAGGAGGAAAATTATTCATAACAACAATCAGCAACTGATCAAGAGATGACGATCGAGCATCAGTCATCGGCAGAAAAACCAAAGTAAAGTGGAAAAAAGAGAGTATGTTATTTTGTACTGAGAGCCAAAGGGTTCATTTGTGGTAGCCGAGCACGGAATATACAGTCTGAATTATGGTGAGCGCAAAGAGGAAGACGGCAGCAATGAGAGACAATGTAACCCAAGGATTCCTGAAGTAGCTGTGGATGAGATTAGCCCTCCACATGTTCCAGCGCTTGTTGTAGTACTTGTTGACCTTCTCGAGCACATCAACGAGGCTGCATTGGGGGTCGAGCATCGTATCCTTGCCTAGGGAGTTGAACAGCTTGGCTACCGCCTCATCGCTCTCCAGGAAATTCACGATGATGCCCTGGTCGCGGAGCAGCACGACGTCCTGCCTGTTGTTGATTATGCAGTCCATGCAGTAGATGTAGGACATGACCTCAATCCCAGCCACGGCAGGGGGGCGCTCGAACGCCGTGAGGTTGCGGAACATGGACTCGGTGTCTTCATCCACCCAGATCTGGGGGAGCGTCAGGACCCCACCCGCAAAGGAGATGTCATTGAGGCTGTCGGTCTTGCTTCTCTTGAACTGGATCCCATGCTCGCTGAGCTCGGTGGCTGAGGCCGATTGGAAAGTCTCTAGATCGTAATTCCTCCCCACCTCGTTCTTCTTCTCGGGCTCCATCAGCATGCTCTCCCTCAAGACGTCTAGGACGTGCAGACGTTTGCCCAACGTGGTGATGTACGGGTGGGGGTTGCAGAACTTGAGGATGAGCTTGTTGACGAATTCGTAGTCCTGTGTTGTTGGAGTAGAGTCAGTACATTGCATCCGATATTGAGGTCGTATCGATACTAATAGCGTAAAAGGGGAAAAACTTGAAGTTTTCGATAGCGGTGATAGATTTAGTAAGGAAATTGTCAATTGATCTTGAACCGTGCATCCAATGCGTTCAGAGCATTGGATTCGGTGGATCCCTCCTACATGAGATCATCAAGATATACTGTTAGGTGCACATAGTACAGCGGTTAGCGTAGGTGCAGCAGCCTCTCTTACGATGGACGGAAATCTAAGAAAGTAACCTTCTCGCCATCGCTCTCGACAGCCACCAGCCGATCCAGCACTAGCATTGGAAGCTGATTCTCCAGCATCAGCATATCCCGCCTAAGGTACAGCTTTTGGCAAAGCATACCGTAGTAGCTGAAGATAGGGTCGTTGGGCGCATATTCGTCCACCTCGTCGGCTGCAAAGCTCAGGATCTCGAGTATGAAGCAGCCATCCGTGATCATCAGCTCCAGGAACCGGTGCGCCGCGCCCTCGCCACTGCCTGCCTTCCACATGGGGTCCAGCGCATCGTAGCTCTCCTCAAGGTCCCTTGCCACCTCCTTCAAGGACTCGAAGAAGTGCTTGAGGGGCTTCCGGGACCGCTTGACGAAGTGGCAGCGTGCACGGCGCTTGTGTTCCTTCATGGGGAGGAGATGGCCCTTGCCGTGGTGGTAGGGGCCGAAGGATACAACTTGCGGTTGGTAGGCCTCGGGGTTGAGGTTGTTGATGTGTGCAGGGACCCTGTAGATGGACCGCATCGGCCAGGATCGTTGCCCCTCGTCGTCGGAGGGCATGAACTGGAGGCTCTCATCAATTTGGACAATCGAGACGGACTCTTTCTGTTCCATAGGAGGCACAGTTCCGCAAGTTTCTGTTCCGGAGTGTTTCTTGTCCTTGTTTTTCCTTAGGCTGAAATGAGGGAGAGAGAGAGAGAGAGAAAGGTGGGAGGGGTGCTGGAGGATAAAGTTCGGGGGTGTCCGAGCCCAATGCTTCAAGTTGAAGAGGTATTACGGGACAAACCATGAAATGCGTGACTGACTCTTTTGTGCACGAGTATTCGAATTGCATGCGTGCAATGCACGTGATTGCCCGGCCGTGTATGGATGGAATGCATGAAATGCCGATTTGGGTACGGAATTGGCATATTTGATGTGACACTAGATTTAAAATAATACTTTCTTTTCATTTTATTTTGTAATAATTCTTACGTCATATATTTGAAATATTTCTTATCTCTTACTTAAATCTCATATTTAGTGTCCGACGTATTTCTTTCATGCATACACTACATATAGGGAAAAGAAAAAAAATCACCACAGAAGATTGATTGTAACCATTTCATGTGAAATTCAAATACTTTCACTTCCTCTTTCGTACAATTGACTGTGAGCATTTATGAGCTCTAATTGAGAAGAGCTTGAATTCATTATGATTGCTTATGAGCTCCGATCGAGAAGCAGTTGGATCCATTATAGCTGCTATAATTAGTAAACTCTAAATGAGTATCTTGCTGAACGTCAATTTAACCTAAAAGGGACTATTTCCAAAACCCGATCAAATATATACGTCATTTTGATGAATCGGTCACATTAAGTTCTCATTACGCATATTGATGACCTCATTCGGGGTCCCTTTCGCCAGGGCAACGCATTCAGTTTTAGTCCCAAGTAAGCCAACTGGAGGACATTCCTTTCTTGCTTAAAGACTGATTAAAACAAGAACAACTCAGTAAAGGCAATTCACTGCTTTTAAAGAATCCTTGTGAAGCTGCTAATGTAATACTGGTATTTTAGCAACACTTTCGAAAGATGGTTAGAAACTTCAAACGTTGCATGATTGAGTCGAATACATATGGCACATTTTTCACCTCCCAGCATCATTTGGTTCGGAAACCATATGGCCACAATACCGGATCAAACAGATTCGACCACCTTTTCTAATGCCAAAGAGTTGCAAATCTAAAGACTAAAAAATATGAGCAACTTGGTTAACTTCAATGATCCATAAAACATTCGAGTTTGTCGATACACATATTTGATTTCATGAAGAACTCATGGTAAAACTTCTTAGTAATTCATCCATCAGATCTTAACCGATGTCTTAAATGTCGATAAAAAAGAAAAAATTCACCTCCACAGAACAGTAGCTTCCCCATAGTCATAGAGAATAGGGCATTCGGCAATATAAACTCAATTTTTTCCCTCGAATGGGTGACATTAGAAACTCATAATAATTCCAATCCATAACTTTCACCACAAGAAGATCGAATTTTAAAGCAAAGTTATGCAAATTAGCCAGCTAGGTCCCTCTACTGCCAAGTATTGACTAGCAGTTGACTTGGCTGGAGAGTAACGCCCAAGGATGAATTAAAAAATAAAACAAATTTCTGGAAGTGAGTCTGAGTAGAAGAGCTTCGTACGAGATCAAGGATGGAGGAGCTCACTGATCCATCTCATCTTCTCCATCGGCTTCCGCCTCTATATCTGCATTCCTGAGTTGATCACAAACGTGACACTCCATTATATCAGAAGGATGCGCCGTCCGTCGGAGGCAAAGGAACCATTGTCCCGCTAAAGTTTTGCTGTTGCGCATGTACCTGAGGAAGAAACTTACATGAGGAAAGTTATTGTCTTCCTGACATACCCACCTTTGAAATTTTTTTGACCCGTCTAAAGTCGTGAAAATTCACCATACAAAAATTCTTAACCATATATATGTAGTCGTGTATCTATGGGCTTGGAAGCTTTAGGACATGCCTTGCTCTAGGGGATTTTTTCTTTCTTTCTTAGAGTTGAGTCCCTGTAAATCAGGTCAATTGCAATAATTGATCATGTTAGTCCCACGTGACATCCACATTCGTATATCACACGATTAATAATCATGATTGCATTTGGCTCACAAAAATAGTTCTAAGATCCTTATTGCGTTTGGTTTTTTTTTGCCCATACTCTTGGGAGGAAGCGACTTAATCTGTCACGGCTCTAAGCTCCCTCTTATGCAAATAGATAGAGCCTTTGGAAATGGCACATGATTTGACTTTCCTATAATATTGCGATCAATTTAATACCGAATATCTCAATTACATTAATTTATTTTCAAATTTATTGAAATTTATTAATTTAATTTTTCCAGTTGATTTTGATTGAAAATATGCGTGACACAACTAACGTTGGCATTGACAATTTTTATAATTTTTTAATTTAATGAAAAATTTTCCTTTTTTATTTATTTTTCTCCTTTTCTCTTGTTGGGCGTTGTTTCTCAAGCGAGAGACCCCACGTTAGGGTTTGCAAGGGCCACCCTCTCCTAGGTTGAAGGTTTATTAGTCATCAGGGGCGGACACTAAATCTGCGCGAGTATTTGAGAGAGAGAGAGAGAGAGAGAGAGAGGCGCACCCAATCAGATTGAGCTTTCGACCCAAAAAAGAAAAAAAAATCAGAGTGAGCTCCCCTTGCAGCTCCTTCCCCCCGCCCGGCGGCCTGTATCCCACCCGCTATGCCTCCTGTGGAACAGAACGAGTCCGACTCGATCGTCCAAATTGAGGAGAGGCTCCAGCTCATGCCCTCCGATGACGAGGAGCAACGATCCTGGCGAATGCGGTCCATCTACAGGGTCCCTGCCCACATCACCGACCTCAACCCCGACGCTTACCAACCGCAAGTTGTCTCCTTCGGCCCCTACCACCACGGCAGGGACCGCCTCCTCCCCATGGAGGAACACAAGCGCCGTGCACGCCACCACTTCATCAAGCGGTCCGGGAAGCCCCTCGAGGACTTCTTCGATTCCTTGAGGGAGGTGAGGTGGCAACTTGAGGAGAGCTATGACATGCTGGACCTGAAGTGGAAGGAGGGTAGCAGCAAGGGCACGGCGGACCGGTTCTTGGAGCTGATGATCACTGATGGCTGCTTCATGCTGGAGATCCTGAGGTTTGTAACCGGCATGTTGAACGACTACGCGCCCAATGACCCCATCTTCAGCTACCATGGGATGCACTACCAAGAGCCATACATTGCACAGGATATGCTGATGCTGGAGAATCAGCTTCCGATGCTAGTGCTGGATCAGCTGGTGGCTGTCGAAAGCGATGGCAAGCAGGTTACTTTCTTAGATTTCCGTCCGTCCATCATAAGAGAGCCTATTGCACTTACGCTAACCGCTGTACTATGTGCACCTAACAGTACATCTTGATGATCTCACATGGGAGGGATCCACCGAATCCAATGCTCCAAACGGGTTGGATGCACGGTTCAAGATCAACCGACAATTTCTTTATTGAATCTATCACCATTATCGAAAACTTCATTTTTCCCCCTTTTACGCTAGTAGTATTGATACGACCACAGTCTCAGAATCAATGTACTGAATTTACTCCAACAACACAGGACAACGAACTCGTCAACAGGCTCATCCGCAACTTCTGCTCGTGCAGCATGCCCATCACCACGGGGGGCAAATACCTGCACGTCCTGGACGTCTTGACGAAGAGCATGCTGATGGAGCCTGAGAAGAAGGACGAGGTGGGGAGCAATAACAGTCTGGGGAGAATCCAATTGGCCTCGGCCACCGAGCTCAGCGAGCATGGGATCCAGTTCAAGCAGAGCAAGACCCGCAGCCTCAATGACATCTCCTTTGCAGATGGGGTCCTGATGCTCCCCAGGATCTGGGTGGATGACAGCACCAAGTCCAGGTTCCTCAACCTCATGGCATTCGAGCGCTCCCGTGCCGGGGCTGGGAACGAAGTTATGTCCTACATCTACTGCATGGACCACTTAATCAGCAACGGGCAGGACATCACGCTGCTCCGCACCCAGGGTATCATCCAGAATATCCTGTATAGCGATGAGGCGGCAGCCAAGATGTTCGGCTCGCTGGCCAAGAGTGTGATTATCGGCCACAACTGCAGCTTCACTGATGCCTTCGTGAAGGTCAACAAGTACTGCAATAAGCGCCGGAACATGTGGAGGGCTAATTTCATCCACACCTACTTCAGGAATCCTTGGGTTACATTGTCTCTCATCGCTGCCGTCTTCCTCTTTGCGCTCACCATAATTCAGACTGTATATTCCGTGCTCAGCTACTACAAATGAGCCCTTTGCCTCTCAGAACAAAATAATATGCTCTCCTTTGTCCACTTTTGATTTTTCTCCTGATGACTAATGCTCGATCATCATCACTTGATCGTTGACGTACGGACCTCAGGAGTGCCACAACTTGGCACGGAGGAACACTTAAGTGCTATAACTTACAAACAGTACACTTAAGTGCCAAAATTGGAGCAAAATGGATCACTTGAGTGCTAACAGCGAGAAAATCCGGCCAAATTGCCACGTGTCCATTTTCCGGCGACTTCATTTGCTGACGGAGCATTTTTTTCAAAATAAAAAATTCCACGTGGCAATTTTAATAAAAAAAAATTGTCCATGTCAGATTTTAAAAAATTTAAAATCAATTTTATTAAAAAGAAGAAGAAGAAGAAGAAGAAGGGGATCGGCAAGGACTGTGTAGCCCTCGCCGCCGCCGCCGTCGCCGCCCCACCCTCGCCGAGAAGGGTCAGCGACGGTGGGCGAGGGTCGGCTAGAGTCTCCGGGCCCGGCCGGTGGCCGGCGACCACAGCCGGCTTGTGGCGAGGGCCCGCAGCCCTCGCCCGGATCCGGAGCGAGGGTCGCGACCCTCCCCTAGATCCGGCGAGGGTCGCCGCCCTGCCCGGTCGGGTCAAGGGCCGTCGAGCCTAGACTGCATCGGATCTTGCCAAATCTAGGGGAGGGTCGCGACCCTCACCGCAGGCCGGCCAGGGCCCTGCGACCTCGGCCGACCCTCCCCACCGTCGCCGGCCCTTCCCGGCGAGCGAGTAGAATCACTTTTTCTTCATATGAAATCAATGGAAAATTTTGAATTTGACACAAGATGATGATAACTTCTCTCGTGTGCCACCTGAGGTTAATTTATGAGAAGTTATATAATTATCATAAGCTAACTGAATATTTGTATTATCAAAAAGTCACTTTTTTTAAAACATTGTTTTTTATTCTTGCTTCATGAGATGCATGTTCGAAAGGAGGGCGTTCAGTAGAAAATAGGAGACCTCAAGTAAGAAATTTAGATTATCCTCAAAGTAAAAATTATAAAATATGTGGAGTCTGTGCCTACGTGCACTCAATTCGATACGAGCTGTTTAGTTTAGGCAGACCCTAGGAGATCCATTAAAACACAAGGCTCGAAACGCTTTTTCACGTTTTTCATGGAGCATACCTAAACTCTATTTGTCTTTACCTGGTGCACAAAAAGTTGCTGACACGTGCATGGCTTGTCCCGGTGTACTTCTTCAACTTGAAGCATTGGGCTTGGGCACTCGGAAATACTCTTCCCGTATTAATTTGATTCAAAGATAAAGTGCATTAAAGGCCTAAAAAATTATTACGAAAATATATTTAAAATTTAAAATTTTTAAAAGTATAATAAATTTTTAAAATTTATCATGAAAATATAATGGAATCAAAAATTTTCTAAAAGTGAAATCAAGTCTTAAAATTTATCAAATTGATTTAATTAAGTCATTTCTTGATTGCATTATTTGAAAGTTTTATAACTCGATTGCACTTTCATAATAATTTTTAGAACTTGATTACATTTTAAAAATTCTAGAATTTGATTGTACTTTCAAAATTTGATTGTGCTTTTTGAAAATTTTAATATTAAATTACATTTTTGTGATAAGTTTTAGAATTTTCGATATACTTATCATTTTGATTTATATGAATATTGGTATCTACTCCACAAAAAGAGCCACTAGCAAATAATCTATTGATCAATCCGAGAATTACCAAGTAACAATCATTCACGAGCTTGAGTGGTTTTTCATATTTTAATCACACTTGAGCCCACAAATATTTACAAATAAAATAACTCTAATGGATGTAAAACTTGCTATGCATCTGGGGTGAGCGGTTCCAGATTTCAAGCAGAACTTGTAAAGAACCTGGAACAGTGGTTGCACGTTCTTTATAGGTTTTTCTTGAAATTTGGAACCTACTTTCAAATACAGGTTCCTCATATTTTTAAACCTGAAACATACTAATCGAAACCTAGAACGTGGAACGTACCTTATTATAGGTTCCAAGATCGGTCTACAAAAATAAAATTTCCGATTATAAAATGGAAGTTCAAATTAGTGCTTTGAGATTATACATTTATCATCAAATGCCATGAAATACCTCGGGCTCACCTAAAGACATAGACTAAGAAAAACTTAGAAACTTATTTTAGATTCTAGGTTACAAGTTTTATGTTTTATATTTTACCAATCTAGAACCTAGAATTTATACATCGAAATAGGTTCTCCAAATTTTGAAATCTAGAATCTATCTTATATACCCTATAATTTGAAACCTATAGATTTCCATCGATAAGATTCTCAGATTTCAAACTCTATTCTAAAATCATGGGGAGAATTGCCGAAAAAGTCCTAAACCTATTGCAGTTGTGCAAGTTGAGTCCTAAACCTTTTTTTTTGACCGAAAAAGTCTTAAACCTATTGCGATTGTGCTAGTTGAGTCCATCCGGCCAAATTTGGCCGGCCGGAGCTGACGTGGACGCCGGCCGGCGCCGGCGACAATTTTTTAATATTTTTTTAATATTTTTTGATTTTTTTCGAATTTTTTATTATTTTTTTTAAATTTTTCTTTTTTTTTCTCCCCTCCCCCCCCGCCGGCGGTGGCCGGCCAGCGCCGACGAGGCTGCCGGCCACCGCGCGAGGGCCGCGAGCCCTCGCCCCGGACTCGCCCCACACAGGGGCCGCCGGCGGGTCGCGGCCCCGAGCCGCCCCCGGATTTGGGCGGGCGGCCATGGCGAGGCGCCTTCGCCCGATCAGGCGCGGCGCGCGGCTGCGCGGCGAGCCGCCGCCCGAATCTGGCGAGCGGCCGCCGCGGCGAGGCGCCGCCCAGATCTCGGCGAGCGGGCGCCGGGCCGGGCGGCGCCTCGCCCGGATCTCAGGCGAGCGGCGCCCGGCCGCGGCGAGGCGCCTCGCCCGATCTGGCGGCCGGCCCCGGCGCGGCGAGCGCCGCCGCCCAGATCTGGCGGCCGCGCCGGCCGCCCGGCGGCGGCGCCCGGATCTGGGCGAGGCCGGCCGCCATGGCTCGGCCGCGGCGGCGGCCTCGCCGCGGCCAAGCGAGGCCATGGCGAGGCCGCCTCGCCGCGGCCCCCGAGCCTCGCCCGTGCAGGCGAGGCCGCCGACGAGGGTGGCCGGTCCGACGGGGCCGCGACCCTCGCCGGCCGCCGGGCGAGGCCTCGCGGCCCTCGCGCGGGGCCGGCGGCCTCGTCGGAGCTGGCCGGCCACTGCCGCCGGCGTGGGGGGGAGGGGGAGAAAAAAAAGAAAAGAAAAAAAACAGAAAAATTAAAAAAAACAATAAAAAATTCGGAAAAAAATCAAAAAAATCAAAAAATATTAAAAAAATATTAAAAAATTGTCGCCGGCGCCGCCGGCGGCCCACGTCGGCTCCGCCGGCCAAATTTGGCCGGATGGACTCAACTCCAGCACACCTCAAAGTTTAGGACGAATCGGTCGAAAAAAAAAGGTTTAGGACTAATCTAAGACAACCGCAATAGGTTTAGGACTTTTTCGGCAATTCTCCCTAAAATCATGTTCACCTCTACATGCATCTCCTTTTCTTTCTTCACGTCGTTTTCCAGGGTACGTGTGCGGCCATATTGAGTCGAGGGTCAAGCACTTTTAAGATTCCTATGTTGCGGCTTAAAAGAAAGACCCATACTGTTTTCGTCCATTTCTATTTCTTTTTCTTTTTTGGGTCAGTCATTTTTATTTTTTTTATGCGGCTTAAAATCAAGAAAAAATCGAACCCTTCTCTTTATATGGCCAATCAGCAGTAGCATCGCTTGTACGGCATTTGGAGGAGCTGACCTCTTGATTGATCAATCTTGGATCTTTACATAATTGCCACGGCTCCAAAGAAATTAGATAAAGTAAAGGAACAACACTTATATTGATTAAACTCCTATGGCACGGCTCCAATAGGTATTCATTCAATAATTCTAAATTCTGGTCCCCCTCATCCAATTCTGATTGGGTCTCGTACATGAATTCAAGCTCGAAATATATTTTAAGAGAGTTTTTCATTAGAGTTCATAAATGCTCACAATCAATAACATTTAGATGATCTGAAGCTAAAAAAATAAAACCCAAATTAATAACTAGTTTAACTTAGAAACTTGAAGGAGAAAGACACTAGAAGTACCTTAACTTATGTACGGCGTTCAATTTAGTATTACAACTTCTCTTCGCCTTACTTAAGTACCAAAATCAGAAAAAGAAAAGAAAATATCACTTAAGTGCCAATAGCGAGAAATTTCAGCCAAAATTAATATGTGGCTTTTTTAATGAAAAAATTCATCCATGTGGCATTTCCATGTATACATTTCTCCTCCTTTCCCTCCACATTATTTTTTCTCTTTTTTTCTTTCCTTTTTAGGTGGCATTGAAAAAATTATTTTTCAAAAAATTTGTCACTTGAGTGATCTGGCAAAAAATTAGCTAAACGTCATTTAGCACCCACATTTCCAGCAAGCCATGTTGGCTAAAAATATTAATAAAAAAAGGCAATGTCAAATTTCCAGCTAAAGAGATTGGAGTTGACACTGAATGTCGTGACCTATTTTCTCCATCCCGAGGGGAAAAGAAATATCTAAATAAGTTTAGGGGTATTGTCCAAATGGCGCGTCTACTCCCAAGCCCATATCCCACGTGATATTGGGTGTTCATGAAAATCTTTTAATAATGAGTCACCACTAGCTTATTGGGGTCGGCTAAAAACCAAGCGAGGTATGGGAGTTAGAGAATTTAGAATCGGGGACTTGATTACACTAATTGATCAATTAGTGCTCTTTTGGTACCTAATCTTATTCATTTCAAAAAGACTTTTGTTAGGCAATTTGGATTGATTTTAGAATTATCTACTAACATATGAGATGATCATACGGGTGCGTAATCATCAAAATAACAATTAGGAATTAAAAGAAACATTAAATAAATTGCAAGAGAAAATAAGCACATAACATTGAGAGATAAATAAATGACAATCCCAATTAAACTAAAGGTGAATCCATAATCATTGCATTGTGAGCGTGCAATCAATGGCAATTATATTTGAGAATAATTGAAACCCTAAGATAAAATCATGAAAATTTGTTCAATTTTAAGCGTAATCTTAGGCTGATGATTTTCCCACACTTTTTAAGAGAAAATTCCCCAAGAGTTATTTTAGAGCTTTTTAGGGAACTCTAAAATGAACTTGGAATTTTTGGGATTTTTGAAAATTTTCTTTTTATTGGGAATTTCTAATATTTTAATATTTTCAAGTTTCTTAATTTTCCATGAATTTTCTGAAATTTCGAATTTTGTATGATTTTTTAATATTTTTAATATTTTAAATTATTTTCTGAATTTCTATTTTTTTATTTCTGATTTTTTTATAAAAAAAATAATTCGGACCGGGTCAAAAGACCTGACCCTACTAAACCGACTCGGACCCCATCGGTCCGGGTCGGATTGGGCCGGCCCTAAATCACTAGGGATTAACAAACAGGCCAACGAAATTCTTTTTTTAGATAAAGGCCCACGAAAATTCTTTTTTTTATAGAAAAGGCCCATTTTTAATTTCTATCTTCAGCCCAATCTATTCCCGGCCCGCGACGAATTCAGCCCAATAACTAAACTAAAATCACAGCCCATTTTCTATTTCTATTTTCGTTTTTGGCCTTTTTTCTTCTTTTTCCTGGTCTTGTTCTCCTCCTGTTTTCTTGTGGTCTTCTTCCCCCGACGCTGCAGACGCCCGAAGCTCCTGCAGCTTCTTCGCCGGACCGACGCCGACGCCACAGCTAGTCTTGACCGGTCCCAAGGGAGTCGCCATGCCATCGCCTAGCGTCGATCTTTCCGTCCGACCGACGTCGAGCGCCGCCGGCCACTAGCTGGTCGGCATTCCGAGAGTCGCCGGATTGACGCCGGCGAGATCCAAACGCCTTAAACTGGCGTACGCAGCACGGGATAACCCACCAAACAGCCAGAAAAACGTCGAAAGCGATACGTGGTAACAGCATAACTCCTAGCAACGCAGAAAGAACCAAAAGCCGAGCTCCGGTCGAGGGTTGAATTCGGATTTTTCAGTGGGGCATTTCGTCAAACACCCTAAGGACACCACGGAAGAGAAGCTACGGCCTCAAACAAGGCACGTCAGAACACACGGTGACGTCGATGAGGGATCTCCGGGGCCGAAGCTCGCGCGAACTGGTCGGCCGCGAGCTCCGGCCCGGTCTTTTCCAGAAATGGGGTGTTCAAAGTTTAGTGAGCCTACCTCGTTCGGGGACGAGTTGCTGCGGGCAATGGAGGGCTGACTGCCTCCGGCGACGGCTAACCGTTCCCTCGAGCTTGCCTTCTCCTCTGGTTCGCTCTCTCACGTTCGAACTCTCTCAGTCTCTCACCGGTCCTCTGTCCGTTTTTTCGTTGCTCGGTCTCTGCCCAGAAGAAGAACCCCTGAAGAAGAAGAAACCGGCCGAAGAAGAAGCCTCCACTCCAGAATAAGAAAAACAGCTCCCCCTCCTCCCTGTTTTCCGTCTGCTCTCTCTCCGTCTCCGTTTTCTCTCTTCTGTTTCCTCGGTCTCTCGGCTCTCGCCCCCCGGTTTCTCTCTCGGATCCCCCGTCTTTCCCTTTCCCTCAGTTTTTTTCTTCTGTTTTTCCGACCTAACCTCTGTCCTCTGACCTGCAGATCGCTCCATCCCGATCTTCTGCTGGTAGCCGCAACTTGCTTCCATTTTTTATTCTGCCTCTGCCGCTGCCAGTTCCCGCGCGTGGAAGGAGAAGGGAAGAAGAAGAAGAAGCGAGCGAGCCGGGCCGAGGAAGAAGAAAACAAAGGAAAATGGGCCGAGCCCAGGCACCAAAAGAAAAGGGCAAAGAGGAAGGGGCCAGCCCAAGGCTGGTCCGAACCCAGCCCGACTATCTTTTTTTTTTTCGATTTTTTAATTAATTAATTAATTATTTATTTTAATTTTTAATTTTTACTTTTAATTTTTTTGATAAACTTAAAACTAGTGACGCAAATGCTCCTAATGTCTATATGCGATGCATTTTTAATGAAAATTTTTTGTTAAGGAGTTAAAAATTAATTCCTAATTTTCTAATGCAATTAATAGGAGTGTACAACGGGAACCGCCCAACTTGGGAACCGCCCAAACCGGACCGGACCAGCCGGTTTGGGTGGTTCCCATAGCCAGTGGTCTGGTTCCATTCTTGGAACCGGTGGCTAGTCGGTCCGGTTCCCGATTCCAAGGTGGGAACCGGGCCACCGACCAAGACCGACCAGGGCCGATAATTTTTAATATAAATATTTTAAAGTTTCTTAAGAATTCAAAAAAAGAAGAAGAAAATTCTTCAAAATCTTAGGAAAATAAAATTATATACAAATTAAAAGGACAAATCAATAAAGCGGTGTATAAACGAAATGGATTGTCTTTGAGAATGTACTATAATATTAACAATTTTTTTACCGAAAAAGAAAATTACCAGTTTCATTGGACCGGACCGGACCAAATTGGACCAGTTGGTCGGTCCGATTCCCTGTTCCAAGATCGGCCGGTCCGGTCCACAGTCCTAGAATTTGGGAACCGGTTCTCCTGGTCTGGTTTCCAGTTCCACCTTGGAACCGGACCGGACCGGGAACCGATCACCCTTAGCAATTAATAAACACTTAAACAAATCGCCAAAATTTAGGTATCAACACTAAACTGATTGTTTTTCAAAAAAATTGACACTTAAGTGAACCATCGAAAAATTGTGGTACTAAAATGAGCGTCGTATACAAGTTAAGGCACTTCTGATGTCCTTCCCCCAAAACTTGAATTTGCCTAACTTCAAATATATATTTTTGCTTAAGCTAATTTTTCTCCATATCAAAATAGTGGAGATTTTTGAATTTCACACTAGATGATTACAACCCATCTTGTGTTTTATCTGAAGTTAATTTATGAGAAGTTATATAACTGTCATGAACTAATTGTGCATAGAAATTACTAGAATATTTCTCACTATGAATTTGTTTTCTGTACGGGCGTCGTATAAATAGGAGAAGGGTGTCAAGTACTAAAAATGAGACCTCAATTATAAAATTTGGCATATCCCAAACATACGAGGCAAAAATTATTTCCAAATAAACGGAAAAAAATGTATCATAAATTCTAGTGTCACATCAAATATCAAATATGCGAAGTTCATACCTCAATAGGTATTACATGTACTCAATTCAAACAAGGCAGACACTAGTGAGATTTATCAAGTCTAAAGGTTCATACACGATCGCAAAATGTCGTGCTTCACGTGCATGTAATTCATTTCCTATGGCTTTCATGAAACATGCTTAAACACATTTTCTCTTTACCTTATGCACAAAAATTCTTGCATGATTTATACGAAAGCTTGTCAAATGGGTGGGTGGACTGAAGACGGTCCGATTAAAATTGACCCATTTTATTTGCTTTGATCAATTTTTATGCATTACAAATTCAATGAGTTATATCCGACCCCTACTTGGCTTGATCCAAAATCCATGTTTACAATTTTTTTGGCTTTAATTGTTGCCTTTGAATAATGAAGTGGCTCTATGAACCTATACTCAACCTGATGCATGAAATACTGATTTCAAAATCACTCGTACTTGTAAACTATGATAGTAATGTTGCATTAAAAATATGAACAAGAATAGAGGATGCGATTGATTTGGTGCTCAAAATTGATTGTAACATCAAATGGATTCAATTCTATGGCATTTCAAGACCCATAATTGGCTTTCTTTTAAAGGAGCGTGTCAAACGATACCTAATTCTATTAATTTGTTCTCCGGAACAAAAAAAAGAATATAAATTCGTTTGGTAACTTTTTTGTTTTCGAGAATAACTTTGTTTCTTAAGAATATATTTGGAACAGAATTAAGAAGTAAAAAATAAAAAAGTTATTTTTTATTCCTGGGAACAATTCTAGAATCAAACCCATTTTCTTTTTTTTCTCTTTTCTTTTCTTCTTCTTTTTTTCTTTTCTTTTCCTCCTTCTTCTTTCTTTAGCCGGTCGCTAGCTCGACCATGGTGATGCGGGAGCACCCCACTTAGCTCCAACAACCATTTCGGCATCATTAATGCTCATTCGAGCTAAGAAATAATTTGAATATAATGTGCTTCAATGAATCAAGATTGGAGTTTCCAAATAAAGCAGTGTTGAACCATCCCTACTAAAGTTATCGATATTGACAATTAGAGAATTACCAAAATTCTCGAGATGCCACATTTGTAGTTGATTTCGAAGTCTATCAACAACCAATCAATGGGAGGTTGTTCTGGACAACTTCCTTAGTTATTTGAAGTTGTTTTGAGGTGTTTATTTTCTTGTCAAAATGGGAGCACGAATTTTAAAAGAATGCAAGTTGCCATGATAATTAATTGCATCTCTAATTTCATAGAAGCCTTTAATGTTTTGCAAGTTTCAAGAGTCAAAGTTATAAGTTAGGTCTTTAATGTTAGGTTAGTTCCGATGTCTATTTATTAGTTTTCTATTTATTATGTCGTAGCCCTCCTATAAATAGGGGAAGCCTCTCAATTGTAAAAAAGACGATGTTGACAAATGAATATATGTAAGATTTCCTCTACGTGAGTAAATGTCTTTTG
The DNA here is from genome assembly GCA_014182845.1 of Corymbia calophylla. Lineage (NCBI taxonomy): Eukaryota > Viridiplantae > Streptophyta > Magnoliopsida > Myrtales > Myrtaceae > Corymbia > Corymbia calophylla. The sequence continues at coordinate 15,452,335 of CM024702.1, forward strand.
GAAAGTGAATAACTTCTATTTTGGTCTCTTTATCCCTAGAGAATGGATTACTTCTCGATGGTGAGCCAAGAAACCCTTTATCCTCAAGTGGTGGATTTTCCTTTAGGCCTTGGTGGTAAGCTTCTCTTATCCCGAAATCCTTTATCCTTGATTGGTGATGCGTTCATTAAGCCTTGGTGGTGAACTTTGTCTATCCCAATCCCCATTTTTGGTTTGTGGCTTGGCCTTTAGACTTTAGTAACAATCATACTCTTATCTTTTATTCTACATTTCGTCCTTCGATATTCATCCCCATATACACCATTCCCACACACTTAACCCCAAAATCCTCCGTTCTTGGAATCACTCATCTAGGCACGCATCAAGTTGGTATTAAAGCTCAAGATTGAAATCATTTTGAGTGATTCCTTCTATAACCTATCTCCTATCTTATCTATTATTTTTGTTTAAAAAAATGAATGATCTGGTTCAGGAGACTTGATTTTGGAGCAAATGCAAAACGAAAGGCGAGCTCGTACTATAGAGAATCTCCAACAGCAAATGGAGGAAGCCCTCGATCTTCTCAAGGATCCAACGAGACAAAGACAACTAGCAAGGTGTCCAAATGATCAACTTTGGCGTGATGATTTAGTTTCCCATCAAAGTTTAAGTGGTGATTCCGATTCCACTGATGGCAACTGTAGTGATTCTAAATATCGAATTCAAAGACAAAGAGGGAGGCATAAAGAGAGTGAATGTGACATCAAAGTGGAGGTGCCCGAATTTGAGGGTAGTCTTAATTCCGACAACTTTGTTGATTAGCTACACATAACTGAACGGATTTTTGACTTCAACTCCTACTTGGATAAGAAGAAATGTAAGGTTATTGTCCTCAAATTGATGAAGTATGCTTCTCTTTGGTGAGAGAATCTAAAGCATCAACGAACCCAGAAAGAAAAGGCCTAATCAAGTCTTGGGAAAAACTCAAGAAGTTGACGATGAAGAGGTTCTTGCCTAGTAATTATAAGTAACTACTCAAGCTGAATTCCCTAAGATAACAAGGAAAGGTATTGAAGAATACATATAGGAGTTGGAATAACTTGAGATAAGGTGTGAAGTTCCAAAAGTTATAGAGCAAATCATCACTTGTTTCTTTGCAGGCACGAATTGGGAAATTGCCAATATGGTTGAACTTTAACCTTATTGGAAGATGTATGTAAGTTAGCCATAAAAGTCGAGAAACAATTGAAGAGCAGCAAGAGATTTCCTCCAGAATCTCATTAAAAGGAAAATCCTACTTTAAGGGTTCTTCCTCTAACAAGGTTGAGAGTGCATCGACAAAAGATAAAGGCAATGAGAAGTTTGTGGAGTCCTCCAAATAACTTTAAACGAAACCTGATGATGACATGAGGAAATGCTTTAAGTGCCAAGGCTATGGGCATTTACAAGTTAATTGTCCTAATCGAAGAGTTATCACTCTTCAAGAAATTGAGGAGATCACTTCTACACTTGAAGAGGTTGTGAAAAATCCAAACCAAAATGGTTCGAAATTTGAAAAAGAAGAAGAGATTGTGGAGAAAGCTGATAATGGCGAGTTATTGGTCATCCATAAAACATTGCATACTGAAGTTTCTACTGATGAGAATGAACAAAGAGAGAACATCTTTCACACCCTTTGCACTATTAACAGGAAGGTTTATTCATGATTATCAATAGTGGGAATTGCACAGATGTCGCTTCAACAATCTTGGTCGACAAGCTAAAGCTTTCTACAACTAAAAACCTTCAACCATACAAGCTCCAATGGCTTAATCAAGGAAATGATTTCAAGGTAAATAGACAAGCTTTTATATCATTTTCGATTAGGAAGAATTATCGAGATCAAGTTCTATATGATGTGATTTCTATGGATGCATGTCATTTGTTATTGGGAAGACCATGGCAATATGATAGAAATGCTGTGCATGATGGGCATAAGAACACGTATTTGTTTAACAAGGAACAAAAATACATTGATCTTGTACCCTTGATCCTTCCATGATACATAAAAATCAACTTTGAGAGGGGAACACAAGTAAGGAAAATCTTTTCTTAAATGAGACACGGGTTGAGAGAGTCATTAGCAAGTAGAAGAATGTTTATGCTTTGTTTTGTTGACACTTGATTTTTAGTTGATGTATCGATAAAAGTAAAATATCGAATTAAGGGTTTCTAATAGCAACGAAGCCCATTTTTTTAAACAAAAAGTGTCATTTCTTAATTCTATTTTTGGCCTAACCCTAGAAAATAATATCTTATCAATTTAGTGTAAAATCCTAAAATGTCAAACGGTTGTTTTTCGAGTTGACTTTTTGGTCAACCATTTAACCAAAAGTCAACTCAGGTCAAACTATGGCTTTTTGCATAAAAATCTTCCTTTCAAGTTTAGCTTCACTTTAGAAGTGAAATTTTTTTAAAAAATCCAAAGAATTAACCACAAAATCGAACTACTAATAAAAATAACTAGGGTTTGACTTTTGGTTAAACCTTTAATCAAAAAATTGAAAAATATAAAAACCATAAAATCACTTCATTTTAGTTCAATTTGACTTTAGAATACAAAATTTTGCAAAAATCGATTAAGAACTTCATTTTCCAAATTTTTTGATTTTAGGTTCAAAATCCGCCAAAAATAAAATTACTTTTATTCTAGTCATAATTAAGCTTAGTTCTTTTTACAGCATTTGATCTAGAGACAATTACCCATTCGCTCGTTCAATCAATTTCAAAATCAAGAGAGGTGCATTGCGAATTAACATTTTTGCCCCTAATTAGGTGTCCGAACCCATTCTACATGATTTGTGAACAAATACTTCTATTCTACTCAATTTTATAAGTTAAGTTCGAATTCGAGGTCGATTTTAGCAAATTCACTTGCCAACTCATTGATTTGGGGAATTTAGCTTACTTGGCCTTGAGGAAATAGGATTGTTGGGCTTTAATTTAAGAAATTCTAGTTGATCCATTCACGACTAAGGTTTGATTTGATGAATTGAGGTTCAATTTCGATATTGACCTTCAAGTTAATTTTGGCAAAAATGTCATGTCATTAATTAAAAATCAATTTGAATACAATAGGTTCTCCTAGGCATAGACAATTGGACTAATAGGTGTCTCACAATTTTGATTGAATTCAATTTCATTTAATTTGCAAATTTCGATCGATAATTAGGTAAAATCATCCGTTTAATCCTAGAAAGTCTAATTAGGTGCACTCATAGAATAGGTACATTATTTTTATCGTACCTAGGTAATTAAACCAATATAGAATGCCCAAATGCATTAAATTGGTTTAATTCGCCTAATTTGGTCAAAATCGGATCATTTCTCCTCACAATTGGAGCGTTTTCTTTCCAATTAGACAAATTTTCTTTTCACTAAATTGCTTGAACCCAAAAAGAAATAGGACTGAACCAGCCAAGAATTGGTTGAACCGGTGCAAGACCGGTTTGACTGGTCAGACCAACCAACGGCAAAAGAGGCTGGTTTGGCCCTCTTCTGGCCAATTCTTGGCTGGCAACCACCTCCGGTGGTGGCCCATCTCAAGACCAAACCCCTATTCCTTCATATTTCCCAAAATTCACGAAAATGCCCTAGAATTTTCGTGAAATTACAAAATCACCCCTAATTAGGTCCTTAATTGTAAAAATCATTTAGGCCATTGATTATGAAATCTCAACCATTCGAATGAACACATGTTAAATATGCTTAAAGGCTAAGGAGTTGTCAGATCCATAAGACTAATTCTTAGCCGTCAGATTTTCAATGGCTAGGATTTGAGATCAAATGAGGTTACATATAGTTTTTTCCCTCTTTGTTTTCGAGGGGCATTTTACAGTTGCAATTCTCTCTCTTCTCTCAAAATCTCTCTCAAATCTCTCCTCCTCTCCATCTTTCCCACCTACTCTCTCTCTCTAAAAACCACTCAAGTAGTTTTGACTTAACTGCCGAACCATCGTTGGCCGGCCTCACGCTGGCGATCTCCGGTGCCACCCCTCCTCCAACGGTGTTCCTCACCCTCCTATCGACGTTCTGACAACCAGCAACTCTTTCAATCAGGCCCCAATCAAGCCGCCCTACTAGATCTTCCCGTTATGGTCGAAGGCCGATCCAGCTCGGACCGATTCTGTTCAAGCCTTGATTCGATGCTGAACTCCTCCCCTCTAGTAACCTCGGCCTTCTTTGACTCCCTCACAAGTTACCGGTTGCTGGCGCTTGGTCCGGTAGTCTTCCATTCATCCCCTCCCGACTGATTTCCCTGTAACTGTTGAAGACCAATTCAAATTGGACTGGTTTGTCCAAGTCGTGAGCCAGCACCATTTCGGGGTCGATCCGATCCATTCCAATGACTAGAATCTACTCCGGCATCCCTCCAATATCTCTAGGTGGTTGCTGGTTCAGATTTTGTAGATTTGAGTTCGATTCGACGACAAAACTTTGACAAAGGTAGGAATTGACAACTTGAGCTCAATGAAGTGAGATCGTACTAGATGATCAGGGCTAGAGCTCAAATTTAAGATCGATTTAATAGATTCTGTGGCTGCTATGATGTGTTAGGATGATTAGGAATGGATTTACTTGGATGAATGTGGATTGATTTGACTTGATTTGGTGTTTGAGTTTAATCTACAATTTTCAGATGGCAGAGTGACTAATTTGATTAACCTCTTCGTTATAGCTTGAAAACATGCCCGATTGTATTTGAAGTAGTAAAGATTTTCAAAATAGACTCAACAATCTTTCCGATGAGCTATAGAATGTCCCGATCAAACTCTGATTGATACTTGAAAACCCTATTAAAGTTGGGGAGAATTGCCAAAAAAGTCCTAAATCTATTGAGGTTGTGCCAATTCAGTGCTAAACTTTTTTTTTACCGATTTAGTTCTAAACCTTTTTGCGATTGTGCCAATTTAGTCCATCCGGCCAAATTTGGCTAGCCGGAGCTGACGTGGATGCCGGCCGGCGCCGGCGACAATATTTTAATAATATTTTTATTATTTTTCGAATTTTTTTTATTTTTCTGTTTTATTTTTCCTTTTCTTTTTTTCTCTTACCCCTCCCCTCCCGGCCGGTGGCAATGGCCGGCCAGCTCCGATGAGGCTTGCCGGCCACTGCGCGAGAGTCGCAAAGCCCTCGCCGGTGGCCAGCGAGGGTCGCGGCCCCGTTAGACCGGCCACCCTCGCCGGTGGCCTCGCCCTAGTCCGTGCGAGGTCGCCGGCTAAGGTAGTGGCCCCGACGGCCTCGCCCAGGACCTAGGCGAGGCCTGGGGGCCGCGGCCTTGCCTTGGTCTAGGTGAGGCCGCCGGCGAGGGTCACGGCCCTCAACGGCCTCGCCTGGACCTAGGTGAGGCGGCTTTGCCCTCACCCCGGTCCGGGCGAAGCCACCTCGCCCAAGTCCAGGTGAGGCTGCCACCCTGCCGGCGGCCTCGCACAGACCAAAGGCGAGGCCGCCAGCAAGGGTGGCCGATCTAACGGGGGCCGCGACCCTCGCTGGCCGCTGGTGAGGGCTTCGCGGCCCTCGCGCAGTGGCCGGCAAGCCTTATCGGAGCTGGCCGGCCACTACCGCCGGCAGGGGGAGGGGCAAGAGAAAAAAAGAAAAGGAAAAAAACAGAAATTTTTTAAAAAAAATCGAAAAATAATAAAAATATTATTAAAATATTGTCGCCGGCACCGGCCGATGTCCACATCAGCTCCGGCCGGCCAAATTTGGTCAGATGGACTAAATTGACACAATCACAAAAGGTTTAGGACTGAATCGGTAAAAAAAAAAAGGTTTAGGACTGAATTGGTATAACCCCAATAAGTTTAGGACTTTTTTGGCAATTCTCCCGTTAAAGTCGTTGATGCATTCCGTAATTGTTCTTTGATTTCCAGTGTTATGTGATTAGCTCGACCTTCCTGATTTCGTATTTTTTGCTGATTTTTATGTTCTGATTCTTGAGTTGATTCTTTCACAAGAATTATTCACATGTCCATCTAGAGCATATATTTACGAAAAACTTCTGAGGCCAATGGATTGGGATCACCATGCTGGCTTCTAGATTATGCATGTTCTGAACGTCTAGTTTTGGATTTTGACCTCAAGCTCTCATGAAAGTTGTGTATATGAATGTTGTTCATAACACACTTTTTTTTTCAAAATTTTTTAATGAAAACATATTGACCAAATCTTCAAAAAATCGCACCCTGGCTATGCTGACTATGGCATTTCAGAATTAGTGTTTTCACTTTGTCAATTTTATTGTGATTTTTCTAGAGCTCTTTTCGAGATAATTCCTCTCTAGACATTTGTTCATGTGAAATGTTACTCATGACATATTTTTTTCAAGATTTTTAAGCAACATTCATTGGGTGAATTTCTCCAAAAATCATCATCAATTCACTTCTACTCTATACAAATTTGAGTGTGCATTCATGTGCAATCATGCATACAATAGTGATTCTTTAGCTATAAAATTTTTATAAATGCTATTCCATGCTATAATGTCATCTTAATGATGTCTTAACCATGTTACTTGAACGTCATTGCATCATGTAATTGCATGCATTCATGAAATTTGGTTTTGTCATTATGCCTATTCCTTCTAATTGGTTTGTTTTTGTCATTTTCATATTATACTTTACGATTGCATTCGAGCTTAGGCCCTTTAATGAAAAATGCTTGTGATTTGATACTTGACTTATATGATTTTTCTCACATTATTCAAATGTCATATAGGAGCAATAAACCATGCATCTTGTTGATATAATGGCTGTTCTGAATATGATCATTTAGTATGTTCATAAAAATGTTCGATATTGGGCATCTAAATCATCTTAATTGAGCATGTCACTTCTTAGAAAGTTTTAGGAAATTTACCGAGCTTTCTAATGACACCAAGATCAGACCATTTGCATATCAATTGACCCATTTTGTATTTTTGCAAAATGGAAATTTTGCAAAAATGTTCGATATTGGGCATCTAAATCATCTTAATTGAGCATGTCACTACTTAGAAAGTTTTACGAAATACACCGAGCTTTCTAATGACACCAAGATCAGACCATTTACATGTCAATTGACCCATTTTTCATTATTGCAAAGTTACCCTAAAATATGAGAAATGGCAAAATTTGGATGGTATGCATAATCATCTTCATGTCTGTAATTTGCCATTTTTGTTTGGATTTTTCTGTTATGATCTAGAAGACGGACCTTTCACAAAATTTGTTTATCATCTTTAGGACTATCATGTGGTAAAATTTGAGAGTTTTTCAGCATCATTAACATGACCATATCTTCATGATATCTCCTAAAGTCACTGCTACCTTGTTCTGTTCTGATGCACTTTACCATGTTCCTTGATTTTTGTAAAATCATTTGTCGCTCTTTTGAGAAAACTTCCTTCATGAAAAATGTTCTATATTTAGTGTTTGACATACTATAATTCTTGCATAGTCGATTATTGCATGGGTCGTGCTCAATTGCTTGCTCTTTGACAAGATGTTATTAATTTCCCTATTTTGCTTGTATGATATGTCCATATTCTAAGATTTTTTAGAAAACAATGCGTGCAAAATCGACTTTAGAAGTCTTCATGAATTTTAATAGTAATTACATGAAATTTATTCACAAAAATTTTCAGAAAATAAAAAGATCATTTGGCAATTGTTTAACACATGTGATTGTGTTTAGCGCACGCGAATTGGATGAAGTGAACCGATGTCGATACACCAATTGATTGATTGAATGGGAAATAAGGTCTTTGGCCCTGCTTGTGTACTTATTGTCAAGTTCAATGCATGTGATTGATAAATAATCACATAAACTTGATGCATGTACTCGTGGAATTCTATTGGGCACACATAGAACATGACTTAGGGACTTATAGAGGTATTACCGTGAGTGAATACAAATGATAATTAATCACTATAAGTCGTGACTAATAATGAATGGAGGAATATTTTGTGGCATATTATGCATGCGATTCCAAAGCCCAACTTGAGGCCACCTTAAATTGAGTGTCATTTGTTCACTTTATCGAGTTGTTTTGTTTATCTTTTGCTTGGTTCAATGTTTGTTTCCAATGTAAACTATTCATTTAGCATTAGACAAGAATTAGGTTGAATGCAAGGTGATATTGAAGCCGAAGTCGGTCAATGTCCATTTCGACATTTTCATTTGTATCATTCATTTGATATCCAACATATGTCTCAAGTTTTCCATCATGTTGCATAAAAACCCGACGAGTTACGGGTTTTCTTTCTTCCCTTCCTTATGTTTTTTCTTTAGGATTGCATGTTTAGAATTTACTGCTTTCCTTAATTGTTTACTTACTGTCTTGTAATTTCAATTAAAATTGTTTGCTTTTCATTTCTTACCTGTTGATAGAATTAGAATAGCATGAACTGATATCCACACATGATTGCTTTTTTATTTTAAATGACATGAGAAAGTAAAAAGACATGCATGATCACCTTAAATAAACAAGATGACTGTGAGGTACAAAAAAGGCGCTAATAGAAACATTAGCGTAATTCAAGTCCCCAAAGTCTAGATATTTAGTTACGTGGAAATTGAGGGAACCCTCTCTCCCAACCCTCGATTGGGTTTTCTAATTGGCCCCCAAATTGAGGCTAGTGGCGACTCTAAAATATTTATCTTAGGTTGTCAATCAATTTAGATAATAAATTAAACCCGTCATGTGAAATATGAATTTTCAATCCAAATTTACCATGATTTAGCATACTCGTCGCTATGATCTTAGATGAGAGGAGATGACGATGTCTATCTATGGAAGTACCTTCGTTAGAGTAACTATAGAGGATGGATTTTGGTTGGGGTTCACTTTGGTTTAACATACTCATTGCTACAACCTTAGATATGACGAGTTGATAGCGTCCGTCTATAGAAGTACCTTTGTAAAAGTGATCGATGTAAAGATACCCCTAAATTCATCTTCATTTTCGTTTGCGATGTAGAGATTGAGTCATGACACCTTCTCGCTATCACGCGAGGCATAAGCTTGGGAGAGCTTGAGACCACAATCGAACAAACTCATGTGGGGTCTCTGATCTACCATGAGGGACATCTTGTGGTCAAATGTCTCTAAATTCCGTCCCTCTCAGCACCGACCATTGTTGAGGGCGAGTTGCGACATGCTTATGGTCAAGAAAAAGAGTAACAAAGAGAGTGATCTACATCCCAAAATGCATTCCTTATTGAACAAATTTATAGATGTGCTCCTGGAGGAATTACCACTTGGATTATCTCCTATAAGAGGCATTGAGCATCACATTAATTTGCTACCCAGTGCTCCTCTACCCAACAAACCAGCTTATCAATGCAACTCAAAGGAAGCAAAAGTTTGCAAAGACAAGTCAATGAACTTATCGATAGAAGGTATATTCAAAAAAGCATGAGCCCATGTTCCATTCTAGCTCTACTCATACTCAAGAAGGATAGTTCATTCAGAATGTGTGTTGATAGCCAAGCCATCAACAACATCACGATTAAATGTAAGTACCTTATATTTAGACTTGATGATATGCTTAATGAATTATACGACTGTGTTGTGTTCTCGAAAATAGATTTGCAGAGTGGTTATCATCAAGTCAGTATGCGAGACGGTGATGAATGTAAAATGGCTTTCAAAACCAAAGGAGGCATTTATGAGTGGTTGGTTATGCCATTTGGATTATCTAATGTTCCAAGTACCTTCATGAGGCTTATGAATGAGGTTCTTCGTTCCTTTATTGGTCGATTTATTGTTGTTTATTTCAGCAATATTCATGTTTATAGTAGGAATGAGGAGAAGTATATCTCTCATTTGAAGCAAGTTTCAATGTCTTAAGAGAACAACAACTCTATGCTAAAATGGAGAAATGTGAGTTCCTCTCTAAGCATTGTATTTCTTGGATATGTGGTTTCTAAGGATGAGATCTCCGTCAATCAATCCAAGGTAAAAGCTATAAAGACTTGGCCGGTTCTGAAGTCCATTTGTGATGTAAAGAGTTTTCATGGACTTGTTTCTTTTTATTGACGATTTGTGAAGGACTTTAGTATCATCATAACTCCTATAACCAAATGTATTAAGAAGGATTCTTTCGAATGGACAAAGGCTGCTCAAAACGTCTTTGAGGTGATCAAGCAGAAACTTTGTAAGTCCCCTATTCTTGCCCTTCCTAATTTAAATAAAGTATTTGAAATTGAGTGTGATGTAAGTGGAGTTGGCATTGGCACTATTCTTATACAAGCCCAAAAACCTTTGGTGTATTTCAACAAGAAGTTGACAAATTCAAAAAAGAATTATTTAACTTATGATAAGAAGTTCTATGCCATTATTAGAACCTGATCATTGGAGTCATTATTTGAGGCAAAAGCAATTTGTCCTTCATTCTGATCATGAGGTTCTCAAGTTCATTAGTGGCCAATACAAGCTCAATTCGAGACATGTAAAATGGGTAGGATTTCTTCAATCAATTTCTTTTGTCTCAAAATACAAACCTAGCTACACTAATATTGTAGCGGATGCTTTATCGAGGAGATATTCCATGCTTGCTATTCTAGACTCAAGGATTCTTGGATTCCAATCGATGAAGGAATTATATTTTGAACACCTCTAGAATTCTCTTCCATCATTGACGATTGTAAGTAAGGAGTTCAAGGTACTTATTCTTTACAAGATGAGTTTCTTTTTAAAGGAAATCGTCTATGTGTGTTCAAAGAGTTCTTTGTGAGGGTTGTTGATTTGATAAGCACATGATGGAGGATTGGGTGGACACTTTAGTATTAACAAAATTCTTGAAGCTTGGCAAGAGCACTTTTATTGGCCAAAGATGAATGGAGATGTGAATGCTATCATCTCGAGTTATGTGACATGTCAAAGAGTCAAGAGTCATTTCCATCTATTATTATATACTCCACTTCCGGTTCCATTGTAGTCTTGAGAAGATGTGAATATGGATTTTAGTATGGCTCTTCCAAGAACTGAAAGGGGAAAAGATGCAATCATTGTGGTCGTCAATTTTTTCTCTAAAATGGCTCATTTTGTGCCATGGCTATATACATATGTGTGTATATAAACTTTATTTCGAAAAAAGTAATTAGATAAATTGAAATTTATAGAGAGTGCTACTAACGTTGAAAAACTAAAATAATAATCTAAAGCAGATATCACATAGAAAAGTGATAAATAAAAATAGCAAAACAAAATAATAAGATGTCAATTGGTTAGCGTATTAATTCTCTGATGGTCAAACATATAAATATAGAAAGAACTCATTCTTTCATTTAATCGGGATAATCTTGTACCACTTGCAGTACCTAATTTACTTTGATATGTAAATTTTTTAAAAATAATTTTTAAGTGATGATAAAAATAGGCTGACTAGATTGAATATATCAGATACAAATTGATTGGATTAAAGTGGAATTTTATTTTTATAAGTTGAAATTTACTTATGCGTCAAACTGCAAATTAACTTAAGAAAAATGGAATTTAGGGAAAAAAGAAAGAAAGTGATAAAATGAAAAGGAAAAATTTTGTCTTTGATCTCAGAAAAAGGAAAAAGTTAATTAGATGCATCATACTCTATACTAATTTAAGAATCTTTTTTTAAAAAAATAAAAGCAACAAATGGGTAGTGGATTAAAAGAAATCAAGGCCCACTTGCGTCAATTCTATAGTGCCACTACTCTCCTTCCTATACGGGTGCGTTTGGTTCAGCATTTGCAAGGGGCTTTGAGTCCAATGCAAATGCTGAAAGCCCAAAGCTATTTGAGGAAATGCAATTGTGTTTAGTAAAATTTCTTTGCAAATGGACTTTGAGTTGAACGTGCGTTTGGTAAAAAAAACTTTCGCAATGGGCTTTGAGGGGTATTATAGATATATATATATTTATTTTTTAAAATTTTTTTTGGTAAATTGGACAAACCCTTCGCCGGACCGGCGAAGGGCTACGCCGCCGTCGGCAAGCCAGATCCGCGCCGGCGGCCGCCGCCCGAGGTCGCCCGAGGTCGAGCGACCTCCGTCGAGGGTCGTGCGGCCCAGCCGAGGGCCGCCCTGAGGTCGCCCGAGGTCGAGCGACCTTCGTCGAGGGTCGCGCGGCCCCGCCCGAGGGCCGCCGGAGGTCGCCCGACCTCGGGAGACCCTCGGCGAGGGTCGCCGACCTAGGCTCGCCGCGACCCGGCGACCGCCGCGTGGGTTTCGCGGCCGCAGCGGCCCTCGCTTGGGTCTCGCGAGGGTCATGCGACGGCGGCCGGTGGTCGCGCGACCCTCGCGAGACCCGGGCGAGGGCGCTGCGGCCGCGAGACCTAGGCGGCGATCGCCCGGGTCGCGGCGAGCCCGGGTCGAGTGACCCTCGCCGAGGGTCGCCCAAGGTCGCGACCTCCGGCGGCCTTGGGCCGGGTCGCGCGACCCTCGCCGGAGGTCGCCCTAGGTTGGGCGACCTCCGCCGACGGCCGCCGGCGAGCCGGGCGGCCAGAACCCTTCGCCGGACCGGCGAAGGAGGGCTGCCTTTTCTCAATTAAAAAAAAAACCAAGGGTAAAATCGGAAATATGAAAAACTAGTGAGGGTAGTTTTGGAAGGGAAAAAATAGTTTCAGCATTCCGTTGAATGCTGAAAGCTGAAAGCTACTTCAAAAATTGAACCAAACGGTCCAGCATTTCCCCAAGGGGCTTTTAGGCCTCGAAAGCCCCTTGGAAATCTTTACCAAACGCACCACATCCAAAAAAAAAAAGACCACCCTCCTTTCATCTTATTTTATAGATATATGAAACAAAATTTAATCAAAAACTAAGAAAAATATTGCTTTAGCAAATGAATAAAAGTCGCTAGCTTGATTAGCGGAATTACTCCTATTTCTTTGTATGGTTTGTCGTCCAATTACAAACAAATAGATATGACATACCCAAAATACTCTTTTACTCTTTCTATCTCTCTCTAATAAAGTAATTAAGCAATAATGCCATATATATGTGACGGTCATATCCTAAAATTTATGATTGATGGTTTCGATATATCCATCTGTATCGTAAATTACCTTATTATTAGTGTGATCATTGTAAAATATTATGTATTGGCAATGGGATCGAATATACCAATCATCCATTTGAGTTTCTAAAAGATCTAGGTATTATACACCACACTTCATGTGTTAAAACTCCCCAACAAAAGGGGAATGCAAAGAGGGAAAACTGTCATCTCATTGAAGCGACAAGATTCCTTTTATTTCGTGGAAATTTACCTCAATATTTTTGGTTGGATGTTGTTCTAGCAAGTTGCTATTTGATCAATTGTCTTCTTAATAAGGTGTTGCAATACAAATCTCTTATGGAAGTGCTCCTCGGCCCATCAATTAATCTCTCATCACCATATATTCGGTAGTATATGCTGCGTTCACACTTCATTGGAGAGTAAATTAGATCCTTGTGCACATAAACTGCATTTTTATTGGACTTAAGTAAGTGGGATTTTGAGTTTAATTATATTAATTGGACTAAGTCCCGTGAATTAAAATTTAACCAAGGCCATCATTCCTGATGGTCGAAACCATGTGTGCCAATTTAGGAAAAAATTATTTTCTTGTGTTTTTGGTCACATAACAAATAAAAGGAGGCAATCGGCATAATCTCTATGATATTTGCACATACATAGTTATTCGGGGTAGTAAATACGAAGAAGGAACAAGGTGGACGGGAGTGAGCATGGACAAGATTCGGTCGAGCAAAAACAAAACTATTTTGTTTAAGAAAAAGGGAAAGAAAATATAAGATGATGAGGAAAGGGAAGCACCAAGACAAGATAGGAAAGTGGGGCAAGGTTTGATAGATTATTTATCTTCTTTGGCCCATTCCGTCACGTTCACGTTTCAGGTTTTCAGAGGTTGGAAAAGAGAAAAGGACAAAGGAGGGGTCCAATTTCTTCACACGTAAAAGGACTGACAGCTGTATCGCTTTCCGATTTTACCCTTCATTAAATTAAATTAATATTATAATTTGGAATAAATTTGTGATAGAGCTACTAATTTGAGGTTCTCTCGATCTTAATCAAAAAAGACGTGCACAATAGTCAAAAGATAGAAAGAGAAGAAAGGTTATTCTCTTCTTCCTCTGGTGGTTCGCTCCGAGTCCTTCGCTTGCAGTTTTTCCTGCGCTCAGCCTTGCAAGCACGCTCGACAACCTTTGGCTGCAACTTTGTTCTGTTGCCGAGCTTCTTCCAGTGGCCACCGCCAGAGTCGCCGCTTGCACCACGACCACCGGTTGTTCCTGCTGATTTTCTCAACGCCTGCCAGAGAATCCAAGCGTTCCGACGAGTTCCCGGGCACGATCTCCTCTGTTCGTGCAGAGGTTCATCAACTCGGGTCGCTCTTGCCCAGCTTCCCGAGCTTGTCTTGTGTCTCCACTGCCTCCACTGCCTCGTCCAGCGGCAGCCAGACGAGCCCTACGCTCCGGCATCCTGACAAGTTCCCTGTAACCCCGTAGACTCTCAGCGCTGCAGACCAAACTGCTGCCACATCTCTTGTTGTGTCGAGCCAGAGTTCTCGCTGCCCTTTGTTGGTCATCAGTCTTCGCCACCTGCTCTGTCTACACCATCGACTAGTAAAGCAACGCCGTGTCCAGCCCATCCCACGCTAGAACCGCTCTCACGCCAGAACCGCGCCCAGTTTCGTCCAACGCTACGGCTCGCTGTCTTTTTACTTTTGCCATACCTGAGTTTTCTTTTGCAGGTTCGCCCAAGGCTCGTCCAGTGTTGATTGAGTCATATTACTACGTCCAAGCGAAGTCCAGGTAATCTCAGTTCTCCAGCAAGTCTCTGCCGCTACATCTGCAACCTTCGCGATCGTCCTCAGCTCGCCGCTATCCTTGCCGAACTGCCCATCATTGTTGCTGCTGCCTTGTCACGGTGACGGTCGCCGTAAGTTCTTAATCGCCACCGGTCTCGCTCGAATTGGTAAGCTATTTAGGTAATTTCCTAATCCATTACTCGATTTATATATTTAGTTGCCTAATTAGTGATAATCGGGATTCTAATCTTTTAATTTAAATTGCATTTTTAGGCATATTCCCACTAGGAAATTTCTCGTTTGAAATGTGCATGTAATGGAGAATTCGATTTTTAAGAATTAAGACTGGGGTATCGATTGCATTTATTTCCTATTTTGGATTTGATTATGTGGGCTTGTTATATATCATGTTATTAATTTAGTAAACTCTTCAAATTTGAAAATACAAAGAATTGCATTGCATATACTATAATTTTCATTAAAAAGAAAAATAAAAAAAATTTATTGATGTTGCATTGAGAAATCATGATTAGGATATGCATGCATTTTCTTGTTAATATCTTGCAGAACATTCGATGCTTTGCAATTAATGGGGTATTTTTCTTGCTTGAGATATTTAGGGGGTGCATGGCAACGTTTCTACTTCTCAATTTTGTTTGTTATTTTGTTCCCTGGAATAGAAAAAGAACAGAAATCCATTTGGTAACGCCAATGATTTTTCTATTCCCCGGAATAAAAAGTTATTCCCGGGAGTAGATTTGAGGTAGAAATGAGAAATAGAAAAAATTATCCCTTTGTTCTTAGAAATAATTTTTAGAAACTTATTTCTTTGGGACTACTCGTCGACCACAACACACTATCACCTGCCCACCTTCGCCCGCCGCTTGCCCCCAGCCGCTAGTCACCGTCACCATCGCCGGCCACCGATCACCACCACCAATCGCCAGTCGCCCCCGCCCGCTCGCCGTTGCCCTTCATTCGACGGCCAGCGACTCGGTGCGACCAAAGGCGATTGGCAACCCAACGCAACCAACAGCAATCGGCAACCTAGCGCAACCGGTGGGCTATGGGCGGCCAGCGGTCGGCAGTGGGGCGGCCGAACACGGCGACCGATGCGACCGCGGGCCAATCGCGCCATTGGCCACCCCCGCCCGCCGACCGCCACCGCTGATTGCCGCAGCCATCAAGGAAAAAAGAAATAAAAAAATTTTGTCGGTATCAAACACACTTCTATTCTTTTTCTATTTCGGGAATAAGAAATTTTGTAGTTACTAAACGCCTTATTTTACTCAGAAATTAATCCAGAGAATAGAAATAGAAAAGAACTATTTCTCAAAAGAAATTGTTCCTATAGGTAGAAATGTTACCAAACGCAATATTATGTTCTTGCCCCTTATCTAGCCATTTATTTACTACTTTGAGTATTGGTTGTTAAGTTCTTGTCTGCACATATTATCTCTTGCATTTTAGTGGCTTAAATTAAAATTAAGCAAGACCGGTTGCTAAATATTTTTGAAAATAAAAAGAAAAGGAATTAAAAATGCATTAGATTTATCTAGCGTAATTAAGTCTCCACATTCATTATATTGCTACCTCGTAGAAGTAAATTGCTCTTCCACACTTTACTTAGATGTCTAACCAATTTACCAATAACTGGTTAGTGGCTACTTCTAAATAAATTGATTTGCATATTTAAATTGATTAAATTAAAACCCAAAAATTACGGTTGGTATGGATTTAAGATAGTCCTTGCTAAATTTTTGGACTTAGTATTTCGTTAACTTTCTCATTCATTGTTCACCTCTGAGATAGCTGAGGCAATATCTTATTCTATCCCAGCTTCACAAGGATTCTTCCCAGAGAACAAGTCGTAAACTGCCTTTAATCAAGTTCTTTCTCTAATCGGTCTTTGAGCAAGAAAGGAATGTTCGCCGGTTGGCTTATTTGGGAGTAAACTGATTGTGTTGCCCGGGCGAAAGAAACCCTGAATGAGGTCATCAATATGGAAAACTGATTCATCAAAATGATGTATTAATCTGTTTCGGTGATGGAATTAGTTGCTTTTGGATTAATTCGACGTTCCCAAGATATTTGTGTTCAGAGTTTATTAATTATAGCAGTTATAATGGATCCAAGTGCTTCGCCATTGGAGCACATAAACAGTTAAAACAGATTCAAGTTTTTCTCAATCGGATTTCATAAATGCTCGCGGTGGTTCATACGAAACAAGTGAAAATATTTGACTACACACAAGATGGTTATAACCTATCTTATGTGTCATCCAAAGTCATTTTAAGAGAAGTTATATGATTGTCATAAATTAATTGTGGCATGTAATATCATAGCGTCACTGTTTATAGTAAATTTTTTCTTTTACCTTCATGCGATGTATGCATGAAAGAAGCACGTTGAGTACTAAATAGGTGACTCAAGTAAGAGATTTGGAATGTCTCATATATGCAACATCAAAATTATTACCAAGTATAATGAAAAAGTATTATTTTAAATCTAGTGTGATGTTAAATATGCAAAGTGCGTACCCAAATTGCCATTACATTTATTCAATCCATACAGGTCCATCAATTTAGAGAGATACTCGTGAGATTGAATGAATCAAAGGCTAATACACGGTTGGAGATTACTTACATTGCATCGGGAAAAGAATTTGTAAGATACTTGTTTGAGTGCTATAATTTTTATTTTATTGTTTGAATATCATAACTTATGTTTAGCATTCACTTTAGTGTCATAATTTTTTTTTCCGATCACTCGAGTGTCATATAACTTTTCAATTGGTCACTTAAGTGTCATAACTTTTTACATATATTCACTACAAGTGCAATATTACGTTGGATTTCCGACATTTGAATAAACGTTTTTAAAAATGTTTGGTACTTAAATGATTAATTGAAAGTCATGACATTAAAATGAAAGTATTGTCGAAGGTATAAAACTTAAGTAGATGAAAAAAAAAAGTCATGATAATCAAGTAAATGCCGTACGAAAGTTATGATACTCATGGTATTCTTATTCCCATTGCGTGCATGCAATTCGAATCCTCTTGCACAAAAAGTGACTCACACAGACATGGCTTGTCCCGTAATACATCTTGAACTTGAAGCATTGCGCTGGGACACCCCTAAACTTTATTCCCCGACCCTCTTCACTCTTCCAATCTCTCTCTCCATAAACTCACCTCTTCTCTCGCTCCTTTCAGCTTAAAGAACTAGAACACAAGACACTCGTAAACTGGAACTTGCGGAGTCATGCCACCGCAGGACTTGTGCGAGACCAACTGGATCGTCCAAGTCAACGAGAGCCTCAAGTGCACGCCCACCGACGAGCAACGGTACTGGAAGAAGCGGTCCATCTATAGGGTCCCTGCCTGTGTCACTGACCTCAGCCGAAAGTCCTTCCAGCCGCAGGCTGTCTCCTTCGGCCCCTACCACCACGGCAAGATCAACCTCCACACCATGGAGGACCACAAGCACCGTGCGCTAATCCAATTCCTCAGACGGTCTGGGAAGCCTCTCGATCCCTTCCTTGAGTCCCTGAGGGAAGTGGCACGGGACCTTGAGGAGAGCTACGACACACTTGACCTGGAATGGATGGAGGGTGGCAGTGATGGTGCAGTAGACCGATTCCTGAAGCTGATGATCACTGACGGCTGCTTCATGCTTGAGATCCTGAGGATGGCGACACAGGCAGGGGACAACTATGAGCCCAGCGACCCCATATTTTACACCCACAGGATGCTTTCCATAATGCCATACATATGGCCAGACATGCTGATGCTTGAGAATCAGCTGCCAATGTTAGTGTTGGATCGGCTGGTCGCTGTTGAGAGTGACGGCAAAGAGGTTAGTTTTTTAGATTTTGCTCTGTCAATTTCACCAAACAGTTCATCTTGATGATCACACATGGACCCTGTGGACCTTACGAGGGATCCATCAAATTGAATACTCCAAACCAGTTGGATGCTTGATTCAAGATCAACTGAGAATTTGATTACTAATTCTATCACCACTATCGTAAACTTCTTTTTTCTTTTTTTTTCCGCTAACTCAGTACAACTGATACGACAACTATCTCTCTCATTCAAATGCACTGGCTTCAAATCAACAACTCAGGATGACGAATACGTCAACAGGCTCATCCTCAATTACTGCTCCCCTGGCAAGCACACGGTGAGGATAGGCAAATGCCTGCACGTCCTGGACGTTGTCAGGAAGAGCATACTACTCCATGAGAAGCCCAAGCTGGACAAGGTGGGGTGCGAGGGCCTTCTGTTAGTCCGGTCGGCCACTGAGCTCCACGAGCATGGGATCCGGCTCAAGAAGAGCAAGACCAGCAGCCTCACAGACATCTCCTTTGCTGACGGGGTCCTGAGTCTCCCTGAAATTGTGGTGGAAGAAGCAACCGAGTCCATGTTCCTCAACCTCATTGCATTTGAGCGCTTCCACGCTGGGACTGGAAACGAGGTCACATCCTACATCTACTTTATGGACTACATAATCTCCAACGAGTGCGATGTCACGCTTCTCCACACCTTGGGCATTGTCCTAAATGTGCTGGGGAGCGACAAGGAGACCACTGAGCTGTTCCGCTTGCTGGCCAAGTACACAACGATTGAACCCAACAGCAGTCTCATTGCCGTGTGCAATAAGGTCAACGAGTACTGCAACAAGCCCTGGAATAAGTGGAGGGCTAATCTCATCCAGACCTACTTCAGGAATCCTTGGGCTTTATTGTCTCTCATCGCTGCCATCTTCGTCTTTGCTCTCGCTATAATTCAGACCATATATTCCGTGCTCAGCCACTAATTTTCACCAACCCTTTGCTTCTGTATAATAATTTTCCCTTGCCAGTCATGTTCATTTCCCCCTTTGAATGTACTGAATGATGGACATTTGGCTGTTTATCATTATCAAATAATGATTCTCTTGCTTCAGTCTTGTTCATGTTTGTCCAATTGCGTGAAGGATGATCAAGTTTTAGGCAAATGAAATCATCCATTGCACCATTTTCTTCTTGATTAAAATTTTAACAGGTTGCAGCGAATTTAAGTAAACAACATATGTGGCCATCAAAGTCGTTTCTCTTCCCCATCGGCTTCAAATTTCAGAGTGGTCTATATATTTTCCGGTCGTCAAGCAATCAATCATTAACATAGAGAACAAACACACTTTTATGACTGAGAAATAAATATTTTGAAACTTCCAACATCCTTTCTATATCAGCGAAAGATATTCATGGTTCTAAAGTGCCATTAATCCTAGATCAAAAGAAGCTGACGGCAACCGCAGATATTATATCATGTTGGATGCCCGCAGTAGCAATCCATTGTAATTTCTGTTTGGATAATTTGGAAAATCGAGATCATCTATTCTTTCAGTGTACATGGACGGGAAGCATATGGCGTATTATCCTTGCACAATACGGAATCCGCCGTAACTTAGGAGGATGGAATGATGAAATCCAATGAATGATCAGGGTTACCAAAGGCAAGGATTTGGCGGCAAGGCTTCTCAAAGTAACTTTTTTAGCAACCATTTACTGCATTTGGATGGAACGTAACTGTAGACGTTTTCAAAACAAGTCAAATGATGTCTCCATCATTGTGGCTAAAATTCGTACACTTGTTAGGGGCCGAGCATCATTTTACAAAAATTTTAAACCTTCCCAGACAAATGTAACTTTGGCTACTATATGGAGAATCCCTCACTCCATTTTTTTGAGTTCTTAGTTATCTTTTGTAATGATGGGGAATGCCCCCTAAGTTATTGTACGTCATCTTATAAATGATACTTACATTTCAAACCAAAAAAAACAAACAAAAGAAGCTGACGGCAAACTGTTAATTATGCATAGAATGTTAGGAATATGTCTCCAATTTGAGCAGGTTTTCTAATTTGAAGGGTTCGAACAATTGATTGTTATTAACACTTAAATTTTGATAATCCAATTAAGCATTCATTGTGTAGAAAAATTAGAGATCTACCCAACTCCAAAACAAAAATATTATGAAAATTGCATATAATACTAAGAACATTTTAATTAAGCCCATATAATATTACATTAATGGACTAAACCAAGGGGGGTTATGAGCTTAATTTAATTATCTGAACTAAGTCTAGGACATCGAAATTCAGTTGATTCAAATAAAAGCACATGTTGATATTCACAATCAAAATTCATGGGAACTCCAAAAGGCGATGGCGGTGGAAGGAGCATCTTACATGTATTTAAAAATCAATGAATGAACAAAAACTTAGTAAATGAAATCTTTAAATTTAAGGCAAAAGATCATCTTACCACTCAATTTGCTACCGACAAAATTCGTGAGAGACAAGCATAAAATAACCATGTGTGATAAATGTAGGAGTAAATTCACTGCGATAAATGTAGGAGTAAATGCACTATCTTCTTAAACACGTTTTATCTTGACCTTGTGCACAAACAGTGACTTATACATAGGCCCGTCAAATGGTAGATTCTAGTCAAACACAATCCGACCCAAATTGATCAATTTAACCCATTTTGACAAATTTCTATACAATACAAATTTAGTAACTAATACTCGACCCGAGATACATTTTAGCAATTTTTTCGCCTTAAATTGTTGCCTTTGAAGAATGGGCTGGCTTTTTGGACCTATACCCAACCCGATGCGTGAATTATCAATTTCAAAATCAAGCGTAACTACAATAATAACTCTGCATGAAAATTACGACTAAGAACAGAGGAACCGATTGATTTGGTGCCCAAAAGTCCCGCATCGATTGATTACATCAAATTGATTCCATTCTAAGTTCTGAACCATGGCATTTCACGACCTTTGATTGGCTTACTTTTTGAGGAGTGTACCTGCATGTCGATTAGGCGTCCGTCAACTTCAGAGACAATCGGCAATGAAACTTCCATTATGTTCCCGGTTACGACTTTTGACTCGAACTTTTATACAGATAACTCGCGAAATACGATCTAAATTGGGGTTGTTCCTAATAGGAAAGAATAAACAACAATTTTTGTCCCGGAGATTCGAAGACTTTTCACATGGGGGAGGAGGGCTGACACCTCTATTTATACATACAAGGCCAGGATTGGGCGTGGAGTACCCCAAACTTCACACACTCTTCCCATTCTCTCTCTCTCCCCCCCTCTCTCTATGGATTCTCCTCTTCTCTCACATAGAACAGAAACTGGTGGAACCTCTGAAACGAACTGTATCGTCCCGGTCAACAAGAACCCCGGGAGCATGCCCTCCAACGAGCAGCAGTACTGGAAGAAGCTGTCCATCTACAGGGTCCCCGCCTCCATCACCGACCTCAACCACAAGGCCCACCAGCCGCAGGTTCTCTTTTGGCCCCTACCACCACAACAAGGACCACCTCCGTCCAATGGAGGAACACAAGCATTGCGCGCTCCTTTGCTTCCTAGAGTGGTCCAGGAAGTCCCGTGTGACCTTCTTGAAGTTCCTGAGGGAGGTGGCGCAGGACCTCAAAGAGAGCTACGGCACGTTGGGCCAGAAGTGGAAGGAGGGCACGGGGGACCTGTTCCTGGAGCTGATGCTCAGGGATGGCTGCTTCATGCTTGAGATCATGAGGACCACGATAAAGGAGAAGCGTGACTATGCCCCTAGTGACCCCATCTTCAGCGTCCACGGGCTGAAACACATAAAGCCGTACATAAGACTGGATATGCTGATTCTGGAGAATCAGCTGCCGATGCTAGTGCTTTATTAGCTGGTCACCGTCGAGAACAATGGCAATGAGGTCAGTTTCTTAGATTTTGCTTCATTGTTAGAGAGGTTATTACATGCATGCAAACCGCCATACTATGTTCACCTGACAATACATCTTGGTGATCTCATATGGACCTCACATGTAATTCATTAAATCTAATGCTCCAAACGTTTATGATGTACGGTTCAAGATAAATTGACAGTTTCATTATTAAATCTATCACCTCAATTGGAGACTCCTTTTTTTTCCTTTTTTGCCGAATAGAATCGACACGACAATGATCTCGAATTCAATGCACTGACTTTACTCCAACAACGCAGCATGACGAATACATCAGCGAGCTCATCCTTAGGTTCTACTCCCTCCACACGAGCATCAAGTGGATGGGCAGACGCCTGCATGTCGTGGACGTCTTCAGGAAAGGCCTGCTGCTGGATCCCAAGAAGGTCCGGCACAAGAAGGAAAACGTGGGGCCTGAGGTTGGCGAGGTGATAATCTTTTCTAATATCCACCTCTATGGGAGTTGTTCTGTTTTTTCTCTTTAAGTAAGTAGCATCGACGTGACAACAATCTCGTATTTGATGCAGTGACTTTACCCCCAACAACGCAGGGTGACAAAAGCTTCCCTGACCCGTGCATAACGGGGATGGGGCATTTCGTGGACGTCTTCAGGAAGTGCCTGCCGAAGAAGACCAAGAAGGTCCAGCATGAGGAGATAATCCGGTCAGCCACCGAGCTCAACGAGGCCGGGATCAAGCTCAAGAAGAGCCCGACCCACAGTCTCAAGGATATCTCCATTGCCAGAGGGGTCCTGAAGCTCCCCATTATCATGGTGGATGGCACCACCGAGTCCAAGTTCCTCAACCTCATGACTTTCGAGCGCTTGCACATCGGAGCTGGGAACGAGATCACATCCTACACCAAGTTCACGAACAATATCATCAACAATGAGCAGGATGTCGCCCTGCTACACACCCAAGGCATCATCCAGAATGCCATCGGGTGCGACAATGCGGTCGCCAACCTATTCAACTCACTGTGCAAGGAAGTGACGGTCGAATCCAACAGCAGCCTTGGCACCGTGCGAAAGAAAATCAGTAGGTACTGCTAGAAGCCATGGAACAGGTGGAGGGCTAATCTCAGACACACCCACTTCAGGAGTCCTAGGCCTATGTTGTCTCTCATCGCAGCCATCTTTCTCGCCATAATTCAGACCGCATATACCGTGCTCAGCTCCTATTGAACCCTCTCATTGCCTCTGTCTAATAATTTCTTTTTTCCATTTTTGGGTGTTTCCCCTTATGACTGATGCTCTTGATTGGTTGTTGATTGTTGTCACCAATGATTTTCCTCCTGTTTTCAGTCGTATTTATTTCTCTCTTTAAATGTTATGAACGATGGACATTTGGCTGTTTAAATATCATTATCAGATGATAGTTCTCTTGTTTCAGTCTTCTTCATTTTTGTCCAATTTGGATAGGTAATCTGAAGGATGATTAAGTTTTACGCAAACGAAATCTTTCATTTCAACATTTTCTTTTTGATTAAATTTTGCTGAAGTTGTGGCCAGTTTATCCAGAAAAGCCAAGACACTTCAAGTTTCTAGATCTAGAGTGAGTAGTTAAACTTTGTGATTCTAGCCTAGTTCGAGGTAGTTAGAAATAATGGCTAAAAATCTGTTCAACATGAAATAAGAAGCAAATTTCTCTGTTTGTGACAGAGATTCTTAGCACAAGAGTCAATTAGGAAGGACTATAAAAAGGTTTCTTGCTCGTTCATTCATGTTCAGATCAACTACAACTCCACAAATCCCTTGCACAAAACACTTTGATATTACAACAAGCTCCTTGCTGCTTTGCCAAGTAAATCTCACTCACATACACACTTGCACATTAACGCCAAGAACTAACAAATTCATTAAAAGTTGCAGTGAATTTAAGAATGTGTTTATTTGAGTGAAAGTGTTTTACGAAAATTAGTTTTCCGGACTCACCCGTTTGGTTCGCCGAAAATGACTAATCAAACCGAAAATACTTTATGGTTAACGAAAATATCCATACATAAAATTAGGAAAACAAATTCCTAAATCCAAAAAGGTGAAACACCTTTTGTAATGCTCTTCTCTCTCTCCTAAGGCCTTGATGCTCCGAGATAAACAAGTTCTCTCTCTCCTCGCTAGTCTCTCTTATTAGGTTGGTACTGTCGCCTGAAGGGTGAACGGGTGATTATAAACAATTAAAGCATAACTTAAAACAACCAAGTTCAATATCACAAAAGAACAAAACCTAATGAAAAACTTCATAGTGATCAAATATTTCTATGTGCAATTAACAGAGAAAAATTACACGTAACAATTATAGTAGTTCGGCTTATGACAAGCATACGTTCACTCTCCTGCGCTAACAACTTATTAGTTGGATATGATAAATTTTATCATATTCTGAATTTTTTCTCGATCGCCAAACGCAACCTAAGGATCATTCATCCAATCAACCCATTGGACTTGAATGATACGGGAAGATCCAATTGTTTTTAGGATGCCAAGATTAGAGTCTCCCTTTGATTCTGCTGTCCACACAATAGCTTTTGGATTTTCATAAGTTGAGTTCTCCGTTTGAAAAGTGTGTCTCATCTCCAATGATTGCCGCATAGATATCAAATTCCCAATCAAGGAAAGATTATGACGATGTTCATCATTCCTGGACAATCAATATTTATAGAAAGCAATCCAAGCCAAATTCCTAGCCTTTGCGCCCCAATATACCCATCCTTAATGCGAAGATTTCAGATCTTCTCGAATAGATTCAAGGTGCGTAATATCTTGACAATTCTCGTACAGATAAGACCATTGTCTTCCACAATCATGTACGTAGAGAACTGTTCACATAATCCACTGAATCTAATGAATATGGTCTAAACATATTTGCTTTAAGTATAATACCCGGAAATCTTATCATTATAATCATAAAATGTTTAAGGAAATTTTTGTCAATCTTCAAAATATAATTGGAAGTTTTCTTCAATATCTCTCTCATATCATTACGCGGGCATCGCTTGATCATTGATGCTTGTCTCTCAATGTTGATCTCCTCTGTGGCTATTGCTTCTTCCCCAAGCAAAATGGCGATGATGATGGCGAGCGCTTTGACGTCGAGCTTCGTCTCCACTTTTTTTAATCATTGTCGCAGTTTCCGATTCTACTTCTCTCGTCACTATCGCACGTTCACTACAGCGGAATTCTTTTCTGACCTTCCGGGGACCATCTCGTTATCGTCCTCTGCGTGTTTCGTGCCAATCCAAGGTAATTTTGTCCCTGCATAGACTTGATTTGCTTGCTCTGTCCTTTTTTCTCTCTCTTCCGTACGTTCGCGATCGTTTCATGAGACGAACCTGTTCTTTAGGAATTTTTCCTTTGCACCAACACGACGGGGATCTCTCGAGGTTGGGCCTTCTCTTTTCCTATTGTCTCTGCATCAACAACTGTGGCACGATTGCAGCTGCGACTATAAGGCGGCTGGTCATGAGGCGATTGAGAGGGAAAATCCAATTTTGATGAGATTGAGATTGGATCTCACTTTGCTTTATCAAGAACATCATGAAAACGTGTTGGATGAAAGGTGGAGAAGAAGGGACATTATTTATGAGATTGAAATCAATTTCCAAACAAGATCCAAACACTAGAAAACGTACTCTGCACTCATCTTCATAGGAATCTTGTGCATCGGAAGGTAGGGCCAGAAGACCTTATATGTTTTGAATAAAAGCTTAGTGAATGCTAAAAGTCAGTCTCAATAGGGTAGGGCCATACAAAGAAATATTTCGAAACTTCCAACATCCTTCCCAAAATCAAAGGAACAAAAGACATTCACTGTTGTAGATTGCAATTATGATGGCGAAAATCCCCCAAATTTGGTGAAAACTGCAGGTCTCTAGCCTTAACCAACAAAACTAGTATTTTCCGTATGAACTACAAACGAACCAACATATAAAAGATGGGATTAGTCGCTTTAATAAATATTCAACGATCGGGAGTGTCCTTATACCTCCATAATTCAGTTTAACGCAACTGCTCTGCTGCAATAGATTCTGGGAAATCGGTGGTGGCTTATGCTGAGGGCAAACGAAGTATCAAAACAGAGACGACCCTCTTGGAAACAAAGTACTCACATAAATAACAGTGGTCTTTACTCTTGCATGATGTGATTCTTTCCTTTTTGCCTCCGTGTATGGAACTTTTTTATTCTCCTCCCTCTTCAGTCGGGCTCTAGAAAGGTGGCCCGCAGAATGAACAGGGACCCCCCCGAAATTGTTCTGCAGTCGATTACTCCTATAAAATTAAGATCTAAATTAATAACGCAGAAATTATGTACTGGTTTAATTTCTATGTTTGCTTGTTTACCCAAAATCCGAAAATGAGCTTTCTGGGTTCGCCCAAGATAGGCTTTATCCTTAAGCATTTGCAACAAAAGGGCTCAACAAAAAGCCTCTTGATCTTCCTTTTCTCGACGAGCATTTGACCCTGGCTGTGACCCACGAAAGGGCTCAACAGCTTATGTTTATTATCGTGTACTGTAAGGTAGGTTACGTTTGGTTGTCAAGAATTTTTTGACGGAGAGGATAATGGTCGGATAAGATATTGATGGGATTTGTAATATGGTGTCCATTCTTTAGTAAATTAGCCAACTAGGTCCCAGCTAACTTGGCTGAGTGCAAGGCCCAAGGATGGATTAGAAAATAAAAATCAAACTCTTGGAAGTGAGTCTATGAGTTGAAGAGCTTCGTACATGATCTAAGATGGGGGATCTCACTCGTCCACGTACTCCTCCTTTGGCTTCCACCTCTATATCCACATTTCTGAGCTGACCACATACATTACACTCCCTTATTGTCCCGTCGCAGATTTGCTGGTGCACATATACCTGATGAAGAAGTACACTTAGGAGAATACGTTCTCTTTCTGCCATACCCGCCTTTGGAATTTTTTGGCCCGTCTAAAATCGTGACAATTCCCCTATAAAAATTCTCGACCGCACATACACATGCATGTATCTATGGACCTAGAAGCATTCAAACATGCCTCGCCTTGGGAGATTTTTCTTTCGGAGCAAAGTCCATATGGATTGGACCAATTGCAACAGTTAGTCATGTTGGTCCATCATGACATCCGCATACATATTTCACATGATCAACGATTAAATTCCATTTGCTTCACAAAAAGGTTCTAGAGAAGGATATTTTTAGGCGAATCCACTTAGAGGATGGATAGGTCTCTTAGGCTCGTTTGATCATCGGGTCATGATAAGATATATTTGAGTTGTGGGTAAACTAATTGTCAATATGGCCTAATCTAGTCAAGAAGTTCCTTATCAAGAGTTTGACAGGAGCCTTTAGTATCAGAAGATGAAATTCTTTCTGTGGATTAACGCGTAATTGCTCCTCTTTCTTAGAGAGCCAATATTAATCACTGGAGGCTAATCTTGGCTTTTTCGGCGAAACGCACAATGGTACACCATCCTTAAAATCCCGCTGCTTCTTTGGGGGTACACTATCTTGATATAGTGCCGACAATTAAAAAAATCGCATAAATTAAATACTTCACAAATAACAACGTGATGGACAAAGTCATTTATAATACATGATAAGGCTTGTAAAAGTACATCATCTTAGGCTCCGTTCGTTTTACGGAAAATAACTTCCAGAAAAATGTTTTCCGGATCTTCTAACCTTCGTTTCACGGAAAATAAATTTATTGGGAAAAACATTTTCCATGAAGAAAAAAAAAGTCTTCTAAAGTGAGGGAAAATGTTTTTCACTTTTTAAGTTGGGGAAAATATTTTCCACACTCACTCTCTCCTATCTCACATCCCCTATTAGTCCTCACTTCTTTCTTTTATTTTTTAAATCAATTTTTTATGTTTTTTTTTTCATAAATTCGAATTTTTTGTTATTTTTTAATAAAATCGATTTTTTATTTCTTTTTCTTTTATTTCTGTCTTTCTTTTTGCTGTTTTTCTTTTTCGGCCGGTCGCTGGCCACAACAACGGCCGACAACTGGCAACAGGCGAGCCGAGCTCGCCAGACGACGACGAGGCTAAGGCCTCGCGGTCGGCGACGCCCGAGCGTCGCCAGATTGCGGCAAGGCTCGAGCGTCACCGATCTACAAGGCCTAAGCCTCACTGCCGTTTGGCGACGCTCTGGTGTCGCCGATCTAGCGAGGCTCGAGCCTCGCTACCGTTTGGCGACGATCGGGCGTCGCTGATTTGGCGAGGCCCGAGCCTTGTAGCCTCAAGCTCGCCTCGCCGGTGAGCTGATCGGGCGAGCTCGAGGCGTGGCCGGCCAAGGAAGGAGAGAACACAAAAAAAGAAGAAAATAATCAATTAATAATCAATTTTAAAAATAATAAATAACGATTTTAAAAAATAAAATAATAAAAAAACTATTGAAAAGAATTTATAAAGTAAAATATTTTTCCAAACGAACAACGGAAAATACTTTTCACTTCAAAATCAAGTTTTACCCGAATACTGGAAAATAATTACGTTTTCCTGGAAAATAGCTTTATGAAAAATATTTTTCAGAAAATTAACATTTTCCATGAAACGAATAGAGCCTTAATGTAACGTTGACTTAATCTAGTATAATGAATAGGCAATTGCTTCTTCATTTGGACAACAGTCAAATAGTCTCACATTTACAATACGAGTGGTAGTGAATTTTACTTCCTCCCCGGTCTTCTTACACACGATGTGTGTGCCCTAGTGCTAATGAATTTACTTTATATATTTTACATCCCAGCTTCACAAGGATTATTCTCTGAGCAAAAGACTAAAGTAATGAACTGCCTTTAATCAAGTTCTTCTTTTTCTAATTAGTCTTTGAGCAAGAAAGGAATGTCCCCAGTTGGCTTATTAGGGACTAAAACTGAATGTGTAGCACGGATGAAAGGGACCCGGCATGAGGTCATCAATTTGCGTAATTAGAACTTAACGTGGATAATCAATTTATCAAAATGATGTATTAATCTGATCGGGTGATGGAATTAGTCGCTTTTGGATAAAATTGATGTTTTGCAAGATATTTGTGTCTAGAGTTTACTAATTAAAACAGTTATAATGGATCCAAGTCCTTCTCAATTGGAGCTCGTAAATGCTTGCAGCCGATTTCGTTTGAAAAAAGTGGAAGTATTTGAGTTTCACACAAGATGGTTACAACCCGTCTTATGGGCCATCTGAAGCTAATTAACGAGAACTTATATGATTGTCTTGAGCTAACCATGCACACATAATATCATAGCCTCACTATCTATGGTAAATTTTTTTTCTTCCCTATGTCGCGACCTCCCTCTCACGTCCCGGAAGCTAAATAATTTTCTAGGCAATTTAACTCTAATTATTTAATTAAAATTTAGGTGTCAACATTCTATACATGCAATGTATCCACGAAAGAAGTGCATCGAATACTAAATATGAGAATCAAGTAAGAGATCTGGAATATCTCAAAAATATTTGGAAAAAATTACAACAAAAAAGAAGTGCCGTTTTTAATCTAGTTTCACGTCAAATATGCAAAGTCCGTATCCAAAATGGCATTACATGCATTCAATCCATAGGGGCCCTTCGATTTGGAGAGACACTCCATGAGATTCGTCAAATTCAAAGGCTGGTCGAGGGATTACGGGCGAAGCGCGCATGAAATTTGCATCCCGTAATTCATCTTGAGCTTGAAGCATCAAGGGGGCTCGGGCACCCCCAAAATTTATCCCCTAACCCTCTTTACTCTTCCCATCATTCTCTCTCTCTCTCTCTCTCTCTCTCTCTCTCTCTCTCTCTCTTCACCTCTTCTTTCCACCTCATTTGAAAAAAAACTGCTCTAGCCAATTATGTGCTGTCTCAATAACAATACACTGCTCTTCTATCTTCTACTTCTTCTAAACACATTGGCAATTATCACTCTACCAATTGTTCATCTTCACAATCCTTCCAAATTTTATCAAACATCCTTGTTCTAGGCTTGTTCACCAATGTAGTCCTTCCAAGCTTCAAAGGACATCACAGTTCTAAGCTTGTTTACCATCACCAAGGTCCATATAACCATTCACCTATCTTAGTCCTTCTAAGCAATCATGAACATCCATGTTCTTCTTGACTTATTTGCCCTCGATCAAAGTCCTTCCGGCTAGTTCAACTTTGTAAAGATCATTCTAGCTTGTAGACATCTCGATGCCCAAGACATTGTTCACCTTAGAAATTGGCAATGATCCTTCCATATCGGTGCCGAACATTCCCAATTATGACAAAGCACTCAATAGATATCAGGATCACACGTGATATGACACCGTCTATATTATGGCTTGTGTATATGTCACCCAGCTTGATTGTCTTTGTCATCATCAAAATAACATAGGAGATTTTACCAACATGTCAAACTATAGAGATTGTATCAATTGCTTATGGCATTAAACTGCTTATCCTTTTAGAGTTAAACAAGCAATTGAATCAAAATCAAATCTTTCAAAAAATCTGTTTACTTATTTCATCTGCATACTCATAGACAATTTTGTCATTATAAAGAAGGGAGAGATTGTTGAAAAAATCTCCTATGAAATTTTGAAGTTGATAAAGCCATCTGTCTATATCAAATATTAGATAAATGCATATGTTGTCGATAATACATCCTCTTCTAATAGCGATAGTGACTAAAGAAAATTATCATGAGCCCTTGTCACATGAGAAGGTATATGATTGTCATGAGGTCATTGTACATACGTATCATCGGAATGGTCACTTCTTGCGGAAAAAAAAAATTCTGCATGCATTGTATTTATGGAAGAAGGGCGAAGTGTACTAAAAATAAGACCCCAGAAAAAAAAATGGAATATCCCAAGCATACGAGTAAAACTTATCCCTTACCAAAAAAAAAAACGAGTAAAACTTATCACCAAATAAAACGAAGAAACACTATTATAATTCTAGCGTCAATTAAACGAAGTCCATACCTCAATAGATATTACATGTACCCAATCCATAAGAGACTTTTAGCTTAGGTCGACGGTCATATGATTCATTGGATCCAAAGGCTCCACAATTGCGAGATCTCGTGCATCGCCTGCATGCAATTCGGTTCCTACGGCTTCCATGGGACATGCTTAAACACTTTTCTCTTTACCTCGAACACCAAAAGTGACCTACACATACATGGCTTGTCCATGAATACCTCTTCAACATAAAGCATTGAGCTTGGACAACCTCAAACTTGGTACACTCTCGCCATTCCTCTCTCTCTCTCTCTCCAAGACTTTTGCTCTTCTCTCGCCCAGAACAGACATTTGTGGAACCTCTGAAACTTGCCGAACCATGTCACCCTTGCCGCCCCCACTGAACCTGAACGAGACCGACTGGATTCTTCGTGTCAACGATGACCTCAAGTGCATGCCCACCGACGAGCAACAGTGCTGGAAGAATCCGTCCATCTACAATGTCCCCGCCTTCATCACCGACCTCAACCCCAAGGCCCACCGGCCGCAGGTTGTCTCTTTCGGCCCCTACCACCATGATGAGGACCACCTCCGCCCAATGGAGGAACACAAGTACCGCGCACTCCTCCACTTCCTGAGGCGGTCGGGGAAAAACCCTGAGCCCTTCTTGAAGTCCCTGAGGGAGGTGGCTCAGGAACTTGAGGAGAGCTACGACACACTAGTCCCGAAGTGGAAGGAGGGAGCGAGGGGACAGTTCCTGGAGCTGATGATCATGGATGGCTGCTTCATGCTCGAGATCATGAGGGCCGTGTTAGGGGAGCACAAGTATGCATCCAATGACCCCATCTTCAGCATCCACAGGCTGGACTACATAGTGCCGTATGTAAGACGATACATGCTGATGCTGGAGAATCAGCTGCCAATGCTAGTGCTATATAAGCTAGTTGCCGTCGAGAACAATTACAAGGAGGTGAGTTTCTTAGATTTCACGCCGGTCGTTGGAGAGGATATTGCACACATGCAAATTGCCATACGATGTTCACCTACAAGTAAATCTTGGTGATTTCATATGGACCTCACATGAAATCCATTATCTCATGCTCCAAACGTTTAGGATGCTAGGTTTGAGATCAAATTCCAATTTCTCATTAAATCTATCACCTCAATCTAAGAATCCTTTATTTTTTCCCTTTTATGGGAGTAGTATCGACATTACAACAATCTCATATTCAAAGCACTGACTTCACTCCAACAACGCAGCATGACGAATACATCAACGAGCTCATCCTTAGTTTCCACTTTCTTCACACGGGTACGACGAGGATGGGCAGATGCCTGCATGTCCTGGACGTCTTCAGGAAAGGCCTGCTCATGGAGACCGAGAAGGTCCAGCACGAGATGGAAAATGTGGGGCCTGAGGTTGGCAAGGTGATAATCTTTCTAATACGACAACAATTTCATAATGCACTGACTTTACTCCAACAACGCAGGGTGACAAAAGATCCCTCGACGCGTGCATCATAGGGATGGGCCACGTCGTGGAGATCTTCAGGAAATGCCTGCCAAAGAAGACCGAGGAGAAGGTCCGGCACGGGGAGATAATCCGTTCGGCCACCGAGCTCAACAAGGCCGGGATGAAGTTCAAGAAGAGCCCGACCCGCAGTCTCAAGGACATCTCCTTTGCCAGAGGGGTCCTGAAGCTCCCCGTTATCACGGTGGATGACACCACCGAGTCCACGTTCCTCAACCTCATGACTTTTGAGCGCTTGCACATCGGGGCTGGGAACAAGATCACATCCTACGCCAACTTCATGGACAATATCATCAATGATGAGCGGGATGTCGCGCTGCTTCACGCCCATGGCATCATTCAGAATGACATCGGGAGCAACGAGGCAGTTGCGGAGCTATTCAACTCGCTGTGCAAGGAAGTGACGCTCCCATCCAACCACAGCCTCGAGGCCATGCAAAAGGACATCAGTGAGTACTGCGAACAGCCCTGGAACATGTGGAGAGCTAATCTCAACCGCACCTACTTCAAGAATCCTTGGACTGCATTGTCTCTCACCGCCGCCATCTTCCTCTTCGTGCTCACCATAATTCAGACCGTATATGGAGTGCTCGACTACTATTGAACTCTCCCATTGCCTCTGCATAATAATTCTATTTTTCCATTTTTGGGGGTTTCTCCTAATGGCTGATGCTCAATAATTACCTGTTGATTGGTTGTTGATTATTGTCATGAATGGTTTTCCTCCTGTTTTCAGTTGTGTTTATTTCCCTCTTTAAATGTCATGAAACATGGACATTTGGCCGTTTATATATCATCATCAGGTGATGATTCTCTTGTTTCAGTCTTCTTCATTTTTTGTCCAATTTGGTTGGATAGGTAGTCTGAAGGATGATCAAGTTTTTGGCAAATGAAATCTTCCACTGCACCCACCATTTTGTTCTTGATTAAATTTTGTTGAAGTTGTGGTCAGTTTATCCAGAAAGGCCAAGACCCTACAAGTTTCTAGATCCAGAGTGAGTAGCTAAACTTTGTGGTTTTCTAGCTTAGCTGGAGGTAGTTAGAAGTAAGGGCTAAAAATCTGTCCAACATGTAAAATGCAGCATATTTCTTTGTTCGTGACAGAGATTCTTAGCACAAGAGTCGATTAGGAAGGACTATAAAAAGCCTTCATGCTCGTTTATTCTTGTTCAGATTACAACTCCACAAATCCCTTGGATCAAACATTTTGATAATCTAACAAGCTCCTTGTTCCTTTGCCAAGTAAATCTCACGCGCACACATACTTTCACATTAACACCAAGAACTAACAAATTCGTTAGAAGTTGCAGTGAATTTAAGGATGTGTTTATTTGATTTAAAGTGTTTTATGAAAATTAACTTTCTGGATTTTTACTCGTTTGGTTCGTCGAAAATGACTAATCAAACCAAAAATACTCTATAGTTAACGAAAATATACATGTATAAAATTAGGAAAGTGAATTCTCAAATCCAAAAAGATGAAACATCTTCTGAATTGCTCCTCTCTTTCTCCCGTGGCCTTGGCACTCCGAGACAAACTCTCTCTCTCTGTGTCCCCTGATAGACTTAATTTGCTGGCTATGTCATTGTTTCTCTCTCTTCTGTACGCTCACGATCGTTTCATGAAATGAACCTGTCCATGAAGAATTTTCCTTTGCACCAACACGACGGGAATCTCTCGCGGTTGGGCTTTCTCTTTTCCTATTGTCTCTGCATCAACAACTGTGGCACGATTCCAGCTACGACTGTAAGGCAGCTGGTCGCAAGGCGATTGAGAGGGAAAATCCAATTTTGAGGAGATTCAGATCGGATCTCGCTTTGCTTTCTCAAAAATGTCATGATAATGCGTTGGATGAAAGGTGGAGAAGAAGGGACGTTATTTATGAGATTGAAATCAATTTCCAAACAAGATCCAAACACTAGAAAATGTACTCTACACTCATCATCATAAGAATCTTGTGCGTCAGAAGGCAAGGCCAGAAGACTTTTATGTTCTAAACAAAAGTTCAGGTAGATGCTAAAAGTCGGTCTCGACCGGATAAGACCATACAAAGAAATATTTAAGAACTTCCAACATCCTTCCCAAAATCAAAGGAACAAAAGACATTCACTGTTGTAGATTGCAATTATGAAAATCCTCCATCTAATAAACTGTAATTAACTGTTAATTATGTATGGAGAAAATCCCCCAAATTTGGTGAAAACTGTAGGTCTCTAGCCTTAACCAACAAAACTAGTATTTTCCGTATGAACTACAAACGAATCACGATATAAAAGATGGGATTAGTCGCTTTAATAAATATTCATCGATCGGGAGTGTCCTTATACCTCCATAATTCAGTTTAACGCAACTGCTCTGCTGCAATAGATTCTGGGAAACCGGTAGGGGCTTTACGCTGAGGGCAAACGAAGTATCAAAACAGAGACGACCCTCTTGAAAACAAAGTACTCACATAAATAACAGTGTTCCTTATTTTTGCATGATGTGATTCTTTCCTTCTTGCCTCCATGTATGGAAATTTTTTATTCTCCTCCCTCTTCAGTCGGGCTCTAGGAAACGTGGCCCGCAGAATGAACGTGGAACCACCCCCCCCACCCCGGGGGAATTGTTCTGCACTCGATTACTCCTATAAAATTAAGATCTAAATTAATGACACAAATTATGGACTGGGTCAATTTCTATGTTTGCTTGTTTACCCAAAATCCGAAAATGAGCTTTCTGGGCTCGCCCAAGATGGGCTTTATCCTTAAGCATTTGCAACAAAAGGGCTCAACAAAAAGCCTCTTGATCTTCCTTTTCTTGAAGGGCATTTGACCCTGACCATGTCCCACAAAAGGGCTCAACAGCTTGTCTATTATTGTATACTGTAAGGTTGCGTTTGGTTGGGAAGATTTTTTTGACGAAGAGGATGATGGTTGGATAAGATATCGATGGGATTTGTAATATGGTGTCCATTTATTAGTATATTAGCCAACTAGGTCCCTCTACTGTCAAGTATTGACTAACAGCTAACTTGGCTAGAGAGCAAGGCCCAAGGATGGATTAGAAAATAAAAAGCAAATTCCTGGATGTGAGTCTATGAGTTGAAGAGTTTCGTACATGATCAAAGATGGGGGACCTCACTCGTCCATATCCTCTTCTCCGTTGGCTTCCGCCTCTATATCTGCATTCCTGAGTTGACCACATACATTACAGTCCATTATTGTGCCGCCGTTGTTTTGCCGGTGCACATTTACCTAATGAAGAAATACAAATGGGAGAAGTTCTCTTTCTGCCTTACTTGCGTTTGGAATTTTTTGGCCTGTCTAATATCATGACAATTGTCCTATAAAAATTCTTGACCGCACATACACATGCATGTATCTATGGGGCTGGAAGCTTTCAAACATACCTTGCTCTGGGGGATTTTTTATTTTGAAGCGAGGTCTATATGGATTGGATCAATTGCAATAGTTGGTCATGTGAGTCCAACATAATATTAGCATACATATTCCACACGATCAACAATTATGATTCCATTCGCTTCACAAAAACGGTTCTAGGGAGGATATTTGTAGGCGAATCCACTCAGAGGATGGGCAGATTTCTTAGGCTCGTTTGGTCACCAGCTCATGATTAGGTATATTTGAGTAGTGGGTAACTAATTGTCAATCTAGCCTAATCTAGTCGGAAAGTTCCTTATCAAGAGTTTGAAGGAGTCTTTAGTATCAGAAGATGAACTTGTTTCTATGAATTAGCACGTAATTGCTCCTTTTTCTTAGAGAGCCAATACTAATCATTGGAGGCTAATCTTAGCTTTTAAGGTGAAACACACAATGGTACACCATCACTTAAATCCTGCTACTTCTTTTGAGGGCATATTGTCTTGATATAGTGCCAACAACCAAAAAAATCATATAAACTAAAAACTTCACGAATGACGTGGTGGACAAAGTCATTTATAATACATGATATAGGCTTGTAAATTACATCTTAATGTAAAATTGACTTAATCTAGTACAATAAGTAGGTAATTATTTCTTCATCTGGACAACATTTGGATAGTCTCACATTTACAACTCATGAGCGGTAGTGAATTTTATAATACATGTTATAGGCTTGTGAAATTACATCTTAATGTAAAATTGACTTAATCTAGTACAATAAGTAGGTAACACTTCTTCATCTTAACAACATGTCGATAGTCTCACATTTACAACTCATGGGCGGTAGTTAATTCAATCCCCCCCCCCAACACAC
Source organism: Corymbia calophylla (assembly GCA_014182845.1). NCBI lineage: Eukaryota > Viridiplantae > Streptophyta > Magnoliopsida > Myrtales > Myrtaceae > Corymbia > Corymbia calophylla. The sequence goes on from CM024702.1 coordinate 15,489,609, forward strand.
GATATGCGTGAATTTACTTTATACCTTATACTTTCCCAGCTTCACAAGGATTCTTGAAAAGCAGTGAATTGCCTTTACTCAATTCTCCTTCTTTTTTCTAGTCTTTGAGCAAGAAAGGAATGTCCTCCGGTTGGCTTATTTGGGACTAAAACTGAATTTGTTGCCCGGGCGAAAAGGGACCTCTCATCAATGCGTAATTAGAACTTGACGTGGAAAACTGATGCATCAAAATGATGTATATGTCTAATTGGGTTTGGAATTAATCACTTCTGGATTAAGTCAACGTTCAGCAAGATATTTGTATTTAGAGTTTATTAATTATAGCACTTATGATGGATCCAACTGCTTCTCGATTGGAGCTCATAAGTAGTTATAATGAATTCGAGGTCTTCTCAATTGGAGTTCATAAATGCTCACAATCGAAAGAAGTGGAAGTATTTGAATTTCACATTAAATGGTTACAAACAATCTTGTGTGGCAACTCAGAACCACGACCAACTCAATGAAGCACTGTTCATCCCCCTCTCTCTCTACGCTGCGAACTTGAGCTACTTTTGCTCCCATTCGGATTTCGGCTTCGGGCGGCTTTATCCGGCACCGGTTGAAGCTGCATCTTGGTAGAGGAGCTGCTCCATTGTAGTCCACCAGAACCCCCTTCAATCCATGCTCTGGTAAGGACTTCTCCTTTGTGATTTAGCTATGGGATGCTAGGGTTTGCTCGGTCCCAGCTGAGTTGTTAGCTCTGTTTCCCCTATTTCAACTATGGAAAAGGCTCCATTAGCTCCTAAGACTCAGTCCGAACAGCGAGGAGGTCGCAATCGGAGCTGGAGTAGGGCTCTGGCAAGTCACCTCTTCTCGCGCGACTGATCCCGTAACGGGAAAGCTCCTGCTCTTGGCTCTGTAGGCAGGGGGCAGCATGGTGAGCATGACCGAAATAGGAATGTCAATGTCTCTTTGCCTAGCTTTGTCGATGGAAGGAGAAACTATGATAGTGTGGGTTTGTCCCCTGATATAGCTGATGCTGCTGAGCTTGCCCGTGGCCAACCCTCTGTTGTCAATGAAAATAGATCTCCCCTACTACAGCAACCACAAGAGAAACAGGCCACAGCAACACTCTCTTGGGTGAATGTGGCTAGAGCTGCTGCTCAAGGGTACGCCCTGTCATTCTATCCTCCCAATTCAGGTGGGGATAATGTTGTTAACTGCTTGGATGAGGACCTAGACGTTGCTGATCCCCTCTGGAAAGAATGTTTAGTTGGATATTTTGTCGGGAAAAAACTCCCATTTAAGCTAGTTGAGGCAGCCCTTAAACACTTATGGGGACATCGACTAATGGAGGTGAAAGCCAACGACCAAGGCTTCTACTTCTTTCATATCCCAGATGCGGATTTTAGAAGGAAAGTCATTGAAGGAGGCCCGTTGACGGTGGCAAGGGCGCCTCTCATTCTTCAGCAATGGCAACCTATGTTAGAGCTGAAGAAAGGTGAGCACACTTCAGTTCCAATGTGGATTAGATTGAAGAATCTTCCCTATGGGTTATGGTCCGCTCAGGGACTTAGCAAAGTCGCTAGCACCTTGGGCAAACCCCTATATGTTGACCAACGCACGGAGCAATTAAAAATGATCTTTTTCGCTAGAGTTTGTGTTGAACTTGAGGCCTCCAAAGCTTGCTTCGATACCATCAATGTTTTTCTAAATGGGGTTGTCCGTGTGGTGGAAGTGGAGTACGAATGGAAGCCTATATTATGCCAATCTTGTGGAGTGTTTGGCCATAAGTGTTCTAACCCCAACCCCGGTACTACTCGGTCTGCACAAGAGAATCAACTTGGTTTGCAGGCTTCTAAGACTCCTGCTATGGGGCATGGACAACCCACCCACATAGGCTCCTCTTGGCCTGACGTGGTGCCCGAACCAGCCCCCACTGAGGAGTGGTAGCAAGTCAAAAGCAGAGCTAGTAAAGAGAGAGCAGGAAGTGCACTAGTACGGCCAACTCCAACCAAACCTTCAGCTTCTTGCATGGCAAAAATACAGCAGGTAAGAGCTGTCACCCCCTCGGCAGATCCAGCATCATCCTTCGACTCTGATGATGACCTTGAAGAAGAGCCTCCTAATCAGACTCTGCTGTGTCCTACAAGCCCTGATCGGTTGCTGCTGGAGGTGGATTTGTCTGCAAAACCTGGATAGGAGCTGCTGGTGCAACCAGCTAGTGTCCCCTTATTGGAGGTTGCTCCACCTGTCTCTGACCCTACTGATGTCCCCCTGAAGATGGCTGCTCCACCGGGTGCTGTCCTTCCTGTGCAAAGGCCGAAGGATACTGATGTCCCCCTAAAGATGGCTGCTCCGCCGGGTGCTGTCCTTCCTGTGCAGAGGCCGAAGAAGCTGCTGCTAAGTACTGATTCCCCCCTGTAGGAGGACGCTGAATAGAGGCCAAAGCTAGCCGAACAGAGGCCAAAGTTGGCCAACCAGCAGGGGCTATCCTCGGCTTCTCCCTCTATGAAAGTTAAGCCTTCTACCAGCAAATGGCGCCCAAAAAAAGGTAGTCCGTGGCTCTCTTTTGACCCTGACTCATGTTTTTTGGATGCTGGAACATTAGGGGTCTCATGAACCCCATTAAGCAAGTGGAAGTTAGACATTTTGTGCGTCTCAATAATATCTCTTGTGTTGGTATACTGGAAACTAAAGTCCCTGCTGACAATTTTGGCATTATCTTTTCTGGATTATTTCCTAGATGGTTGTGGTTGGCTAATTATGAGCACTCCTCTCGGGGGCGCATATGAGTTGGATGGAACCCGCTTCTAGTGGAGTTCAAGCCTCTTTTTAGTACTAGCCAGCTTATCCATGGAGATATAAAAATTTTGAGTTCGGATAATGTTTTCACTCTCTCTGTGGTATATGGGGAGCATACCTTTGTTTCTCGTAGACCCCTCTGGCATGACATTATTAGATTGAGCAATGGCCTTAAGGATTGCCCTTGGATACTTGCTGGTGACTTCAATGCCATCCGGGACCCCTCGGATCGTATGGGGAGCCTTGACATTTAGATCCCCGCCTTTGATGAGTTCACGGACTGTCTGGACCAGGATGAACTAATAGACTTACGGTTTGTGGGATTTCGCTTCACTTGGTCTACTTCCTCCGGTGCTCGCAGGAAACAAAGGAAAATTGATCGTATTCTGGTTAATAACTACTGGTGTATGTCTCATTCCTTCTCAGAAGCTTCCTTCTTGGCCCCCGGTATTTCGGATCATACATCGATGGTTGTGGAAGTGCTTCCGCTTGCTCCTCGACGGGTTCCTTTCAAATTCTATAACCTGTGGATGAGTCATCCGGACTTTGCTATGCTTGTGACGCAGGCTTGGGATACTCAAATTTCAGGCTCTCCGATGTTTAAACTATACAGCCGCCTGAAGCATCTGAAGGGCCACCTCAAACGTTTAAACAGAGATGCCTACTCGGATATTTCCATGAGAGTTTCTGCAGCTTAGAGGATCCTTTCGGCTATCCAAGAAGCCCTCCTTCATGATCCTCAAAATAGCCTCCTGGCAGAAAGTGAGCACACACAAATCAAAGAGTACTATGAACTCCGTTCTCTTGAAGAATCTTTTTTTAGACAAAAGTCTAGAATCCGCTGGCTAAAGGAAGGAGATCACAACACCGAGTTTTTTCACCATTCGGTCAATCATTGATACCTCCGCAATCGAATCATTTCAGTCATGGACAACTCGGGTCAAATGGTTTCTGAACAGGTAGAAGTCCAGAGAGTCTTTGTTTCATATTTCCAAGACTTACTAGCCCCGGCCGTTGTGGCTTCGAGACCTTCTATTCAGGAGATCAATGACGTTATACACTCCCCTCTCAAGCAAGACCAGGTCAATTCCCTCCCTTTCCTTCCTTCGGATGTCCGTGATGCTATGCTCTCTATAGCCGGTAATAAAGCCCCGGGTCCAGATGGATATAATGCAGACTTTTTCAATAAGAACTAGGATAAGGTGGGTTCCTCAGTCACTGAAGCTGTTATGGACTTCCTTGAATCAGGTTCTTTGCTTAAAGAAGTCAATAATACTATCATTGCCTTGGTGCCTAAAGTCCCCAATGCATCATCGGTCTCAGACTATCATCCAATTGCATGCTGTAATACAATCTACAAATGCATTACTAAGATTCTATCTTCTAGAATTTCAGCAGTTCTTCCTGAACTCATTAGCCAGGTTCAATCAGCATTTGTGAAGGAAGGCAGATCAGTGATAATATTCTTTTAGCTCAAGAACTATTTAGTGGGTTTCATAACAAGCCCCACATTCCGAAATGTGCAATCAAGGTAGACTTCAGGAAAGCCTATGACACTTTGGATTGGGATTTCCTAGAGAACTCCCTCCTAGCCTTTGGCTTCCTTAACCATTTTACAATACTGATCATGGTATGTGTTCGCTCCCCTAAGTTTTCTATTTCTATCAATGGCGAACTTCACGGCTTCTTTTCTAGTGGACGAGGACTTCAACAAGGAGACCATATGTCTCCTTACCTCTTCACCTTGACGATGGAGGTTTTTACAGGAATCATTGATGCCCACACCCGGCATCCGAATTACCGATACTATTGGCGATGCAAGGCCACGCAGCTATCCCATCTATTCTTTGCAAATGATGTTCTTATCTTTAGTCAGGCGAGCCTCGCGTCCATATCTTGTATCAAGGACGGGCTCACATTATTTTCCTCATGGAGTGGCTTGATCCCAAATTCTAGCAAGAGTGAAGTTTTCATCTCTGGTGGCTCTGATGCAGTTAGGGACCAGATCATACAAGCTCTTGGCTTCACTTTGGGCTCGTTTCCAGTCCGTTATTTGGGAGTGCCTATTATCACCTCCTGGTTGAGCAAAGTGGATTGCAATACCTTGGTTTGCCATCTTACTGCTAAAGTCCAATCTTGGACACACCGATTTCTCTCGTTTGCGGGCCGATTACAACTTATTAAATCGGTACTGCCATCCAAGCCTATTGGGCATCCATTTTCTGGCTCTCAGCGTCGGTAGTGGACAAGATAGAGCAAATCTGTAGACAGTTCCTCTGGAGGGGACCAGCCATGGGTTCGGGAGGTGCAAAAGTGTCTTGGGCTGATGTTTGCCTCCCCACACCTGAAGGAGGACTTGGCGTGAGGAGAATCAGGGACAACAATAAGGCAGCCATGGCTAAACACATCTGGCTGCTATTCACTGACAAAGAATCGTTATAGTGTAAATGGATACACGCCACATATCTCAAAAGACAAAATTTTTGGATTTCTCCTACTCCAACTCTTTGCTCTTGGGCCTGGCGGAAGATTCTTGTACTAAGAGATGTATTCCAACTTTAGATGGAAGATAGGAGATGGCAAGCATACATCGCTGTGGTTTGATCCTTGGCTAGAGTATGGCCCTCTCAACTTGATTTTCTCTGACAATTATATTTACCAGTCAGACCTTCCTCGACAAGTGAAGGTGAAGGACTTATACACTTTGGATGGGCTCCAACTCATGCAAGACTTGTCATTGTGGCAAATCTCGGTCCCTCCACTTTCTCAAGGTCAGGACAATTTTAGTTGGGTGGAGGATTCCTCTGGAAAATTTTCGATGGCCTCAGCTTGGGCTACTATCCGCTATAAAGCCAACTCGGTACACTGGTCTTCTTTTGTCTGGGATAAGGCTCTAGGCCCTAGACACCAATTCCTCATGTGGCTCATCTCAAAAAATCTCCTTCCAACACAAGTACTCCTCATGCTCTATGGTAGAATTCCTTCCACAGTTTGTGCTTTCTGCAAGACTAGGCCTGACTCAATCAATCACCTATTTTTTGAATATTGCGTCCCCAACTCCTTTGCCAACTTTTGGGCCGCTAAATGTAATATCCCTTGGATCAATTCTGCTTGGCCGGACAACCTCCTTTGGGTTAGTAATTGCCTTTCTGGCAAGGGGTTCTACCGTGAGATAGCTCGATTTTCTTTTGGAGCACTATGCTATACCATTTGGAAAACCAGGAATGATATTATCTTTCGTGGCCAAAATCTCTACATTCCATCCTTGAAGTTGCAACTATTCAAGGCGGTAAAGGATAAGGCGCTGGCCTTCAAAAGGGTTGAAGACAACCTAGGAATAGGAGGATGCAGCGGTGTTGGGGGATAGACCCCCGTATTTTTTATGTCGAGTTGTCTTTGGCCCAATCCTAGGATTGTTTGGGTCCCTTTAGACCTTTTCTGTGCCTTCTCTAGACATGTTTTGTTTCCACACGTGACCGGGGTACCCTGTCACTCCAAAGACATGTTGTCTAGTTGAGTGCCTGTTGGTGCCACGTCTCACATTTGATGTATATCTCTGGTCGTTAATATATATACTTACTTACCTTACCAAAAAAAAAAAAAAACAATCTTGTGTGGCATCTAAAGTTAATTTAAGAGAAGCTATATGATCGGCATGAGCTAACCAGGCACGTAACATCATAGCCTTAGTGTCTCTCGTAATTTTTTTTTCTTTTCCCTAAATGTAGTGTATGCATGAAAGAAGTGCATCGAGTATTAAATATGAGACTTAAGTAAGAGATTTGAAATATTTTAAAAATATGACACATTACAAAATATAAGGAAAAGAAAGTGCTATTATAAATCTAGTGCCACATTTCCCAAAAAAAAAAAAAAATTCTAGTGCCACGTCAAATATGCCAAGACCGTACCCAATGGGCATTTCTTGTACTCCATCCATACGAGCCCTTCAATTTAGAGCAATACACGGCCGGGAGATCACGTGCATCGCGCACATGCAATTCGAATACTCGCGCACAAAAGAGTGAGTCACGCTTTACACGGTTTGTCCCGTAATACCTCTTCAGCTTGAATCATTGGGCTCGGACACCCCCAAACTTTACCCTCGAACACACTTCCCATCTCTCCCTATAAATTCACCTCTTCTCTCACCCCTTTCAGCCTAAGAAAAAAAAAACAAGAACAAGAAACACTCCGGAACATAAACTTGTGGAACCTCTGAAACTTGCGGAACTGTGCCTCCTATGGAACAGAAAGTGTCCGAGAGCCACCCGTTCGTGCCCTCCGATTGCCAGGAGCAACGATCCTGGCGGATGCGGTCCATCTACAGGGTCCCTGCCCACATCACCAACCTCAACCCTGACGCCTACCAACCGCAAGTTGTCTCCTTCGGCCCCTACCACCACGGCAAAGACCACCTCCTCCCCATGGAGGAACACAAGCGCCGTGCAGGCTGCCACTTCATCAAGCGGTCCAGGAAGCCCCGCGAGCACTTTTTTGATTCCTTGAGGGAAATGAGGCGGCAGCTTGAGGAGAGCTACGACATGCTGGAACCGAAGTGGAAGGAGGGCAGCAGCGAGGGCACGGTGGACCAGTTCCTGGAGCTAATGTTCACTGATGGCTGCTTCATGCTCGAGTTCCTGGGTTTTTTATCTGGCAGGGTGAGAGACTACGCACCCAATGACCCCATCTTCAGCTACCACGGGATGTTCTACCAATCGCCGTACATTAAGGATGATATGCAGATGCTGGAGAATCAGCTTCCCATGCTACTGCTGGATCGACTGGTGGTTGTCGCAAGCAATGGCCAAGAGGTTACTTTATTAGATTTCCGTCCATCATAAGAGAGGCTATTGCATCTACGCTAACCGCCATAGTATGTGCACCTAACAGTACATCTTGATGATCTCACATGGGAGGGATCCACTGAATCCAATAGTTCAAGATCAACCAACAATTTCTTTATTGAATCTATCACCGTTATCGAAAACTTCATTTTTTTTTCCCTTTCACGCTAGTAGTATTGATACGACCCCAACTCAGATTCAATGTACTGAATTTACTCCAACAACACAGGACAACGAACACGTCAACAGGCTCATCCTCTACTTCAACTCGCGCAGCACAACCACCACCACGGTGGGCAAATGCCTGCACGTCCTGGACGTCTTGACGAAGAGCATGCTGATGGAGCCTAAGAAGAAGGACGAGGTGGGGAGCGGTAACAGTCTGGGGAGAATCCAATTGGCCTCGGCCTCCGAGCTCAGCGAGCATGGGATCCAGTTCAAGCAGAGCAAGACCGGCAGCCTCAATGACATCTCCTTTGCAGATGGGGTCCTGATGCTCCCCAGGATCTGCGTGGATGACACCACCAAGTCCATGTTCCTCAACCTCATGGCATTCGAGCGCTCCCCTGCCGGGGCTGGGAACGAGGTCATGTCCTACATCTACTGCATGGACCACTTAATCAGCAACGGGCAGGACATCACGCTGCTGCGCACCCAGGGTATCATCCACAATATCCTGTATAGCGATGAGGTGGCAGCCAAGATGTTCGGCTCGCTGGCCAAGAGTGTGATTATCGGCCCCAACTGCAGCTTCACTGATGCCTTCGTGAAGGTCAACGAGTACTACAATAAGCGCCGGCACATGTGGAGGGCTAATTTCATCCACACCTACTTCAGGAATCCTTGGGTTACATTGTCTCTCATCGCTGCCGTCTTCCTCTTTGCGCTCACCATAATTCAGACTGTATATTCCGTGCTCAGCTACTACAAATGAGCCCCTCGCCTCTCAGTACAAAATAATATGCTCTCTTTTGTCCACTTCTTGGTTTTTCTCCAGATGATTGATGCTCGATCATCATCTCTTGATCGTTTGTTGATTGTTGTTATGAATGATTTTCCTTTTGCTTTCAGTCATGTTCATATCCCTCTTTAAATGTTTTGAATAATGGACATTTTTATTTAACATTATCAAATGATGATTCTCTTGTTTGGGTCTCCTTCACGTTTGTCCAATTTGAATTGGGTAGGGTGAAGGATGATCAAGTTTTAGGCAAATGAAACTTTCCATTGCACCATTTCTACTTGATTAAATTTGTTAAGTTGCAGTGAATTTAAGTGAGAAAACAAACGGGAATTACAATTAGCAGACGAGAGCTCATCTCGCGCTCGATATTGAAATGACCCACGTCAATTTTCAGTGATTGGAAATAAGGACTTCGTAATCTGCCAGCTATAGAAGGGCACAAATTTTCCATAGGATTGTGACTAAATTGCTCCTCTGATAGTGAAACACACTAGAGCCTTCCTACAGGAGATTCTGACAGTTTTTGTTAATCCAATCTAATTATCTCCTGCTAAATAATATCGTTCTGAATGAAAGTAAAGGAATTTATGATGTTTGATATGTGAAAATAATGTCCAGTTAAATAGAAAAACTTTAAAAGTCGGTTTTTCTCCTTTCAATGAAAGTGTTCCATAAGCTCTACTTCATTGATATAATAAACAGAGGCCATTGCAACGTAAAATATGAATGAGAGACGTATCATTCTAAGTGGAGTTATTGCAAATATTCTATTATACTTTGAATTGTGCATAATTTCGATGTGATATTTCAAGTCCGCACTTCCTTTGAGAGAGAGAGGGGGAGAGAGAGAGATTTGTTGAAAGAAAAGGGAAAATTAAAAGAAGAACATAAATGGAGGAAAAGTTACTTCGAGAAAAATTTAAAAGTTGTCATACTTCGTTATCTCTGAATATGTTTTATTAATTTCGGAATTTGGACTAGAACCTCACTCTTGTTCATAAGTAGATAGGAAGGAGATAATGGTCGAAGAGAAAAATCTGGTAATGGAGCAAAAGGTAACCCAACCCAATTTGACATTTAACAAAAGCTGGCTAGGGTGGTTAAGGTAATTAAAAGTAGATTTAGACAGCCTTAACGAGTCCTTTGAAAATGACATGAATCATTCACATCAGCACGCTCTTTTCCTTTTATTGATTGCCTAGTGCCCAGATGGTGGCCCACTTTCAGTCTTGTCTCTCTCTTATGCACCATACATTTTTCTTCTTCCTTTCTTCCTTGTCTTCCTTTCAGCCACCGTCATTGTCAATAGCCATGGTCACGGAGCCCCCACCACCAACCACCGCGACCTCATGTTGGCCTTGCCTCATTGTGGATTGGATTTGCTTTCTTTTTCCCTTGTATAATTAGGGGAGGGGTCATCTTGGGGAGAAGAACATCAAAAGTGCCATAAGTTATGTGAGCACTAACTTTTTGTCTTTTTTTTGTCCACTTGAGTGTCAAATTTTGTTGAGAAACAATATTTTCAGCGCCGACTTTGATCTACTTGACCCGTAAATGCGGGAGAATTGCTAAAAAGTCTTAAACCTTTGTGCGGTTGTGCTGGGTCGCCCTAAACCTTTTTTTGACCGATTTAGTCCTAAACCTTTTGCGATTGTGTCAATTTAGTCTATTCGGCCAAATTTAGCTAGCCAGAGTTGACGTGGGCCGCCAAATTTGGCGAACGATAATATTTAATAATATTTTTATTATTTTTCGGATTTTTATTATTTTCCAAATTTTTTATTGTTTTTTAAATTTTTCTGTTTTTTTCTTTTCTTTTTTTTTTGTCTCTTCCTCCCCTCCCCTCCCCCGCCGGCAACAGTGGCCGGCCAGCTCCAACGAGGTTGCCGGCCACGCGCGCGAGGGCCGCGAAAGCCCTCGCCGACGACCTCACCTGCACACAGGGCCGCGGCCCCAACGACCCTCGTCGGCGGCCTCGCCCAAATGCGGGCGAAGCTGCCTTTGCCTAGGTCTAGGCAAGGCCGGGGGCCGCGGCCCCAACGACCCTCGTCGGCGGCCGCGACCCTCACGGCGGCCTCGCCCGTGTGCGGGCGAGGCCGCTAGGGCTGCGACCCTCACCGGTGGCCTCACCCGGTGCAGGCGAGGCCGCTAGGGGCTGCGACCCTCACCGCGACCTCGCCCGGACACAGGTGAGGCGGCTTCACCCGTCTAGGGAGGCCGCCTCGCCCGTGCAGGCGAGGCTGCCGGCGAGGGTGGGCTGGTCCGACGAGGGCCGCGACCCTCACGTAGTGGTCGGCAGCCTCGTCGAGCTAGTCGACCACCGCGCCGCCGGGGGAGGGCAAGGGAGGAAGAGACAAAAAAAGAAAAATTAAAAAATAATAAAAATTCGGAAAATAATAAAAAAATTGAAAAGTAATGAAAATATTATTAAAATATTGTCGCCGGCGTGGCCCACGTCATTCTTCCGGCCAAATTTGGCCAGATGGATTAAATTGGCACACCGCAAAAGGTTTAGGAATTGGATGACCGACACAATAGGTTTGGGGGACGTTTTTAGCAATTTCTCCTCCGGAAATCTGACGTGGTCTTTTCTTTCTTTTTTATTAATTTCCTAAGTTAACATGCCTTGTCGTAGATCCAAATCACCATAAAAAGCCCAAAATGACGATGTTTCACTAGTTTCATCTACTTTTATAACCTAAAACGATGCCGTTCACAAGAAAAACGTGGTGAAATTCTTGTTGAATGACGTTGTTCATCTTCCTTTCTCTCTCTCTTCCTTCTCTCCTCCATTTCTTCATTTGAGCTTTGCAACATCACGTGAAGGAGGAGGGATTGGGCTTGGAGGCGACATCAAAGGAGGAGGATTGGTGGAGGGATTTGGCCTCAAGCTCGCACTTCTCTTGCCCGCGAAGCTTCTAAATTTGCTTCTACTCAATCTCGGAGCACTTGAAGATGCGTCGGCCACTAGCTTCTTCAATGAGAGTTTAGCGCTTCTTGAGTAGTTCTTGCTTGAGGATGTCCATTCTAGGCTTCTTGAGCGAATAGTGACAAAATGAGATGGATTCATGACAAATAGAGATGATTTAAGACTCTGCAAACTATGTTTAGGCTAACAAATACATTGAAATGAAGTCCAAAGCTTACATTTTAAAACGCCTAGCTTTTGTTCGACTATTTGCCTAAAAGAGCCGATAAAATTGTTTTCATGAAATCGATGATTAGAGTTAGGATTGATTCACGATTTCTCCCTTGATAGCTACAACTATGCCTAAATCTGTGGTTCCCCATGGTTTTATGGCGTGTCCTTCGATTGCCCGTGCTGGCTGCGGACGAGCACCTACACTGGAGTTCATTCCCATTTTCCAGCGATGCCCACGATTCAAGGTTGTTATCATTAGGCCCCTATTAACCGGTGGAAATGGTGACCGGCATGATGTTTTGGTGGTGGTGGTCTGGTGATTGAGAAGCAAATCCAGAAGCTTTGGCGTGATGGACTTGGCGACAACAAAGAAAATGAAGAAGCAGAGCAGGCATGGAAGGAGAAAAGAAAAAAAATAGAAAAAAAATGACGTGAAATTGCCACATGGACCGGTTTTTCTTAAAAAATGTGAATTCATATTACAAGTTTAATTAAAAAAGCCACATATTAATTTTGGTCGAAATTTCTCACTATAGCACTTAAGTAATCTTTTTTTTTTCTCTGATTTGGCACTTAAGTGAGTTAACGAAAAGTTTTGATACTAAAATGAGCGTCGTGCACAACTTATAGCACTTATGGTGTCTTTTTGCCGATCATCTTGAGTTTCTTCCTATTAGGGCTTTGCTTGTTCTGGTTCTGAATTAGTGAGAAAAATCTCTTTTTTCTTAGACGTTTTTTGATGGTGGTGGAATAAAAAAGGGAGGTTTTGATGTGCATTTTGATTTCTTCATTAAATGGTGATTCCCTCACCAGTAGCACGAATATTTAGTTTAACTTATAATATTGGCTTTACCATACTAGTTTGACTTTGATTTGAGTTTTAATATATCTTTTTGCTAAAATCATTTTTTTCCATATGAAGTTGATAAAAGCTTTTGAATTTTACACGAGATGATTATAATTTGTCTTGTGCACTAGTTAAAGTTGATCTATAAGAAGTTATATGATTGCCATGAACTAATCGAGCATATATATTATCAGAAAATCATTCTTTGTGAAATCAATTTTTTTTTTTTTTGCTACATGAGATTTATTTATAGAAGAAGGGCATTGAGTAATAAAAAGGAGACCTCAAGTAGGAAATTGAGATTATCCCATAGGTAAATGTTATAAATCTAATGTCACCTCAAAAATGTGAAGTCCGTACTCAAATCACATTACATGCACTTAATTCAATATGTGGATGGCATGCATGCAATTCAATTCCCACGGAGCAATGCCTCAACATTTTTTGTCTTTACCTGGTGCACAAAAAGTGACAGTCCCCTCACTTGGGTACCCCCAAAGACTCTTCCCGTATTTTTGATTGGTTTAAATTAGTTGCTTTCGGATCAAGTCAACATCTTTTATGAGATTTTTGTGTTTACTGTTGATTAATTATAGGATTACTGTATCTCCAGAAGCTGCATTGCTCTCTTTCGATCCCGGGCTCTTCGAGGCTTCACTTAGATGCCCGGACTTAAGTTTTACTAGCCATCTCTAGATGATCTTTTCGAGCGATGGGAAAGAAAGATTGATACCGGACCATTGAGACGTGTGCTTTTCGTTGCGAAGCTGAATCGGTTTGTTTCATAGAGAATAAAGACGCATCGGCTAATGAATTTCCCACTCGTGAGCTCGCAAGAGACTATCATAGGAAGAATGTGGGCTACTAAGGTTGGTTATATGCCATTCTGAATGGAGGTCAAGAGGGGGAATTTGAAGAGGAAGGAGGGGTGAGAAAAGAGAGTCCTTGTTCCCTTTATCTTCCTGGGCTTCTGATTGAACATTCAACTGCACTCCTCAATCAAGCTGCCATTAAAGAAGAAAATGAGAGTTAAGCGTTGTGTCACGGGCCAATAGTTACGGCCCATGACACATGCATATGTGTTCCGGGGCTGATAGCATCTTCACTTTTATGGAGGGTTGAGTTGTTGCTGACAGGGGAATTCTCTCTTCAGTGACATATCCTTATGCTACAATCCCACATAAACTGAACCCTTTGGAGCCAGACTCTAGGAAATGTTGCATTCTAGCTCGTTCAAGCAGGGTACATTTGCCCGTGAGATATTTTGGCATGCCAATAGTTTCAGACAAGCTTTAAACTCAATGATTGCAAAGTGCTTACTAATAAGGTATCTGAATATTTCAGATTTAAATCACTAATAGTAAGTTTGGTTGCAGCGATGGAATAAGACTGTAGCGCAATAGCTATCACATTTCAGGGAGAATGCCCTGGCACATTCCCCACCTAATGTAATAATGGTATTGTTGTGACACTTTTTAGAGAGGGTTAGAAACTGCAAACACTGCACAATTGAGTCGAGCTCATATGGCACGTTTTTCACCTCCTAGCATCATTTGGTTCGGAAACCATATGGCCACAATACCTGATCAAACAAATTTGACCACCTTTTCTAATGCCAAAGAGCTGCAAATCTGAAGATTAAAAAATATGAGCAACTTGGTTAACTTCAATGATCCACAAAACATTCGAGTTTGTCGATACACATATTTGATTTCATGAAGAACTCATGGTAAAACTTCTTAGTAACTCATCCATCAGATCTTACGCGATGTCTTAAATGTCGATAAATAAGAAAAAATTCACCTCCACATAATAGTAGCTTCCCTGTAGTCACGGAGAGTAGGGCATTTGGCAATACAAGCTCAATTTTTTCCCTCGAATGGGTGACATTAGAAACTCAGAATACTTCAATCCACAACTTTTATCACAAGAAGATTGAATTTTAAATCAAAGTTATGCAAATTAGCCAGCAAGGTCCCTCTACTGCCAAGAATTGACTGACAGCTAACTTGGCTGGAGAGCAAGGCCCAAGGATGGATTAGAAAATAAAAAACTAATTCCTGGAAGTGAGTCTGAGTAGAAGAGTTTCGTACAAGATCAAAGATGGGAGAGCTCACTCGTCCATATACTCTTCTCCATTGGCTTCCGCCTCTATATCTGCATTCCTGAGTTGATTACAAACGTGACGCTCCATTATATCAGAAGGATGCACCATCCGACGGAGGCAAAGGAACCATTGTCCCGATAAAGTTTTGCTGTTGCCCATATACCTGAGGGAGGAAGAAATTTACATGGGGAAAGTCGTTCTCTCCCTGACATACCCACCTTCGAAATTTTTTTGGCCCGTCTAAAATCGTGAAAATTCACCATACAAAAATTCTTGACCATACATACGCAGTCGTGTATCTATGGGCCTAGAATCTTTAGGACATGCCTTGCTTGAGGGGATCTTTTTTCTAGAGTTGAGTCCCTATGAATCGGGTCAATTACAATAGTTCATCATGTAGGTTCCATATGACATCTGCATACATATATCACATGATTAATGATCATGATTGCATTCGGTTCCCAAAAATGGTTCTAAGGAAGGATATTTTTAGGTAAATCCACTCAAAGGATGGCAAATCTCTTAGGCTTGTTCGGTTACCATCAGCTCATGATAAGGTATATATGAGTGGTGGATAACCAATAGTCAACCTAGTCAAATCCAGTCGAAATGTTCCTTATCAAGAGTTTGACAGGACTTCGCATCTTTAGTATCTAAAGATGAAATTCTTTTTTGTGGATTAACACATAATTGCTCTTTCTTAGAGAGCTGGCAATAATTGTCGGAGGCCAATCTTGGCTTTTAAGGTGAAACGCATAACGGCACGTGCCTACTCTATGTCAATCACTTAAAATCTTGTTGCTTCCTTTGGAGGTAAATAGTCTTGATATAGTGCAAACTTCACGAGTAATGCGATGGACAGAGTCATTTTTAATAGAAAATAGAACAATTTTGCAATGTAACATTCACTTAATCTAGTACAATGACTAGGCAAGGACTACTTCATCTTGACAACATTCAAGTAGTCTCACGTTTACAACCTATGAGTGGTAGATACACTTCAAATAGACAAATCCACGATGGATTCAACTCACGCTCCTAATTTTTTGCCCCATGTTCTATCTTCTTCTTTTTTTCGCAAACACACGATTGGGGCCATCGGATAGGAAGGTCAGGTCAAAAATGGTTGGACCTAAATCGATCCATTCAACCCTTTTTTTTTTCAATTTAGATGCAAATATAAATTCAATGACTCATATCTGACCTAGATCCAATCCATACTACCGAAACATATAGATATTTAAATATAAGAACTTTTATGTCATCTTATAGTGTGTAAAAGATAAATTTTTTAGTAATTTTATAAGGTCCCAAATAAGATTTCAACTTGTTTAGAGTTTTTTTTTTATTGATTTTTTTTTTAGTTTTCCAATATATCTCGAAATTAATAAGTCAATGAATATAGACACATAAAATCATATACTAATTTTCACGATTTTTTAAAGCTTAGTTTTTTTACTATTTTTCGATTTTGAAAAAAACTCATAAGAAGAAAATTAAATTAGAAAATAAATTGTCCCACCCAAAAACCCTCAACCGGAATCGGAAGACAAGTGAAGACTGAAGAGTGAAGCAACCCCAACAAAATTCGACACTTCGGCGACGCTAGTTCCCACTTCGCACTCAAGCCCCTTCAACGCAAACCCCATATATCCCAACCAAATTTACACTCATTCCTCATCGATCTCCATTGTCATCTTCATCTTTATATCTTCTGCAACTTCCAATGGCGGAGAAGCAAGCCCACCTCAACAGCGCCAACCACGTCCCACTATCCCCCCCAGGCAGCACCCCTACCTCCGCCCTGGCCGCAGTGGGGGTTGCGGCTGCGGCTGCTGCGTCCTCAAGCTCATCTTCGACCTCGTCCTCACCGTGGTCATCGCTGTCGGCCTCCTTGCCCTCGTCTTTTGTCTCATCTTCCGCCCCAACCACGTCAAGTTCCTCGTGCCGAGCTCACCCAGTTCAACTTCACCACCGGCAATGCCCTACCCGAGTACAACCTCAAGCTCAACCTCATCATCTGAAATCCGACCTGCTGCATTGGGATCTACTACGACCGGATCGAGGCGCGAGCGTTCTATCGGGGCCAGCGTGTCAATGCCGAGCACCTAACGCTATTCTAACAGGGCTACAAGAACACGATGACCTTTAATATTCTAGAGAGGAGCGGGCGAGCTTCAAGAGGGACTGTGGATGAGTTGGGCTTTAGATCCCCAAGATACCCACATTTTATTGGATTTTATCACTTTAATCCATATAAACCCATTTAGCAAAACTCAGCTAACTTATGTATGACCCAACTCATCATACATAAGTTAATAAATAGGCTTTCAACTCACTTTGACACCTTCACGCACGACTAGATGGGCCTAGTCATGCCCCAATGCTTATGAATCTACTTTATACCTTATACTTTCCCAGCTTCACAAGGATTTTTTAAAAGAAGTGAATCACCTTTAATCAGTTTTCTTCCTTTTTTAATAATTCTTTGAGTAAGAAAGGAATGTCCTCTAGTTGGCTTATTTGGGACTAAAACTGAATGTGTTGCTCGGGTGAAAGGGACCCGGATCGAGGTCATCAATTTGCGTAATTAGAACTTAACGTAGAAACCTGATTCATCAAAATGATGAATTAATTGAGTGATGGAATTAGTCGCATTTGGATTAAATCAATGTTTTGCAAGATGTTCACGTTCAGAGTTTACTAATTATAGCAGTTATAATGAATCCAAGTGCTTCTCAATTGGAGTTCATAAGTAATTATAATGGATCGAGATCTTCTCGATTGGAGCTCATAAATGCTCGCAGCCAATTGTACGAAACAAGTGGAAGTATTTGAATTGCACAGAAGATCGTTCCAACCTATCTTGTGTGTCACATGAAGTAAACTTACAGGAAGTTATATGATTATTACGAGCTAACTATCTACACATAATATGATAGCATCACTACTTGTGGTAATTGTTTTTCTTTTTCCTACATGCTTTGTGTGCATGAAAGAATTGCGTCAAATACTAAATATGAGACTCAAGTAACGCAAGTAAAACTTTATTACCATACATAACAAAAAAGAAGTTCTATTTTAAATTGTCATGCAAAGTCGGCATCCAAATTGGCATTACATGTATTCAATCCATATGAGCCCTTCGATGTAGAGTAGCACTCGTGAAATACATCGAATTCAATGGCTAATACATACTGGCATTGCGTGCATGCAATTTGAATCCTCGGATCGGATCCATGGCTTGTTTCGTAGTACTTCTGCAACATGAAGCATTGGGCTTGGTCAAACCCCGAACACTCTTTCCATCTCTCTCTCTCTCTCTCTCCCCCTCCTTTTAGCTTGATACAAAGAACAGGAACATAAGACCCTCCATAACAGAAATTTGCGGAACCATGGCTCTGCACTCGAACGACACCGACTGGATCGTCCAACTCAACGAGCAGCAGTCCTGGGAGAAGTGGTCCATCTACAGGGTCCCCACCTGCGCCACTGACAACAACCGCATGGCCTACCGGCCGCTGGTTGTCTCCTTCGGCCCCTACCACCACGGTGAGGAGCACCTCCTCCCCATGGAGGAACACAAGTACCGTGCGCTCCACCACTTCCTCACACGGTCCGGGAAGCCCTTCGAGCACTTCCTTGAGTCCCTAAGGGGGTTGGTGGGGGACCTCATGGCAAGCTACGTCGCACTGGACCCAAAGTGGATGGACCGCGGTGAGGGCACTGTGCGCATGTTCCTGCAGCTGATGATCACCGATGGCTGCTTCATGCTCGAGATCCTGAGGTACGCAACCTACAGGGGCAGTGACCACGAGCCCAACGACCACATCTTCAGCAACTATGGTATGGTCTACATAATGAAGCACATCAAGCGGGATATGCTCTTGCTAGAGAATCAGCTTCCGATGCTAGTGCTGGATCGGCTTGTCGCTGCTGAGAGCAATGAACCACAGGTTGCATTGATTTCGCTCTGTCATAGGAGAGGTTATAGTATGCATGGAAATCACGTACTATGTGCACCTGACGATACATCTTGGTGATCTCATATGAATGCCGCGTGGCATCCATCAAATCTAATTAACAATTGCATTATTAAATCTATCACCGCTGCCGAAAACTTATATATTTTTTTTCCTGTTTTAAAGCAAGTACTATTCGATATGACAGCAATCTCGTAGTCGATGCACTGACATTACTCCAACAACGCAGGATGAAGAACTCATTAACAGGCCCGTCCTCAATTTTTGCTCCTTCGGTACATACACAGCGAGGATGGGCAAATGCCTGCACGTTCTGGACGTCTTCAGAAAGAATCTGCTGCACCGTGTGGAGAAGCCCAACATCCCGCATGAGCAGGACAAGGGCAGCGAGAAGATAATCCATTCGGCCGTCCAGCTCAACTATGCCGGAATCCGGTTTGAGAAGAGCAAGACCAACAGCCTCAGGGACATCTCCTTTGCCGGCGGTGTCCTGACTCTCCCCGTGATTGAGGTGGACAACACCACCGAGTCCATGTTCGTCAACCTCATTGTATTCGAGCGCTTCCACATTGGGGCCGGGTACGAGGTCACGTCCTACATCTCCTTCATGGATAACATCATCGCCAATGAGCAGGACGTTAAGCTACTACAAACCCAGGGTATCATCCGTCATGCCATCAGGAGTGACGAGGGAGTGGCCCAGCTGTTCCACTCGCTGTCCAAGGACGTGGAGCTCGACCCTGAGAGCAGCCTCAACGCCGTGCTCAAGACTCTCGAAAGGTACTGCCAGAAGCCCTGGATCATGTGGAGGGCTAAAATCATCGGCACCTACTTCACTAAACCTAAGGTTATATGGTCTTTCATCGGCGCCATCTTCCCCTTAGTGCTCACCACAATTCAGACCGTATGCGCCGTTCTTAGCTGCAACAAATGAACCCTTTGTCTCTCTGTACAATAATATATTTTCTTTCCACTTTTTGGTTTTTCTCCAGATGGCTGATGCTCGATCGTCATCTCTTGATCGGTTGTCGATCGTTGTTATAAATGATCTTCCTCCTGTTTTCAGTCATGTTCATTTCTCTCTTTAAATGCTTTGAATAATGGACATATTTATTTCACATTATCAAACGATGATTCTCTTTTTTCAGTCTGCTTCATGTTTGTCCAATTTGAATCGGGTAGTGTGAAGGATGATCAAGTTTTAGGCAAATGAAATCCTCCATTGCAACATTTTATGTCGATTAAATTTGTTAAGTTGAGCGAATTTAAGTGAAAAACCAAATACAACCTTCAAAGTGATATCTAATCAACAATCGCTTCAAACATCCTTCTCGAAATAAAGAGAATAGAAGATTTTTCCCTGACGTAGACCGTTGTTATAAAATCCTATATTGACATAGAGTGACAGAGAAGTGCTAATTATGCACAGAGAAAAACCCACAAATTTGGAGAAAACTGCAGTTCTCTAATCTTAATGAAGAAAACTCATATTTTCTGTATGAACTGCAATGAACCACAATTTAAACGATGAGGTTTTTTGCTTCCAGAGTAGTGATAGCTCGATGTCAAGCTTCCTATGGTCTTCCAATCCTGATTAAGCTCAGCTCCATAAGAAGAGTTATCAATATTGCAAGACAAACGGATGATAGTACTAATGTTTTGTAGTTGAAACAGGGAAATGGAAGGAGAAGCAAGCATACCACGTTATTCTCAGGACGTCCTCAGTTGAAGCCCCGGAGAAAAAAGGGGCAAGACATTCATTGCTGCAACGACGTAAATGGTCAAAGCGTTCTTCCCTATACACTCCAAGTATTAGGTGCACCCGTTTTGGCAAGTGCATAAGCCCACTAAATGATGCCATGTGTTCGAATAAGGCCCACTGTCAGATTTTCTCCCTCTCGTTCATTACTCTCTCTCTTCTTTCACTGTTTTTCTTCCTTTGACTTTTTGACGATGCTCGCGCTGTGCATTACAGTGTCACCGGCCAGTCATGGACGACTCGCTCACGAGCACGCCAACGCTCATCCATGGCCGTTGTTGGTGTCGTTCGGGCATGTAGTTATCCATCTTTCCCTTTCACCATGGACGAAGGAAGGATTCCTTTTAAAGATTTCACTGGCCAGTTATGGACGACGCACGCAGCCAGCCATGGATGATTGGCTTATGAGCGATGCTAATGCTCATCCATTGCCACTGTCGGCGTCGTTCGGGAATGCTATTCATTCCTCTACTAAAATACATGTCATTGTTATCATTTTTTATTACGTTGTAATTGCTTATGCCGAGTGGCTCACGACTCGTCCATGGCTGTCGTAGTCATCGTTCGGCCAGATCTGTTGGGCTTGGTCAGCGCTAGCGACTCACTTTGACACATTCACAAACGACTAGATAGGGCTAGTCGTGCCCCAATGCTTATGAATCTACTTTATACTTTATACTTTCCCAGCTTCACAAGGATTTTTCAAAAGAAGTGAATTGCCTTTAATCGTTTTTCTTCCTTTTTTAATAATTCTTTGAGTAAGAAAGGAATGTCCTCTAGTTGGCTTATTTGGGACTAAAACTGAATGTGTTGCTCGGGCGAAAGGGACCTGGACTGACGTTGTCAATTTGCGTAATTAGAACCTAATGTAGAAACCTGATTCATCAAAATGATGAATTAATTGAGTGATGGAATTAGTCGCATTTAGATTAAATCAATGGTTTGCAAGATGTTCACGTTTAGAGTTTTACTAATTATAGCAGTTATAATGGATCAAAGTGCTTCTCAATTGGAGTTCATAAGCAATTATAATGGATTCGAGATCTTCTTGATTGGAGCTCATAAATGCTCGCAGCCGATTGTATGAAACAAGCGGAAGTATTTGAATTGCACACAAGATGGTTGCAACCTATCTTGTGCGTCACATGAAGTAAACTTACAGGAAGTTATATGATTATCACGAGCTAACTGTGTACACATAAGATGATAGCGTCACTAGTTGTGGTAATTGTTTTTCTTTTTCCTACATGCTTTGTGTGCATGAAAGAATTGCGTCAAATACTAAATATGAGATTCAATCAACACAAGTAAAACTTTATTACCATACGTAACAAAAAATAAGTCCTATTTTAAATTGTCACTCCAATATGCAAAGGCGGCATCCAAATTGGCATTACATGTATTCAATCCATATGAGCCCTTCGATGTAGAGTAGCACTCGTGAAATACATCGAATTCAATGGCTAATACATATTGGCATTGCGTGCATGCAATTTGAATCCTCGGATCGGATCCATGGCTTGTTTCGTAGTACTTCTGCAACACGAAGCATCGGGCTTGACCAAACCCCGAACACTCTTTCCGTCCCTCCTATCAGCTTAATACAAAGAACAGGAACATAAGACCCTCCATAACAGAAATTTTTGACGACCTCAATTCACGAGAGAAAGCACGACGCGCTTTCCGAAGGACCTGATGCTCAACAGAGGGAAGTCGGTGGGTGGGTGGGGAAGGGGTTCCCCACTTGGGACGACACGACAAACGACACGACAAGGATTCGTTTTTTTTAATCGCATGCGGGCGCGACTGACGACGACAGTGGCTTTCGATGCATCGAGGATCCTTATTGCGTTTGGTCTTTCTGCCCATACCCTTGGGAGGAAGCGACTTTTAATCTCTTACGGCTCAAAGCTTCCTCTTATGCAAATAGGTAGAGCCTTCGTAGATGGCAAATGATTTGCCTTTCCCATAGTATTACCGTAAATTTAATCCTGAATATTTTATTTACGCTAATTTATTCTCAAACTTATTGGAATTTTACTAATTTAATCTTTAGCCGGTTTTGATCGGAGATATGTGTGTGGCACAGTGAACAATGACATTGAAATTTTTTATAATTTTTTAATTTAATCGAATTATTTCCTTTTCTTTTTTTATTTTTCCCCTTTTCCCTCGTTGGGCGCTGTTTCTCAAGCGGGAGACCCTCGTGCTGGGGTTTGCGAGGGCCACCCTCTCCTAAAGATGGCAAGGGTAATTGGGGCGAGATCCAGTCCAATTCTCAATTCAAATCCTTGCCAGCTAGCACTAGTGG
This sequence comes from Corymbia calophylla, assembly GCA_014182845.1. Lineage (NCBI taxonomy): Eukaryota > Viridiplantae > Streptophyta > Magnoliopsida > Myrtales > Myrtaceae > Corymbia > Corymbia calophylla. Next base: position 15,512,356 of record CM024702.1, read on the forward strand.
CTCCTGTCATGCGAGGACATAACTCTATCGGATCTAGCAAGTGCCGAGATATTGGTGATGCCCTACCGTGTGGGGAGTTAAGGTCAGACGATGTATATGAGCTGTGCGGAAACACTATGGTAGGTAGTGAAGTATTGTCCTTGAATTTGGAGTTACATATCGTTGCAGGGGGAGTACACTACAAGATTCCTTACTAGCTATTGATTTCAAAGGTTGCAGTTTTGGAGATTCGTACGGCCATAGAAAGCAAATAGAAAGACATGCCCATTTCTGGGAATGGTCACATCCTACATTGTTTTTTTTTACCATAATGCCCTTAACGACAATAATGGTATGTCATTTTTGTCTGATGAGGGTTTATTAGTCATCAAGGGTGGACACTAAGGGCCTATTTGATAACTTGCCAACAAGTGAAAATTTCTATTCTTTTGTTTCTAGAAGTAGATTGAGAATAGAAATCAATTTGTTAAAATTTTTGTTCTTTGTTCTCGGGAACAATTCCAGATCAACTAAATTTTTTTAATTTCTCTCATCTTTCTTTTCTATTTCTTCTTCTTCCTTTTGACCGATTGTCGACCTCGGCCATGGCTGACGCCCTCGCCGGCCCCCAGAGATGCCGAGCATGGTGCAGCGCGAGCCTCACCGTGGATAGGCAAGGCTCGGCCTCATTGACCCACCGCTAGGGCTGTCACGTCCCGACTCTCGAGCTCGTGGCAACCCCATTACCTTGGTCGATTGAAAGCGACGTCCCAGACCCCGTCGACGACCATTCATTTTATCTTACGTTAAGCGCAAGCGGAAGACGAACCATCCTCAGACAAATAAACAATCAAACAGGAATAGAGGGATGAATAGCAAGAACAACAGCAACTACTCATTTATTCAAATTATTGGATTAACCAATGGAGGATCGTTTTTCGAATTACAAGCCCGACAAAAAGAGCCAATCCATCCTCTAAGCCAAACCAAAAAGAAACTAGGCTAATCCAGCTATATAAAAGAACCCTCGGGTTCAACGCCACGGTCACTCGGACCCATCAGACTCAAGCTCCGTCGGGTCGATCACTGGAGGAGCGGGGCAGAATCCTCCATTGCGGGTACACCATTCTAGGGACATGAAAATGGTTAACCATGACGGGTTGAGATAAAATCTCAGCGAGTTCTTCCCCCTAAGCCCCAGTTAGTACACCAACTCAACCTGGGGTATCTCTCCAGAACTACCCTTGCTCAACCCAACAATAAACAATCAGTAAACAGCAGACCAAACAACAGACAGGGCAACCCACAATCAATATTTGATTCGCATGCAACCTTACCCGGTATGCCATACCCTACACGTCAAATCTCATACAATGCAATCAAGGCACATGGTTGTTAGATGAAACAGTTCATCAATTACATGTGAATCGCATCACAAGCGATCTCACATGGCCATTGCCAAACCATGCACGACTGTCAACTCATGCGTGCGCACCACTAATCATCACGACATTAAGAGCATGCGAATAATCAAAGCATCTCACACAACTTTCTCATGTCTCACACTCACACATGCTCCGATTATTACGCCCCCTCCTAGGCCACGGCACAACCTTTGTCTCGTCCCGACTCTCGAGCTCGCGGCAACCCCATTTCACTTGAGATCTAACTGTACGACGTCCCAGGTACTGTCGTCGACCAATTCATTTTATCTTGTAATTAAGCACATGCGGAAACGAACAACTCCCAAACCAAACAACGGGGATAGCAACAACGGCGGCGGAAGGGGACGGACAAACAAGTATTTTATATATCTGAAGGTTAGCCGGCACACCAGCAAATATATTATCGCCTTACTACAGGCGACAAGCTAAGGCCTACTCAAAAAGGGACTGGCTTAGCTAACCTAACCCTGTACAAGTGGGGGGGAAGGCTCGTCAAAAAGGAAATAGGCTACAGCTGTCTACTCACGGGCCTCAGAGGGATCACTCTCTTCGATCCTCGGGTACTACATCATCTAGGGCCTGAAAAGGTTGACCACGACGGGTTGAGATAAACTCAGCAAGTTAAAGTCCTAAGCCCCAGTTAGGAACTTCGCTCACCTCGGGAGTTTAACATACAACCTAATTCAAAGAATCGGCACAATGACAATGCGAGAGAGAAACAAAAGCATAGGGCAGTTCAATAGCGAGACACAACCACAGGCGATCCTACCTGGCCTTGGCACACGAGACCTGCAGAAACTGTCATTTAACTCATCACGACATTAAGAGCATGCAAATAATCAGAGCATCTCACATAGCTTTCTCATGTCTCACACTCACACTTGCTCCGATTATTACGCCCCCTCCTGGGCCACGGCACAACCTTATGGTTGGCGGTTCCTGGCTAAACCAGCTTTGTCCTCTTTACCTCGAGGCACGGCGACGCGCAAGGGCTCACTCCCAAGACGGCATTCCCGAAGGAGCATAGGACCCGCCCACTACCGCAGCCCCGAAATCGACGAGGCCCGGGACCCGCCCACTACAGCAGTCCCACAAAGAACCCCTCCTTATCAGGCATCCGACCGAAGTCAGGCGACCCACTGGCCACGGCACAACCCTATAAGGATTGGCGGTCTTCCGGCAATGCCAGGTTCTCTCATTTAATGTGATCATGCAACACATCATCAAGCAATCCATTTATATCTTTGCTCTGTCATGAATGCAACATCACTCATGCTCATGCGACATGCCATTAAAATAACCCACGCAATATATCATGCGATCTCACTCGACAATTTCCAAAATTCAATTCAACCAACACTCGATCACGCAATTCATCAATATTCACGAGTATAATTAACAATCGACACTTCAATAAATCATAACAATCAAGAGCACATCAAAATAATACTAAATTTAGCTACTTCATGAACGATGCACGTGAATGTAATTATGAACGATGTCGTGAATGTGCTCGTGAACAGTAATTATGAACAGTGATTGTTTTCGAAATTCAATTAATTAAAAATTTAATCCAGAAATTAAACAAAACGTTAATTAAAACAATTAATCAATTCAATTAAATCAAATCATGCTTAATTAATCACATAAACACAGTTAATCCCAAATTAAGCAAAATTAAGCTTAATAAGCAAAATTAAGCTAATATAATCTTAACCATCTATCTAACCACTTATCTTAGGGCTAATACAACTTAATTAAACTTCCTAAATCAATCTTACCACTAATTAACCCCACCCTAAGCAAGTTTAGATACTAAATAGGGATTAGGGACTAAACTCATCCATTAAGCGAGCCGGCGACACGAACGCGGCGGCGGCGATGAACCCGACACCCGGGGACCTCTACCACGACAATCCAAGGCGGTCTCAGGGCTGAGAATAGCAGCAACAAACTCGGAATCCTCAAGAACTCAAAACCGCACCGCACGGGGGGAGGAAAGTGGCTGACCGGAGGAAAACGGGCTGCCCGGAGCTCTGGCGAGCGGCGAGCCAGCAACCGACGACACTTGGGGATCGAGGGGGAACTGCTAGTGGCTGGGATGGGTGGTGGTTGGGTCGAAACCAAAGGAAAATGGCTGAAACAGGCGGAACAAGCAGGGATGGGCGGAACAATGACGGTCAGGCAACAGCCGGCTTTCGGACGGAATACGGGACAGCCGGAGGCTCCTTCCGGCGATCGGCCGACGCTATCTGAACGGAAATTCTCTTCTGAACATGATGGCAGGTGGAACGAGACGAGATTCCAACAGGAAGGTAATGAACAACTCAGATTTCGGTGAAAGGTCAAAAACTGAAATTTCAGGAAAGAAGGGAAACAAGGGAGAGAAGGGTGTTCGATTTTTGAGGGCTACAAGGGGAGGAGAGAGAGTGAAATGAGGGCTGAAGATAAACCTCTTCAAGGCCATAAATGCTTGCCCCAAATTTCCAAGCAAATGACATCATCTTCTCTCTCTTCCTTTTGACTTTTCTTCAAAATATCCAAGGGCATTTTGGTCATTTCCACCTTACACACTTCCCAATCTGCCCTTGGGCTGAAAATGAAGGGTGGGCCTAGGAAACGGGCTAGAAAATGAATAGAAACGGGCTCGGGAATTTCTTGAGCTCAAATCGGCTCAGGTTTAGACACCGGGCTTGGAAGAGTAAAAGGTCGGTTTGGTCCAACGGGCTCACTCGCTTGCCTCAGGCCTTCCATGGTGGCTGTCCCACCTTGGGCGTGAGGCCCACACTATTCTTGCAGCCCACATCCTCGTAGGCTCGTTTCCTCGGTCCGAAAATCCCTTTTCCAAATACTCGGCTCAACCGGTAGTGTTGACTGTCTAAGAAGCATTGTCCAAAAGTCCGTCCTGAACGTTCCCAACAATTCGAAGTCCAATACTGGATTCTCATTCCATGTCAATTTCGTCCAAATGCCATTTTGGTACTACTCAGACTGACAGGCGGCTTCGAGGATTCACGCGTAACCGACTCGTGCTAATTCACGTTCAAGACTTCTCGACACATGGACATCCTTGACTACATGAAATTGCGAAGGATCGATTCTTATTTCAAAGTACACGATTATTAAGGATCGACATAGGACCCTTCGCGGGTTCGATAACAGTAGACGGAATCACTCGTCGTCCCATTATTTCTGTCCACGAATTGACTTCTATTCGTCCCTGGAATCGGCCTGCACATCTACAGGATCGTCCTTACGCAAGTCTGACGGTCGAGTCGTTTTCCCAGGTCAAGTTCTTTGTCGCACGAATTCTGTCCTCATTAGCCTTTCCCCTCAAGGTCAGTATCTCAGGAGTGATCAATTTCGAGTGAGATCAACTAACAATGCATTGGCGAAATTAACGTTCATTCATCCCTTAAAAGGCTCGAATTTCAGGATGTTACAACTCTTCCCCTCTTATAAAAATTTCGTCCTCGAAATTTGCAGCTATTGACAAATCCTAAAAAAGATGGGGGTGTTGATGCTTTATCACTTCTTCACTTTCCAGTGTAGGCCCCTTTGTTCCGCGATGCTACATAATCACCTTAACTAAGGCGATAGTCTTGTTTCGAAGTATTTGCTCTTTATTATCCTCTATCCTATCGGCCTTTCCACGTACGACATCCTGTCGTCTATGTACAGTTCCTCAAAATTCAAAACATGAGTCGGGTCCGGTGTATACTTTCTCAACATGGACATATGGAAAACATCATGTACTTGAGCAAGCTTCGGTGGCAACGCAAGATGATACGCTAAAACCTCGATCCTTTCCAAAATTTCAAAGGGTCCAACGTACCTCGGACTTAACTTTCCTTTCTTGCCAAATCTGGAAGTACCCCTCATCGGCGATACTTTCAAAAATACATGATCACCTACCTCAAACTTCAACGGTCTACGACACTTATCTGCATAAGTCTTCTAACGACTCCAAGCTGTCTTTAGTTTGTCTTTGATAATCTGAACTGCATTCAATAACTGCTAAACTAATTTTTGAACCAAAAATTCCCAATTCTCTAACCTCGTTCCATAAACTGGAGTTCCACAAACTTGACCATATTTCGGCTATACCACTCCAATAAAATCTTATCCCACAAGCACTCTCTTTTTGCACAGTGCGTAGTTCAGTTCATTTTTGCCCCTTTCGACATCCTAGAAGCCTGTCGGGAGTCGCTCCTTGCTCAGGCACTCTGGCCCCGGCGACCACTTCCCATCCTCGTCGGATCAGTCGTCACGGACATCTTCAAACTGTACCACTACTAGCAAAAGTTCCTTTTAAACATGCTTTATCTCATAGAGGTATTATCCGCTTTGGCCTGTCCCATACAAAGCCTCACGGTTTTAACCTCGTCTGAGCACCTCAAAATGCAAAACTTTCTCCAGCTTGTCAACCCATGAGCTCGTTTCAACGGGGTCACTTATCAACACTTGAAATCTAATTTACTGAACTTCCATCGAATCGCTGTCTGAATTCCACAAACCACCGATTTTTCTTTCAACATTCTTTTCACGTCCATTTAATAACCAAATCAAGAATTCACCTCAACCACTTGAAAATTAGTGCAAACCAAATGTCATTAATCGCACTAAAGGCTTTCAAGTACTTTAAATCCTTTCTGATACCTCGAGAAGAAATCATCGATGATGCTATTTCACCACTCATCCATTTAGCATCAAGGGATAATTAATTTTTAATCCACTGAAAACAAAAATCCATTCCTTAAATCCCTATCTTATATATCTCCTGAAATAATCCACCTTGGGTAAATTCATATCTTAATCGAATCTAAGACTTCTGAACAATAAATCATCCATTGTAATTCTTATCAAAGATTCTCACCATTTAATAGATCATCTCTTATGATCTCATACCTACAACTCCTCAAATCATCAAGATAAAAATTATCTGACTTCCATTAAATCCAAGGACCTCAATTGTCGTGACGCATAAGCAACTAATCTTCCTTGTTGCCTTACCACGCAGTCAAATCCCTTATACGACACCTCACTGTAAATGTCGTATTCTCCAATACAAGACTAAATCCTCAAAACTGGTGCGGTAATCAGCTTATCCTTAAGCTCTTAAAAATTTCACTTATTCGTCCATTCAAATTCTTACGTCCTTCATTAACCTTCGTATCAGAAGCATAGCTATCGTAGAGAACCTTTCTACAAATTGTCTGTAATAATCTGTCTAACTTAGAAAACTTCGAACCTTTATCACTGTCATAAGCCTTGACATATTCATGACTGCCTTGATCTTAGCAGATCCATAGAAATTCCTTCGTCCAAAATCATATAATCAACAAAACAACACGAGTAATAGTGTTCCTCTAAATTCCTCGAATGTTCCAATATATTGCTCACAAACACAATTACCATTTGCTCTAAATACACCTTAATCACTCAATTCATCAAATCCATAAAAGCAACTAGCGTATTAGTTAATCCAAACGGTAGTACGGTAATCTCATAGTGACCAAATCACACACGATATGTCGTCTTTAGTTTATCCTCCTTTTTAATTCTCAACTACTGATAGCCCGTCCTTGGGTCTATCCTGGGACATATTGAAGCTCCTTGAAATGGGTCAAACAAGTCATCCATCCTTGGTAATGGATACTTGCTCATGACCGTCCCTTGGTTAAGCTACTGATAAGCGATGCATCAATGCAACGATCCATCCTTGATTCTTTAACTAACCAATTAACCTCAGTTGTCCAATAACTTTAGCAACCTTTGTCCAATAAACGAGTTACTTTCAACGGCTTATTTCAAAGGGGTCGAGGGTCCTCCTCGATTTCCCACAAACTCAAAACTATCACCTACTACTAGGTTAAACTGAATTGTCTTTCCATGACAATCCACTTTCTGTTGGGTGGGATGAGATTCCTTCTCCCCATCATTGGTCCCTTTTCCAACCGACGATTGTCTCTATTAGGCACGAATCGCGAGCCAAATACGATCGCCCTCTCGATCATGTCCTTCTCTAACATCTGGGCCATCTCGTACATTTCATCAAAACTCTTTAAGTTCAAGGGCACCAGCTGTCTTTCAATTCTAGCTTCAAGCCATCTTTGAATTGTCTTGCCCTATCCAAAGGGTCCTCCACTAATCTCGGCATATACTAGGCCAACTCAGCGAACTTCGCCTTATACTGATCCACTGACATTTGATTCTAACGAAACTGTTGGAACTCTGCCATCTTTGACTCCCTCGCACTATCCAAGAAGTACTTTCCATTGAAGGCTTCGCGAAAAGCACCCCAAGTCTGAGCCATGCCTTCAGGGAACACTCTTCTTTGAGTGGCTTCCCACCAAGTACTAGCATTACCTTGAAACTGATAAGCTGCCAGAAGTACCCTATTTTCCTCTGAACACCTTAACACTGTAACAGTCCTCTTGAAATCTCTTATCCAAAGGGTCATAGCTTCAGGGTCGCCCACGCCACTGAACCTCGGTGGCTTCAATCTCAGGAACTGCTCTACCAACCTAAGCATCGGTCTCTCATGGACCTCTCCTCTCACTAAGGGAAACCACAGGGACCATAGCAAAAGCACACAACTTGCTGTCCTAACAAGGTCTCTAGCGCCAGCAGGATCCCATCTAACCTATGATCTACCCACGCACTACCTCTAGTACAAGTCTGACCAAACACTGCCCTACGCCTAGGGGCTCTCTCTGCTCAGGATTGCTCATCACTCTAGACTATGAGCAACCCGTCATCACACAAAACCACAAAAGCAATCACAGGCACGTAATATAAAAGCCATCCCTATCTCACTATCCCAAAAATCACACGCACCTTATCACTCCAAGTCTCGACCTCGCTCTGATACCAAAACCGACGGGGTTGTCACGCCCCGACTCTCGAGCTCGTGGCAACCCCATTACCTTGGTCGATTGAAAGCGACATCCCAGGACCTGTCGACGACCATTCATTTTATCTTTCGTTAAGTGCAAGCGGAAGACGAACCATCCCCAGACAAACAAACAATCAAACAGGGATAGAGGGATGAATAGCAAGAACAACGGCAACTACTCATTTATTCAAATTATTGGATTAACCAACGGAGGATCGTTTTTCGAATTACAAGCCCGACAAAAAGGGCCGATCCATCCTCTAAGCCAAACAAAAAAGAAACTAGGCTAATCCAGCTATATAAAAGAACCCTCGAGTTCAACGCCACGGTCACTCGGACCCATCGGACTCAAGCTCCATCGAGTCGATCACTGGAGAAGCGAGGCAGGATCCTCCATTGCGAGTACGCCATTCTAGGGGTCTGAAAATGGTTAACCACGACGGGTTGAGATAAAATCTCAACGAGTTCTTCCCCCTAAGCCCCGGTTAGTACACCAACTCAACCTGGGGTATCTCTCCAAAACTACTCTCGCTCAACCCAACAACAAACAATCAGCAAACAGCAGACCAAACAACAGACAAGGCAACCCACAATCAATATTCGGTTCGCATGCAACCTTACCCGGTATGCCATACCCTGCACGTCAAATCTCATACAATGCAATCAAGGCACATGGCCGTTAGATGAAACAGTTCATCAATCACATGCGAATCGCATCACAAGCGATCTCACCTGGCCATTGCCACAACCTGCACGACTGTCAACTCATGCGTGCGCACCACTAATCATCACGACATTAAGAGCATGCGAATAATCAAAGCATCTCACACAACTTTCTCATGTCTCACACTCACATATGCTCCGATTATTATGCCCCCTCCTGGGCCACGGCACAACCTTATGGTTGGCAGTCTTGGCTAAACCAGCTTCGTCCTCTTTACCTCGAGGCACGGCGACGTCAATGGCTCACTCCCAATACGGCATTCTCGAAGGAGCATAGGACCTGCCCCCATACCGCAGTCCCACATAGAACCCCTCCCTGTCAGGCATCCGACTCCAGTTAGGCGACCCACTGGCCACGGCATAACCCCATAAGGATTGGCGGTCTTCCAGCAACGCCGGGTTCTCCCATTTAATGTGATCATGCAACACATCATCAAGCAATCCATTTATATCTTTACTCTGTCGTGAATGCAACATCACTCATGCTTATGCGACATGCCATTTCAAATAACCCACGCAATATGTCATGCGATCTCACTCGACAATTTCCAAAATTCAATTCAACCAACACTCGATCACGCAATTCATCAATATTCACGAGTATAATTAACAATCGGCACTTCAATAAATCATAACAATCAAGAGAACATCAAAATAAGATTAAATTTAGCTTATGCATGAACAGTGCCGTGAACAGTGATTGTGAACAGTCATCATGAACAGTAATTATGAATACTGATTTTTCCGAAATTCAATTAATTAAAAATTTAATCCAGAAATTAAAAAAATGTTAATTAAAACAATTAATCAATTCAATTAAATCAAATCATGCTTAATTAATCACATAAACACAATTAATCCCAAATTAAGCACAATTAAGCTTAATAAGCAAAATTAAGCTAATCTAATCTTAACCATCTATTTAACCACCTATCTTAGGGCTAATATAACTTAATTAAACTTCCTAAACCAATCTTACCACTAATTAACCCCAAGTTTAGGCACTAAATAGGGATTAGGGACTAAACTCACCCGTTAAGCAGGCCAGCTACACGGATGCGACGGCGGCGACGAACCCGACACCCGGGGACCTCTACCACGACGATCTAAGGTGATCCCAGGGCTGAGAACAGCAGCAACAAACTCGGAATCCTCGGAAACTCAAAACCGCACCGCACGGGAGGAAAGTGGTGGCCGACGGAGGAAAACGGGCTGCCGGAGCTCGCGGCGGCGGGGGCCCGGCAGAACCGACGGCACTTAGGGATCGAGGGGGAACTGTTGGTGGCTGGGATGGGTGGTGGTTGGGTCGAAACCGAAGGAAAATGGCTGAAACAGACGGAACAAGCAGGGACGGGCGTAATAGTGATGGTCCGAATGCGGCCCGGCTTTCGGACGGAATACGGGGGACGGGAGGCTCCTTCGCGATCGGCCGACGCTATCGAACGAAAATTCTATTCGAACATGATGGCGGGTGGCACGAGACGAGATTCCAACGGGAAGGTAATGAACAACTCAGATTTCTGTGAAAAGTCAGAAACTAAAATTTCAGGAAAGAAGGGAAACAAGGAAGAGAAGGGTGTTCGATTTTTGAGGGCTGCAAGGGGAGGAGAGAGAGTGAAATGAGGGCTGAAGATAAACCTCTTCAAGGCCATAAATGCTTGCCCCAACTTTCCAAGCAAATGACATCATCTTCCCTCTCTTCCTTTTGACTTTTCTTCAAAATATCCAAGGGCATTTTGGTCATTTCCACCTTGCACACTTCCCAATCTGCCCTTAGGCTGAAAATGAAGGGTGGGCCTAGGAAACGGGCTAGAAAATGAATAGGAACGAGCTCAGGAATTTCTTGAGCTCGAATCGGCTCAGGTTTAGACACCGGGCTTGGAAGGGTAAAGGGTCGGTTTGGTCCAACGGGCTCACTCACTTGCCTCGGGCCTTCCATGGTGGCTGTCCCACCTTGGGCATGAGGCCCACACTATTCTTGCCCGGCCCACGTCCTCTTAGGCTCGTTTCCTCTGTCCAAAAATCCCTTTTCCAAATACTCGGCTCAACCGGCAGTGTCGACTGTCTAAGAAGCATCGTCCAAAAGTCCATCCCAGACGTTCCCGATAATTCGAAGTCCAATACTGGATTCTCATTCCATGTCAATTTCGTCCAAATGCCATTTTGGTACTACTCAGATTGACAGGCGGCTTCGAGGATTCACGCGTAACCGACTCGTGCCAATTCACGTTCAAGACTTCTCGACACATGGACGTCCTTGACTACATGAAATTGCGAAGGATCGATTCTTATTTCAAAGTACACGATTATCAAGGATCGACATAGGGCCGTTCGCGGGTTCGATAACAGTAGATGGAATTACCCGTCGTCCCATTATTTCTGTCCGCGAATCGACTTCTATTCGTCCCTAGAATCGGCCTGCATATCTACAGGATCGTCCTTACGCAAGTCTGACGGTCGAGTCATTTTCCCAAGTCAAGTTCTTTAGTCGCACGAGTTCTGTCCTCATTAGCCTTTCCTCTCAAGGTCAGTATGTCAGGAGTGATCAGTTCCGAGTGAGATCAACTAACAATGCATTGGCAAAATTAACGTTCATTCATCCCTTAAAAGGCTCGAATTTCAAGATGTTACAAGGGCTGGCTGGGTGACGCCTTGCTGGCGGTGGAGTCGGCGAGGCCGAGCCTTACCAGATTTGCCCGAGGCCGAGCTCGCCTTGTCGGCCCACCACCGAGCCAGCGTTGCACAGCCAAGCCGACGCCGCCCTAACGGTGGGCTGGTGATGCCGAGCCTCACCGGTGGCTGGCGAGCTCGGCCTTGCCAAATCTGGGCGAGGTCGCCTCGCCCGGCTCATGGCAAGGCTTGCGGCCTAGCCTCGTTGTGGCTTGCGCTCGGCGATGCTCCGGTGAGGGCGCGGCCCTTGTTTAGCTGGTCGCCGGCCGCCGACGATTTATTAAGGAAGAAGAAGATGAAAAGGGAAAGGAAAAAAAACAAAATTGTATTTAAATCATTAAAAAATTAAAAGAAAATATTTTGGATTAGAAATTTTCAGGTTTTACCAAACGCATTTCTATCATGGGAATAAAAATTTTGGACAATTACCAAATGTCTTCAAATGCTCATAAATTATTCCTGGGAGTAGAATAAAAAAAGAATCATTTCTGAGTAGAAATTGTTTCCGGGCACAGAATTATTACCATGCACACCGTAAATCTGCAAGTTGCCTTACATAAATTATGGAAAGGCAAGATTTGGACGGGTCCTCATAATTTCTTTAGACTATTAGGTTTTTCCTATAAAAGGCAACGGAATTCGAAAATTTCAGAATATTTCAATTTATGTCAATGTTAAGCTAGAAATTTTTACCATGTTTAACATTATCAATCGTAGTAGACTGAGAGGGATAAAGAAGGGAAGGGTATGATCGCGTGACTCGATCACACATATGTTGTAATTGACATGTAACTAGGTTAGAACACGCACTGCATGCGTGTGCAAGCAGTGCAAAGTTGAGTAAGTTTGTAAGAAGGAAAAAAATAATATATCGAGGGTTATCTCAAAAATTAAAAAAAAGAATGGTAGTTAGGTATCTTCCAGAGGAAGAAAGAGGTGAAAGGCTGAGATAATTATATTTTCAGTGGAGAAAGAGAGTTCTTTAAGTAAGTGGGTTCGGTTAGGATGACGACGGTTGATATCTTCTTATTATTCTATGAAGAATGGTTTTGGAAGGAATGAAATATGAGACAAAAAATTCTTTCAGACTTAAATAACTCCATGACTAAAGTAATCGCCCACAAATGTTACCCCAGGACCCCCAACAACCTGGCTATGGACGGGCACGGGGCGGGGTTGGGTTGGTATCCGGGAATTCTCGCTCTGTGGAAATTATGTCTGAGTTGATATATAGCCTCTCAACCTTCCATTATCACCGAGACTCTCAGTCGATCATAGAATTGCTGTATCTTCAGAAGCTGCATTGCTTTCTCTTGATCCTGGGCTCTTCAAGGCTTTGCTTAGTCCTGATTGAGGTTACTCCTCGGATGGCCAGACTTAGGTTTTATTAGCCATCTCTGGATGATCTTTTCAAGTGATGGGAAAGAAAGATCGATACCGGGCCATGGAGACACGTGCTTTTTTGTTGCGAAGCTGAACCGGTCTGTTTTATAGAGGATAGTCGCATCGGCTAATGAACTTCCTACGAGCTTGTGAGAGACTGTCATAGGAAGAATGTGGGCTATAAAGGTTGGTTATATGCCATTCTGAATGGAGGTCAAGAGGGGTAATTTGAAGGGGAAGGAGGAGTGAGAAAGGAGAGTCCTCGTCTCCTTTTATCTTCCTGTGCTTCTGATTGCAACTTCAACTGCACTCCTAAATCAAGCTGCTATTAAAGAAGAAAATGAGAGTCAAATGTTACGTCAAGGGCCAATAGTTACGATCGGCCCATGACAAATGCATATATGCTCCGGGGCTGATAGCATCTTCACTTTGGTTGAGTTGTTGCTGAGAGGGGAATTCTCTCTTTTGTGACAAATCTTTATTCTATAATCCTGCATAAACCGAATCTTTTGGGAGCCAGACTCTATTTGGAAGGAAATGTTGCACTCTACCTCTTTTAAGCAGGGTACATTTGCCTATGAGATACTTAGGCATGTCATTATTTTCAGGCAAGCTTCAACCTTGATGATTGCAAAGTGCTTACTAAGAAGGCATTTGAATATTGCAGATTTGAATCATTAACAGCCCATTTGGTTGCAGTAATGGAATAAGACTATAACGTAACAACGGCATTTTAGCAACACTTTCTAGAGACGGTTAGAAACTGCACACGCTGCATGATTGAATCGAGCGCATATGGCACGTTGTTCACCTCACAGCATCATTTGGTTCTCTAATCATACGCCACAATACCAAATCAAATAGATTCAACAACCTTTTCTAATGCCAAAGACCTGAAGATTGAAAAATGCAAGCAAAACATTCAAGTTTGTCGATACACATATTTGATTTTACGAAGGAACTCATGGTAAAACTATCCGGTAACTCATTCATCAGATCATATCCGACATCTTAAATGTCGATAATGTTGAGAAAACTCCTAGTTTTGATGCTTACAAAACATTCTATGAATGATATTTATTTCAATCTCTTTAAGGAAAAGAACTCAGAAAGACATAGGCTTTAAAATCTGCTTGTAGCAGAAGACAAAGCAAGAGATGTCTTAGAGTCCGACCGTACCCGGGACGGAAAGACTCGTCCCGGGCATCGAGATTTAAGTCTGTACCGTACTGCATCGAGATTTAAGTCGACCGTACTGGATCGAGATTTTAAGTCTGAACGAACCAGATTGAAAATCTAGGCAGACTCAGGACTTAAGACCGTCAGACTTAAGATGAACTTATTCGATAAGATCACCAACGGTACAAGATTTCACTTACCTTATTTATGTTGATTCTTATACTAATCTGATTGACAGGATCAATTAGTGGGCAACTTCCAAAGAAGAATAGAGCACTTATGGAAGCCTGGATTCGATTGTATGGGCGAAACGAATCTAATGGGATCGATCTACCCTTAACGGTCAAAAATACTTACCTTATAAAGTCTGTCCAAGAAAGGGAAGACGAAAACTCTCAAGGAAAGAGCCAACGGTCGAGTGTGGCTTGGAGAGTATTTAAGGATAGGTTGAGACTTAGGGGGAAGTGAGATGAACATTATTCCAAAGCTGTTTTCGTTCTTCAATTGTTGTTCACAGTGCGCATTTGAGTGATCTCAGTGTATTACCAAAAGAGAGTGACTTAGTGAGACAGATCATCACCGAGTACAAACACTCGAGACGTGTAATCACCGTTGATCATATAGTGAAATACAGCCGATTGGCTGGTCGCCGGAGAGTGGACGTAGGCTTGTCTAAAAGCCGAACCACTATAAACAAAAGTGTTTGCAATCTTCTCTCACTCTCTCTACTTGATTTAAATTCGTTGATTGCAAAAGTTGTATATATTTGCGTGGTTAATCTCTCTACACCTATTCACCCCCCCTCTAGGTGTTTATACTAGTTATATCAATTGGTATCAGAGCCTCGTGCTCGAGATCTTGAAGTGTTTATTACTTCTGAGTTAAAGATCCTCTATGGTTAGTATTCTTGCACCGAGGTTTGATTGAGGGGCGGAGCAACACTCGTCCTCCCTACTTCGACGGCAAAGATTACAATATTTGGAAGAATAAAATGAAGGCCTTTCTCGGATCGAAAGATCCACTCGAATGGGATGTGGTTGAAAGGGGAATTGATCCCACCGACAAAACTGAAAAAACATCAAAGAGAAACGATGGGAAAGAAACGAAAACTTCAGCCACCATCTCTCCGGAAGAAATGACGAAGAGACAAACTCTCGATGCTAAGGCTATCTACTCTCGTATTGTGCTCTATCGCCTAATGAATATAATCGAATATCTTCGTGTGATACAAATGACTAAGGAAGTTTGGGATAGACTACATGTGACATACGAAGGAACCGATCGTGTCAAGGAAACCAAAGTAAATATATTACTTGGTCAAGTATGAATCTTTTAAGATGAAACAGGAGAATCCATCGGAGATATGTTCGATCGTTTTACGAAATTGTAAACGGTTTGGCATATCAAGGACAACCTGTTCTGGTCCAATGAAGGTCAACAAACTTCGAGAGGACCGTCAAAGGATTGGAACAATGTGAAGACATCTATCGAGAAACTCGCGAATTTCACCATTGACTGTCGATGAACTCGTTGGTACTCTGCAATCCTATGAAGCAGAACAAATGAACGAGGAAGTGGAATCCGAGGTAAAAATCCATTGCTCTTAAGTCTAACATTGATTCTGATGTTACGATTCGAGGAAGAACCTGGATGACGAAGAACTTGCACCGCCGATCGAAAAGTGAGGAAATTAAACAAGAAAGGCGGGAAGTTCAACAACGAAAAACAAAAAGCATAATCTGACAACGCGGGCGATGACGAGGAAGATTATGCCAAAGATGTCATTTGTTTTGAATGTAAGAAAAAGGGTCATATTAAACGAGAATGTCCCAAGCTCAAAAAGAACAAAGGGAAATTCGAGAAATACAAGAAGGCCCCGAAAGTGAAACATGGAGTGACACGAGATGTTGAGGAGGACAAAGGTGAAGACGAATATGGCAACATCTGTCTTATGGCTCATTCGGACTCGGACTGAGACAGGACTCGGGATCGGACTCGGATTCGAGCAGAGAAATCGAGGTAAATCATTCCGATATTCCAATAGAAATCTCGGATTACATAAATGAGCTTTGTTTAAATTTAAAAACTACATTGAAAAAGATCTCCGCTTTAAAAGTGGAAAATCGTAAGTTGAGTCATCGAATTGTTCATTAAAAGAAAGATTTAATGATCTCAAAAAGGAATTTTCAGAACTGGAGGAAAGTCGTGATTCTTTGTTTTAAATGAAGGTGAGACTCTAAAAAGGGAACTTTTAGAAATAAAGAAAAATCAAAGCTCTTTAAAAAATGAGAATCTATTTCTTAGAAAGGAAATTTCGAATATTAATGCAAAGTTTTCACGTAGGGACGAAAAACCCAAAGATATTCTTTCTATCCAAATTCCTTATTATGATAAGTCGGGACTTGGGTTTTGCAAGGAAAGTAAATCGTTAATTGATTTTCCTAAAGTTAAGGAAAGAATTAAATAGAGACCTCCTCGACAGCTTTACAAGAATCACTTTAAAAAGAATTTTGTTAAACCTGTTGGTCAAACAAATCTAAAGTGTTCTAATTGTGGAGAAAGAGAACATTTCGAGAATAAATGTCCTAAAGTCTGGAGACCTGTTCAAAAGAAATGGATAGAAAAAGCTTATACTACTAACTTCAATGGACCCAAGAAAATTTGGGTACCAAAGAAAAAATGAGTATGTGTGAACATTGCAGGTAAGCTTTCGGAGTAAGAAGAAATGGTAATTGGACAGTGGTTGTTCAAGACATATGACAGGAGACTCAAAAATGTTCGTTGGATTCGAAAGAATCAAGGGAGGAACAGTTTCGTTTGGAGGAAACACCAAAGGAAACATTATAGGATTGGGAACTGTCCAAGATCGGTAGCTTAATCATCAACAACGTTTCTCTAGTCAAAGGATTAAACTACAATCTTCGAGCATCGATCGGTTATGTGATGCTTGGTTTCGAATAAACTTCAAAGAGAATCTATGTTCGGAACAAGCAATGATTCTTTGAGACTTTTACGGACGAAGGCATGGGAACATTTATCTTCGGACATAAATGAAGACACTTTGCAAAATGTCTATTATCGGTTCAAGATGAAGCAGATATGTGGCACCGCAAACTCGGCCATGTCAGCACGAAACAAATTTCCAAGCTTGCCAGCAAAAAGCTCGTTCGTGGCTTGCCTTCACTAAGTTACAAGAACACAGAGCTTTGTTCTGCATGTACACTGGGAAAACAGGTAAGAAGCTCATTCAAATCTATAAAACAGATTTCTACTAATCGTGTGTTACGACTTCTTCACATGGACTTATTTGGACCAACCGAACCCAAAGCATTGGAGGTAAAAATCTTGTCTTGTGATAGTAGATGATTACTCTCGATTTACATGGGTATATTTTTTAGCAAATAAAGGAGATACCTTTTCATATTTCTCAACATTTGCAAAGAGGGTCCAAAATGAAAAAGGATACTCCATTTCAAGTATCAAAACAGATCATGGGGGAGAATTTGAGAATCAAGACTTTGCAATTTTTGTGACAAATATGGTATACGGCATACTTTTTCATCTCCCTACACTCGAACAAAATGGAGTGGTGGAAAGAAAAAAAAGATCCTTGCGGGAAATGGCTAGAACATTGCTTATAGAAAGCAATGTGGCAACTCGGTTTTGGGCGAGCGGCGGTTTCTACTTCTTGTCATATTATTAACAGTATTCCTTAGACCAATTCTTGAGAAAACCCCCTATGAGATTTTTAAGGAAAGAAAACCTATTGTTTCCTATTTTCGTATCTTTGGTTGTCCATGTTATATCCTTAAAAATATTAATCATCAACCTAGTAAGTTTGAAGAAAGGTCAGATGAAGGTATTTTTCTGGGCTATTCAAACTCTAGTAAAGCATATAGAGTGTTCAACAAGAACACTCGGACGGTGGAAGAATCCATGAACGTAAAGTTTCGGAGAGAGGAGTTTCGGAACGGAAGCGATGCAAAATGAAGAATCGGAATCAAATGCTGCTCCCGAAAGATCTGGTCTCATCAAAGAAGCAGAAACTTCCCAGGAAATAGTCAAAGGAGCTGCTCATGAAGAACAAGCAAGTCAATCTGACATCCCTGCATCAGCAGAAGTTCCTAATGAAGTTCCAAATCGAAACTGGAAGCATAAGTCTAGTCATCCAAAGGAACTGGTGATTGGAAACATCAACGAAGGGATTCAAACCAGATCGAGAAACAAAAAGGACACAGGTAACATTGCATTGATTTCTGAAATTGAACCAAAAGGAATTAATGAAGCTCTGGAAAATGAAAGCTGCATAGAGGCAATGCAAGAAGAGCTTCAATAATTTAAGAGAAATGATGTATGGGAATTGGTGCCCAAACCCAAAGGAAGAACTATCATTGGTACTAAATGGGTCTTCGAAACAAAGTCAATGAACTTGGAAAAGTCACCGAAACAAGGCAAGGCTCGTGGCAAAAGGTTATTCTCAATCGAAGGAATAGACGTGATGAAACCTATGCTCCGGTTGCAAGACTAGAAACAATCGACTACTACTTGCCTATGCGTGCTATCAAAATTTCAAGTTATATCAAATGGACGTGAAAAGTGCTTTTCTAAATGGGTTTATCAAAGAAGAAATCTTTGTAGAGCGGCCTCTGGTTTCGAAGAACCAAGAAAGCCGAGATCATGTATACGAGATTAAAGAAGGCACTTTATGGTCAGAAACGAGGCACCTCGAGCATGATACGAACGATTGAGCAAGTTTCTACTAGACAATAAATTCAAGAAAGGTATGGTAGATACAACCTTGTTTATTAAGAAGGAAGGTAAAGATATACTATTGGTACAAATTTATGTATATGATATTATCTTTGGTTTATCTAATGAGCATTTGTGCAAGAACTTCTCAAAGTCTATGCAGGAATAATTTGAAATGAGCATGATGGGAGAACTGACATTCTTTCTAGGACTTCAGGTCAATCAAACAAAACGCGGAACTTTTATTAATCAAGAAAAGTATGCCAAAAACTTGATTAAAAAGTTTGGAATGGAGAACTGCAAAAGGACTGAGACTCCAATGGCAACCTCCATCAAACTAGATCAAGATGAAACGGGAAAGAAGGTTGATCGGAAAGAATTATAGAAGCATGATCGGTTCTCTTCTCTATCTTACTTGCATCTAGACCGAGATATTCTATACGTGTTTGTCTTTGTGCTAGATTTCAAGTAGATCCTAGAGAATCACATCTTTCTGCTATTAAACGTATAATCAAGTATATAGCCACTTATCCACACTTGGGTTTATGGTATCCAAAAGAAACAGATTTTACTCTTCTTGGCTACTCGAGATGCGGACTTAGCGAGGTTGCAAAGTAGACGAAAAGAGTACTTCAGAACATGCCAACTTATAGGGAAAATGCTAGTTTCATGGTTTTCCAAAAAGCGAGAATACGTGGCTCTTTCAACAGCGAAGCGAGAATATATTGCACTTGGAAGTTGCTGTTCACAAATTCTGTGGATGAGACAACAGAACTAAGAGACTATGGAAAGGAAGAATCCCGTACGAAATAAGATGTGATAATACGAGCGCTATAAATCTCACCAAGAATCCGATTCTACACTCCGGGCGAAGCACATTGAGATCAAACATCATTTTATTAGAGACCATGTGCAAAATGGAGATGTATATGTGGAATTCATTGATTCCAAGAATCAATTAGCAGATATCTTCACAAAGCCGCTGGACAAAGGTACATTCGATTCAATATGTGGGAGATTAAATATTATTAACCCGTTTTTATAAATTCTATGAGAACAGGACAAAGTCTGATGGAAGAAATCGTCTGGATAGACTAATCTTCGAAGAAGATTGAAGAAGGAAATAGTGGTATTTTAGGATGGTATGTTATTTCCTTATTTAAATATGGTAAATCTTTAGTAAGTTTTTGATCTGCTTGATTGATTTGCATATTTTTGGCACATGTCTATGATGATTGAATATTCTTGTCAAATATAGAATAACTGCCATGGTAATTTGTTTTGCGTTGCGACTGTTCATTTGTTCTCTCAACGAAGGGTATAAAAACGTCTAAAAGTCGGGTCTTTTCCTCACAACCCTTCAGAACGTTTTGTCTACAAACCCTAACACAGAAAAACGCTTTCTAAATCAATCTTCTCCAAAACCTACATTCTTCGAACATGGCTTCGAGATCCTCCATATCTAGATCAAGATCTCCATCTCCAAGAAGAAGATCAAACAGGATTGCTGGGAGAGGAGGAAGAAGAGTCGACGAGAGGGCGGACACATTTCGACCTCACACGAGACTTCCGAAGATACTCAAGGACAATCTCCAAGAGTTTCTTCTCAAAATGACCCAGAGGAATCTCCAAAAACTCTCCGTCCACAATCTGAAGAAAGGAATGTCTCACGAAGAGGTACGCTTGGTTTAACTCTACCGATACCCACTGATAATCCCCATGTAGTACTGAGGACATACGAAAAAATGGTCCAAAGAAATGTTAGGGATGATGTCAAATTGTTCTTTTTGAGAGAAAAAGGGTATGCGAATGAACTCCGTCTCATTCAAGCGTGCGATGATCACGAGAATCACCATCTACTCGTACGAACGAGTAAGTGATAAAGGGAGAAGCGAGAGATAATGTGAAGGAAGATGATGAGAACATATACGAAATTTCGAAGTGAGAATGGGAATAGCTGCCGTGGCCCGAAACACAACCGGAAATTATTTCGTTCTAGAGAGCATAAGACTTTCTTCAACGGGCGATGAATCGAGGAATCATGAACCACGAAATTGTGGATTTTGATTATTTGGATGCTGCTGAAGTAAATACGAGAGAATGCTTTGAAAAATTGCGAGATGGACCAATTTTGCACTAATTACGCTGCTTTGTTTATCCCGAATTAACAAAGCATATTTTTACTCGAACTTGACATTTCTATCTCCGGACGAGAATGCAATTCGGTGTGAATGACAGGTTCTATGATGTTAGTTCAGACACTCTGGCTAACATTATAAAAGTTGAAAGAGGAGCATTCAGGCCAATAGACGTCTCCTATGAAACAGTGTGTAAGTTTCTTACAAAGTCTGTAAGGGCCACAATAACTTATCCTCTTCTAACTTCTGCAAGAACTATTTTGCATAAGATCATTATCACCGCATTCGTCCAAAAGCCTCATCAAAGACTGATGTATCTAAATTTGAGGCCAAACCGATGTGGGCTATTGAAAGGGGGAGTATCTTGTTCTCACTGCCTCACACAATAATATTGCATATGTATCGGACAGTGTCGAAGGACAAAGGACAGCTACCCTATGGAGCTTTAGTGACAAGGATCTTTGAACACCTAAAGATAGACATACCGAGGAGATTCAGCACTAAAACTCTTCCCACAATGGCCATTGACATGAAAATGATCAATAAGATGAGGCGAAAGATGTTGCGAGAGACTTGGAGAAGAAAAGAAAATGAATTGGCTAGAGCAGAGACATCAAAACGAAAAGGTAAAGAATCACCATTCTTGAGCCAAGTTCTAAAAGGAGAAGACAACTTCTACTTTGGTAGATGAAGAAGATGAAGAAGAAAGTATCTCCGCAATTCGCAAATATGCGTCAAACTTCTCGAGAGAATGTCCGAACCGGAAGCGAAAACACATGCGAAAACATTTTCAGCACGAGAACATGAGAAGAATGATGAATCGAATCGAGAGGAAGATCCGGAAGAAGATCCGAGGAAGAAGAAGAAACGAATCGAGGAAGAAGCAAAAGAAGAGGAAGAAGGAGATCAGGATAGGGAAAAAGAAAGGGAACAAGGTCAGAATGAAGCATCAAATCAGGGGGAGCATCCTACTGATAATATTAACATTCAAGTAACTGCAGCTTCATCTGGGAATGCTGATTATCAAAAAGTCATAGCACTGCTAACAGAGATCAGAAATCAGCAAGTAGCAATGGAAACCTCCTTCAATAACAGACTGGAGACTCTCGAGAAGACAGTTAATCAATACATTGACAGGGATTGAGAAGTCGCATCGGATATGGAGGATTTCACCCTTGTTCGAACCCCAAACAAGAAAACTTCTTAAAAACATCTTCTGCTTTAGAAACTGGTTTGTTTTTGAACTGACTAACTCTTTTTGAGGTTGACAAAAAGGGGGAGAGTAGATATGGCTATCTCTGAGATATGGTTAATTCTGGTTAAATCTAACATTTCTGAGCTTTTGCATCTTTTGCATGACATAGTTGGTTCTCATTGTCTACACTGATATTTTCTTATATGCTGATTAAACTGAATCATGTTGAGCTGTGATATGAAGATATGTTGCTGCTGGATTGTCTATACAGGGTTGATATGAGCTATTCTTATGAGTTGAAACGAGAATAGTTGGAAGCGAGGCTCTATTTAACCATATTTTGCGGGGACATTAAGCCATATGTATGAAATGTTTTGTCACCATCAAAAAGGGGAGATTGTTGAGAAAACTCCTAGTTTTGATGCTTACAAAACATTCTATGAATGATATATATTTCAATCTCTTTAAGGAAAAGAACTCAGAAAGACATAGGCTTTAAAGTCTGCTTGTAGTAGAAGACAAAGCAAGAGATGTCTTAGAGTCGACCGCCGTACCGACGGAAAGACTCGTCCCGGACGAGATTTAAGTCTAACCGTACCAGGGCGAGATTTAAGTCGACCGTACCGGGGCGAGATTTTAAGTCGAACGAACCGGCATCGAAAATCTAGGCGGACTCGGGACTTAAGACCGTCGGACTTAAGATGAACTTATTCGATAAGATCACCAACGGTACAAGTATTTCACTTACCTTATTTATGTTGATTACATTATACTAATTTGATTGACAGGATCAATTAGTGGGCAACTTCCAAAGAAGAATAGAACACTTATGGAAGCCCGGATTCGATTGTATGGGCGAACGAGAATCTAAGGGGATCGATCTACCCTCAACGGTCAAAAATACTTACCTTATAAAGTCTGTCCAAGAAAGGGAAGACGAAAACTCTCAAGGAAAGAGCCAACGGTCGAGTGTGGCTTGGAGAGTATTTAAGGATAGGTTGAGACTTAGGGGAAGTGAGATGAACATTATTCCAAAGCTGTTTTCGTTCTTCAATTGTTGTTCACGGTGCGCATTTGAGTGATCTCGTGTATTACCAAAAGAGAGTGACTTAGTGAGACAGATCATCACCGAGTACAAACACTCGAGACTGTGTAATCACCGTTGATCATATAGTGAAATACAGCCAATTGGTTGGTCGCCCGGAGAGTGGACGTAGGCTTGTCTAAAAGCCGAACCACTATAAACAGTGTTTGCAATCTTCTCTCACTCTCTCTACTTGATTTAAATTCGTTGATTGCAAAAGTTGTATATATTTGCGTGGTTAATCTCTCTACACCTATTCACCTCCCCTCTAGGTGTTTATACTAGTTATATCAGATAAAAAGAGAAAATTCACCTCCACAAAATAGTAGCTCCCCAATAGTCACAGAGGATGAGGCATTTGGCAATGCAAGCTCAATTTTTTCTCACAAAATGGATGAAATTAGAAACTTAGAATACTCGCAATCCCCAACTTTCACCACAAGAAGATTGAATTGTGAAGCAAAGTTCTACAAATTAGCCAACTAGGTTCCTGTACTATCAAATGTTGACTAACAGCTGACTTGACTAACAGCTGATTTGCCGGAGAGCAAGGCCCAAGGATGGATTAGAAAATGAAAAAATAAAAAAAAATTCCTGGAAGTGAGTCTATGAGTAGAAGAGCTTCCTACGAGACCAAAGATGGGGGAGCTCACTTGTCTATATCCTCTTTAGAGGTGTCAAAATGGCTCTTAAATCCATTTATGATCCATTTAAAACATAAATGGGTTAGTTAAAATTTAAAGAGGTTACTTAAATGGGTTTAAAGATTGAAAATTTAAAATAAATGGATCATATGTATAGGTAAGACTTAAAATCCATTTCTAAATCTATTTAAAAAGCTCACACTCTCACTTTTCCTTTTTGGCCTTATAAAAATATTTATTATAAAAATTGAAATTATAACTTTTTTCCTTTTTTCTTTTTATTTTTCTTTTTTCTTCAACTAGCTGGGCAAGGGCCTCGAGGCAAGCTCAAGCTCGTTGATCGGTGAGGTTGAACCCTCGTCAACGAGCTCGAGCTCGTCAATCTGTGAGGTCGAGGCCTTTTTGATAGGCCAACGAGCTCGAGCTTGCTGATCGGTGAAGTCAAGGCCTCGCCTGAGGCTGGCAAAGCTCGAGCTTGTCGGATTGGGCGAGGTTGAGGCTTTGCCAAGGCCGGCGAGACTCGAGCCTTGTCGATCCGGTGAGACTTGACCTCGTCGGCCTCAAGCAAGCTCGATGTTGTAGGAATCGGGTGAGCACCGGCTCACTTGAGGCTAGTCGCCGCCATCGTTGTGGTTGGCGACTAGCCGAAAGAGAAAGAAATAGGAAACAAGGAAAAAAAACAAAGAAAAAAAGAATTAAAAATTCGATTTTTAAAAAAATAAAAATGATTTTAAAATGATTTTTAAAATTAAAAATTAAAAATCGGTTTAAAAAATAAAAAATATTAGAAGGAATACATGGATGAAAATAGAATAAGATTTTTCAAATTTTAATTTATTTTCAAATTTTAGGCAAACACCTAAAAATATTGTTATTTTCCTATAAAACATAAGAAACATGCTTTCCTACATTTGTAAATATTTTAGCAATATAATCTTTTAAAAAAATCATAAGAATAAATTTTCCTAAATTTGGTTAAATATTGAAATGTTAGCAATATGAGTTGAGTCGGGTATAGGTAAAAAAAATTATATTATGCTTAAATGGGTTATAAATGGGTTAATGGTTCAATTTGGATTGGCCATTTATAACTTGATCAAAACTCAATCTACCAGTTTAACAGGTCTAATCCTCTTCTCTATCAACTTCCACCTTTGTAGCTACACTCCATTATATCAAAAGGATGCGCCGTCCAATAGGGTAAAGGAGCCATTGTACCGCTCCAGTTTTGCTATTGACATACACCTGATGAAGAAATACACATGGGGTAGTCGGTCTCTTTCTGCATTCGCCGCCTTTGGATTCTTTGCCCTGTCCAAAATAGTGATAATTCGCCGTATAAAAATTCTTGACCACATATGCAATTGTGTATCAATGGGCCTAGAAGCTTTCGGACATGCCTTGCTCAGAGGGGATTTTTTTTTTTTTCCAGAGCCGAGTATGTAGATCGGGTAAATTGCAATAGTTGGTTTTATGGGTCCCACATAATGTTCGACATTTCACATGATCAACAATTATGATTACATTCGGTTCACAAAAACGGTTCTAGGGAATGATGTTTTTTGGCGAATCCACTCGAAGGATGGGGATCTCTTAGGCTCGTTTGGTCACCATCGGCTCATGACCAGGTATAACTGAGTGGTGGCAAACCAATTGGCAACCTGGCCAAATCTTGTCGGAAAGTTCCTTATCTAGAGTTTGTCAGGACTCCTTCGCATGTTTTATATCAGAAGATGAAATTTCTTTCTTTTTATCCCTGAACCCTCTTCCCTCTTCCATCTCTCTCTCTCTCTCTCTCTCTCTCTCTCTCTCTCTCCATAAATTGACCTCTTCTCTCACTCCTTTCAGCTTAAAAGAGAATAAAAAGCACATTAGACACCCCAGAACAGAAATTTGTGGAACCTGTGAAACTCGCGGAGCCATGGATCCTTTAACACCATCGCTGGACCGTAACCTCACCTACTGGATTGTCGAAGTCAACGAGAACCTTCAGCGCATGCCATCCGACGAGCACCAGCACCATAAGAAGGCGTCCATCTACAGGGTCCCCCCCACCGACCTTAACGACATGGCTTACCGACCGCAGGCTGTCTCCTTCAGCCCCTACCACCACGACAAGGAACACCTCCGCCCCATGGAGAAACACAACCAGCGTGCACTCCTCCACTTCCTCAAGCGGTGCAGAAAGCCCCTCGAGCCCTTCCTCAAGTCCCTGAGTAAGGTGGCGCGAGACATCGAGGATAGCTATGACATGCTGGACTCTAAGTGGAAGGCGGGCAGCAGCGAGGGCGCAGCAGGCCAGTTCCTGAAGCTGATGATCATTGACGGCTGCTTCATGCTTGAGATCATGAGGACCTCAACCCATACAGGGGACAGCTACGCTCCCGACGACCCCATCTTCAGCTACCACGGAGAGCTCTACACAATCCCGTCCATTAAGCGGGATATGCTGATGTTGGAGAATCAGCTTCCTATGCTAGTGCTGGATCAGCTGGTCACTGTCGCGACAGATGGCAAGCAGGTTACTATCCTAGATTTCACTCCATCGTGAAAGAGACTATGTTCACCTAACTGCACATCATGGCATCTTAGATAGACCCCACATGGGATCCATCAAATCTATTGCTCCGAACGCGGTGGATGCATGGTTCATGATCAACCAGCAATTTCATAATTTAATCTATCGTTGCCACTAGAAACTTCTTTTTCTTTTTTTTTTCCCTAGAAGTATCGATTCGACCACAATCTTGAAAAGCACCGACTTTACTCCAACACTGCAGGATTACGAGTACATCATTAATCTCATCCTCAACTTCTGCTCCCCCTTCCCGCGGATCACAAAGATGGGCAAATGCCTGCATGTCCTGGATGTCTTCAGGAAGAGCATGCTGATGAAGCCCAAAAAGAATTTTCAGTACGATCTGGTCTTCTGGAGGGGGCATGGCCAGAATATTATCCGGTCAGCCGCTGAGCTTGAAGAGGCTGGGATCCGGTTCAAGAAGAACCAGACCAACAGCCTTCTTGACATCTCCTTTGCCAATGGCGTCCTGAGGCTCCCCGTGATCATCGTGGACGACACCACTGAGTCCATGTTCCTCAACCTCATGGCGTTCAAGCGCTTCCACCTCGAGGCCGAGTACAAGGTCACATCCTACATCAGCTTCATGGACAAGATCATTGACAACGAGCGGGACATCGCACTGCTCCACACCCGGGGCATCATCCAGAATGGCTTGGAGACTGACAAGGCGGCTGCCGAGCTATTCAACTCGATGAGCAAGGGCATGATGCTCGCACCTGACGACAGGCTCAATTCCGTGCTCAAGAAGGTCAGCAAGTACCGCAAGAACCCCTGGAACGTGTGGAGGGCT
The DNA here is from genome assembly GCA_014182845.1 of Corymbia calophylla. Taxonomy (NCBI): domain Eukaryota; kingdom Viridiplantae; phylum Streptophyta; class Magnoliopsida; order Myrtales; family Myrtaceae; genus Corymbia; species Corymbia calophylla. The sequence goes on from CM024702.1 coordinate 15,539,814, forward strand.
AATCTCATCCACACCTACTTCAGGAATCCTTGGGTTATATTGTCTCTCATTGCCGCCGTCCTCCTCTTTGCGCTTACAATAATTCAGACTGTATACGCCGTGCTCAGCTACAACAAATGAACCCTTTGCTCTCATCATCTCTTGATCGGGTGTTATTTATGAAAGATTTTTCTCCTGTTGTTAAGTAAAAGACTATTCTTACTCAAAAACAATAAAGTAAGGTCCTCATAGAGTGTCGGATGGCCAGAGGATTTCCATAGACACGAAAATGAGTGGATTTTGTTCCATTACTACCTCGATGGAAACTCCAGAGCGAATTTCTTTCCACCAATGAAGACACACAATACCATTGAAGTGGAAGTGGTTTTAATCCTACTTTAATTAACACTAATCCTGTTAAATGGGTGAGTCGAGTTGAATCAAATCGAAAATGTTCAGATCCAATTTGATCTGTTTAAGTCATATTGACCCATTTTTTTACATAATACATTTTTAATGATCAATGCCAATCCAACCTAACCGTTGGAAAGTGATCCATTTTTATAGAAATTTCTAAAAGTATGTTGTCTACTGTTGGGCATTTACGTTTAGTGGTGTTCTCAAGTCTTTAAGGGGTAGTCAGATCTTCTGGCAAAGAGAAGCCCACATCAGCGTGTGTGTAGAAAGATCCAAGAAATAATCTCTGCAACTGGCGAGATTTTTGCACTATGTCAGTGGAATGACTATGAATAGAGCTTGTTCCTCATTCATTGGGAAATGGGGGAGTATGAACTACCATGCCATATCATGGAGTTCATCTACCAACACCCCCTCCAACTATTGTAATATCAATTGTATTAACTATTAAACTACCTTTTGTTCCATGAAACCTTGCCTATATCCCCTTAATCGTTTGAATTTCTAATAAGGATATGACCGAATAGGATAAGATATGAAATTTAACAATTTTGCTATATTCTATCCACCGTTTGGTGATTGCAATAATAAAATTGAATGTATTTATATCACATCATGTACATTATTTAGTATAAACAGCATATCAATATAAATAAACTATAAATTTACGTAGTAATGTGGTGGACAAAGTCATTTATAATAGATGATAGAACAGTTTTTCAATGTAACATTCACTTAATCCAGCACAATGGCTAGGCAAGGACTTCTTCATCTTGACAACATTTAAGTAGTCTCACCTTTATAACCCATGAATGGTAGATACGCTTCAAATAGACAAATCCACAATGCATTCAACTCATGCTCCTAATTTTTTGCCCCATGTTCCATCTTATTATCTTCTTCTTCTTCTTTTTTGCAAACACATGATTAGGGCCATTAAATAGGTAGGTTAGGTCAAAAATAGTTGGACCTAAATCGATCCATTCAACCATTTTTTGACCCATTTATATGCAAATAAAAATTCAATGACTCATACTTGACTCGGACTCAAAGCATGCTATCAAAACATATAGATATTTAAAAATAAGGACTTTTATGCTATTCGTATAGTGTGTAAAAAGTAAACTTTTTAGTAATTTTATAGGTCCCAAACAAGATTTCAACTTGTTTAGAATTTTTTGTTGCAATTTTTTGTTTTTGTTTTCAAACACATCTTGAAATTAATAAGTAAATGACTATTGACACATAAAATCATATACTAATTTTCGCAATTTTTTAAAGCTTAAAAGATTATACGTTTATTTTACTATTTTTCAATTTTGAAAAAGAAAATCATGGGTAGAAAATTAAATTAGAAAATAAGTTGTCCCACCGGAAAACCCTCAACCGGAATCGGAAGACAAGTGAAGACTGAAGAGTGAACCAACCCCAACAAAATTCCACACTTCATCGACGCAAATTCCCACTTCGCACTCAAGCCCCTTCAACGCAAACCCCATATATCCCAACCAAATCTACACTCATTCCTCATCGATCTCCATCGTCGTCTTCGGCTCCGTTCGTTTCACGAAAAATAACTTCCAGGAAAATGTTTTCCGGATTTTCCGACGTTCGTTTCACGGAAAATAAATTCAGTGGGGAAAACATTTTCCATGAAGGAAAAAAAAAGTCTTCTAAAGTGAGGGAAAATGTTTTCCATTTTTCAAGTTGGGCAAAACATTTTCCATACTCGCTCTCTCCTATCTCACACCCCCTATTAGTCCTCACTTCTTTCTTTTATTTTTTTAAATCAATTTTTTATTATTTTTTTCATAAATTCGAATTTTTTGTTATTTTTTAATAAAATTGATTTATTATTATTTTTCTTTTTATTTTTTCTGTCTTTCTTTTTGCTATTTTTCTTTTTTGGCCGGTCGCCGGCCACGGCAACGACCGGCGACTAGTGATAGGCAAGCCGAGCTCACCAATTTGGCCTTGCCGGACTAGCGGCGAGGCTTGAGCGTCGTAGATCGGCGACGCTCGAACCTCGCTAGACTGCTGCGCGAGGCTCGGGCGTCACCGATCTGCGACGCCCGAGCCTTGCCGCCTCGAGCTCGCCTCGCTCGTGAGCTAATCGGGCGATCTCAAGGCGTGGTCGGCCACCGCCGCCCAAGGAAGAAGAGAACACAAAAGAAAATAAAAAAAAAATTAATAATCAATTTTAAAAAATAATAAATAACGATTTTAAAAAATAAAGTATGAAAAAAACTATTGAAAAAAAGTTTATAAAGTAAAATATGTTTCAAGCAAACAGCGGAAAATATTTTCCACTTCAAAATCAAGTTTCACCCGAACACCGGAAAATAATTACGTTTTCTGGAAAATAGCTTCCCGAAAAATATTTTCCGAAAAGTAACATTTTCCGTGAAACAAACGGATCCTCACTTCTTTCTTTTATTTTTTAAATCAATTTTTTTCATAAATTCGAATTTTTTGTTATTTTTTAATATAATCGATTTTTTATTATTTTTCTTTTTTTTTTTTTTTTTTTGGCCGGTCGCCGGCCATGGCAACGGTCGGTGACAGCAAGCCAAGTTCGCCGATCTAGCCTCTACTAGATGGCGACAAGGCTCGGGCGTCGCTAGAGGCGGCGAGGCTCGGGCCTCACTAGATTGGCGACACCCGAGCCTCGCCGCCTTGAGCTCGTGTCGTCGGTGAGCTGATCGGGCGAACTCGAGGTGTGGCCGGCAGTGATTGGCCAAGGAAGGAGAGAACACAAAAATAAATAAATTAATTAATTAATAATCAATTTTAAAAAATAATAAATAACTATTTTTAAAATAAAATAATAAAAAATATATTGAAAAGAGTTTATAAAGTAAAATCTTTTTCCAAGCAAATAGTGGAAAATATATTCCATTTCAAAATCAAGTTTCACCCAAACACCGGAAAATAATTACATTTTCCTGGAAAATAAACTTTTACTCGAAAAATATTTTTCGGAAAGTAATATTTTCCGGTAAACGAACTGTTTCTTCATCTTTATATCTTCTCCAACTTGCAATGGCTGAGAAGCAAGCCCACCTCTACAGCGCCTACTACGTCCCAGTGTCCCCTCTAAGCAGCACTCCTACCTCCGCCCTGGCCGCACTGGGGGCTGTGGTTGTGGCTGCTGCCTCCTCAAGCTCATCTTCGACCTCGTCCTCACCGTGGTCATCGCTGTCGGCCTCCTTGCCCTCCTCCTTTGTCTCATCTTCCGCCCCAACCTCGTCAAGTTCCACGTCACCGACCCCGAGCTCACCCAGTTCAACTTCACCACCAGCAATGCCCTACCCGAGTACAACCTCAAGCTCAACCTCATCATCCGAAATCCGACCTGCTGCATCGGGATCTACTACGACTGGATCGAGGCGCGAGCGTTCTATCGGGGCCAGTGTGTCAACGCCGAGTACGTAACGCTATTCTAACAGGGCTACAAGAACATGATGACCTTTAATATTCTAGAGAGGAGCGAGCGAGCTTCAAGAGGGACTGTGGATGAGTTGGGCTTTAGATCCCCAAAAAACCCACATTTTTTTTGGATTTTATCACTTAAATCCATATAAACCCATTTGGCAAAACTGAGCTAGCCTATGTATGACCCAACTCATCATATGTGAGTTAATAAATGGGCTTTCAACTCAGTTTGACACATTCACGGACGACTAGATGGGCCTAGTCATGCCCCAATGCTTATGAATCTACTTTATACCTTATACTTTCCCAGCTTCACAAGGATTTTTGAAAAGAAGTGAATCGCCTTTAATCAGTTTTCTTCCTTTTTTAATAATTCTTTGAGTAAGAAAAGTGAATCGCCTTTAATAAGTTTTCTTCCTTTTTTAATAATTCTTCGAAGTAAGAAAGGAATGTCCTCTAGTTGGCTTATTTGGGACTAAAACTGAATGTGTTGCTTGGGCGAAAGGGACCCAGATCGAGGTCGTCAATTTGCGTAATTAGAACCTAACGTAGAAACCCGATTCATCAAAATGATGAATTAATTGAGTGTCGGAATTAGTCACATTTGGATTAAATCAATGTTTTGCAAGATGTTCATGTTCCGAGTTAACTAATTATAGCAATTATAATGAATCCAAGTGCTTCTCAATTGGAGTTCATAAGTAATTATAATGGATTCGAGATCTTCTCGATTGGCGCTCATAAATGCTCGCAGCCAATTGTACGAAACAAGTGGAAGTATTTGAATTGCACAGAAGATCGTTGCAACCTATCTTGTGTGTCACATGAAGTAAACTTACAGGAAGTTATATGATTATTACAAGCTAACTATCTACACATAATGATAGCATCACCACTTGCGGTAATTGTTTTTCTTTTTCCTACGTGCTTTGTGTGCATCAAAGAATTGCGTCAAATACTAAATGAGACTCAAGTAACGCAAGTAAAACTTTATTACCATACATAACAAAAAAGTTCTATTTTAAATTGTCACGTCCAATATGCAAAGTCAGCATCCACATTGGCTTTACATGTATTCAATCCATATGAGCCCTTCAATGTAGAGTAGCACTCGTGAAATACATCGAATTGAATGGCTAATGCATACTGGCATTGCGTGCATGCAATTTGAATCCTCGGATCGGATCCATGGCTTGGTCCGCAGTACTTCTGCAACCTGAAGCATTGGGCTTGGCCAAAACCCGAACACTCTTTTCATCTCTCTCTCTCTCTTCTTTCATCTTGATACAAAGAACAGGAACATAAGACCCTCCATAACAGAAATTTGCGGAACCATGGCTCTGCACTCGAACGACACCGACTGGATCGTCCAACTAAACGAGCAGCAGTCCTGGGAGAAGTGGTCCATCTACAGGGTCCCCACCCACGTCACTGACAACAACCGCATGGCCTACCGACCGCTGGCTGTCTCCTTCGGCCCCTACCACCACGGCGAGGAACACCTCCTCCCCCTGGAGGAACCCAAGTACCGCGCGCTTCACCGCTTCCTCATGTGTTGGAAGATATGTTTGAAGATACAAAATATTGTAATTGATTGTCTTTGATCAATTTAGGATTAGATTTGATACACTTAGATTAGAGCATATAATCCTTCCTTATTTATTTCAATTCTTCTCACTATATATAGGCACCTTTGTACATTGTACAATATATCGAGAAATACATTAAAATTCTCCCTTCTTCTCTCTCTCGTATCAATCTTCCTTGTCCTCCTTGAATTTCCTCATATTCTTTCATGGTATCAGAGCGCAGTTAACTCCTCACACAGCTTCCGCCTTGTGATTGCCTGCTTTTTTTTCTTGTGACAACAAGAAAACATAACCTGCAAAGTAAGGTTGTTAGTGCAGGAATCAAATTCATCAACAGGAAATCAAGTGAAGAAAGGAACGTCTTACCATGGAGCAGAGTCCTTCTCCAACATCTGATGAACAGAACCCACAACTTACGGGAGAAAGAACAACACAAGTTTCAGAAACCCGAAATCCAATTTCAGGGATTCAGGCCCAAGAACAGCCCAATATGACCCAGTATGTGCCATGGCAACCTTTCCAGGCTCAGTCTAATATGGGGCAACCCACCTTGGGCCAGCCCACTGCGGGCCAACCTTACCAGTGGCTGCCTATTCAGCCATACCCATTTTATTTTGGGCCAAGCCCAAATACATCATTGCCAGGATTCCAAGGCTACAACGTCCAGCACGATGGGAGCCCACCAGCCGCAAGCGGGGCAGGCCCATCCATCGGGGCCGGTTTTTCAAATGCGGGTCCTATAGGCGAATCGGGTAATTCGGGCCCAGGATCAAATCCCTACCCGGTTCCTCAACCCAGGTTCTTTCCGTACCCGTTTGCCGCGACCAGCGACCGCCCGGAGCCCGGCGACCCGCTTTACACGTCGACGGCCGACGGACCAGAGCTGCGACTCATCACACAGCAACTGTCCGGAGCCGACAACTACTCAAATTGGTCACGGGAATTCCGGCGAGCGCTAGTCACCAAGGATAAGGATGGGTTTATCGACGGAACAATTCCAATTCCGACCGACGAGCGAGCGGCACGACTATGGAGAAAATGCAACCAACTTGTCCGAACATGGATCGGAAATTGCATCGCCCCCGAAGTCGCGGCCGGGCTACCCCCGACGGAGGACTCGAAACAAATCTGGGATAACATCAAAGAAATGTACGGGAAATTGGATCGGGTGAAAAAATTTTCACTAACCCAGCAACTCTCAGATCTGAAACAAGGGAACATGAGCATAACAGCGACATTCAACAAGCTCTCAGCCTTATGGAACGAACTAGAAGCAGTCGAAGAAAAGCTCGAGGGACCGGATTCGACTCTACAACAGTATAGATCCATAAAAGAACGAGAAAAGGTGACCAGATTTCTTTTGATATTAAACGAGTCTTACCAACCGTTTCGCTCACAGATCCTGACGATGGAGCCTATGCCACCGCTCGAACGGATATACCAGCTCGCCGTTCAAGAAGAAAGCCAACGCCACGCCACCTCCAACCACCTGAAGACCGGAGAAGGGCTTGCCCTCTCCGCCTATACGGGCGGACAGAGAGGGGCTGCGATGAAGGGACGCGGAGAGCGTCGAAATGAAACCCTAGGGTTTCACCCTGCGGAAGAAAAGAAAAGGGAGATGGACGGCTCGGATTCGATGCGAAAATCCGACGGCTCTCATTTTACCTCATCACCTGGATCGAACGGCGCTCGAAGCATCTCTTTTTCCGCAGGATCGGACGGTTCCCGTGAGCCCACGATGGGACCAGTTTTGAAAGCATCGAATGGGCCACCTTTTGCCACGTCATCAAAGGGTAATTTCAAAGAAAAAAGAAAATTATATTATGAATATTGCAGACGTCCACATCACACGATTGATAATTGCTGGAAATTGCATGGGAAGCCCGGGGAAAAAGAAAAAAGAGATTTTTCAACAATTTTTCAGGTCACAGGTCAGCATCCGAACAGATTGAATCCAGTCATTAGCAATGATCGCATCGAACTCATGAAGGCCTTAAAGAAATTGGATACTTCGATAAGGGCGGGAGTTTTACGGTACTTCATATTGCTTGATGAATTCAATATCTAACGATGCATGGATAATTGATTCGGGAGCTAGTGACCACATCGTCTGCCATAAAAATTCCTTTTCCAAGGTTGAAAAATTGCACTTACCTATTTCAGTGCAACTTCCAAACGGAAACATCACACAGGTTATGATGACCGGCACAGTTAATCTTAGCCCACTCATTACACTCCGAAACGTCCTTTATGTTCCAGATTTTCATTTCAACCTTATATCAGTTTCTCGGGTTTGTGAAGAGAATTCCTGCAGAATCATATTCAATGATGATAATTGTTTCTTTCAGGCCCTTTCGACTGGGAAACTGATGGGCTTGGGTAGTGTCTCTCAAAGGCTATATTTCTGGATTCGTTTTCCTAGTGATTTCAGATTCTCTGATGTTGCATTGAATAAACAATCATTGTGTAATACTGCTACCAATGATAAAAATTTTCTTAATCATCAAAGATTGGGCCATAGTGCCTCTTTCCCTTATCCTCATTGCCCTATTTGTCCTTTAGCAAAACAGGGTCGTATGCCTTTTCCAAATAGCAATTCTCGTACTGCAAACCCTTTCTCTCTGATTCATGTCGATGTTTGGGGACCTTATCACACACCACATCGTGATGGCTCGCGTTTTTTCCTCACAATCGTGGATGACTTCTCACGTGCTACCTGGGTGTTTCTCATGCAATCAAAGGGTCAGGTTCTAACCCATTTGAGGACATTCTTTACTCTATCAAAGAATCAGTTTGGAAAATCCATCCAACGCATTCGTACTGATAATGGAAAAGAATTTTTCAGTCATGAATGTATGTCTCTTTTTTCTTCCAATGGGATTCTACATGAGAGCTCATGTGTATACACTCCACAACAGAATGGAATTGTGGAGCGTAAACACCGTCATTTACTAGAGGTAGCACGTGCTCTTAAATTCCAAGCTTCCATTCCTGAAATTTTTTGGGGAGATTGTGTGGTCACGGCCGCTTACCTTATCAATCGCATGCCGAGTCGTGTCCTTGATGGGAAGACCCCCTATGAAATGCTATATGGAAAGAAACCAGAACTTCAACATTTGGGAGTTTTTGGTTGCTTATGCTATGTGACTACAGTTGGGCCTCGGGATAAAATGAGTCCCCGAGCTCGTCGATGCATATTTATGGGATATCCGAATTTGAAGAAAGGGTATCGAGTATTTGAACCATCCACTTTGGGGATTTCTTCATCGCGAGATGTCACCTTCCATGAAGACATATTTCCTTTTTGTGATGAATCATCTTCTTCCCAGGAATTGGATCAGAGAAGAAATTCTCGTCATTTTCTCGTTGACGAAGATTTATCTTCTCGACAGTCATATATTAATGCACCTGCAGAGCATCGACCAGGAGTTGCAATACCATTATCTGACAAGACCTCTCCTTCGACGATAGCTGTGGAACAATTGGATACACAGGCTTATGCAATAAATGAAGACGAATCTCATTCCTCTTCAGAGGAAATTCCTTCAACAACTACAGCCACTGAAAGCATATCCAGAAATGAGGAATTAATCTCTGTTCCAGAGCCGGATGCGCCTCGACGATCCGGGCGTGTTACACGCCCACCTACATGGACAAGAGATTATGTCTGTGCTTCTTCAAAATTACCAGGTACTCGTTATCCTATTTCTTCACATGTCTCCTTTCATCGATTGTCACCAGATCATATGTGCTGTATTAGTCGAGTTTCTGAGGAGCAGGAACCATCCCATTATTATGAAGCAATAAAAGATCCACGATGGCAGAAGGCTATGGAAAATGAATTACATGCTCTGATGGAAAATCACACATGGGACATTGTTCCATTACCTCCTCATCGAAAACCAATCGGTTGCAAGTGGGTATACAAGATTATATACAAGGCGGATGGTTCTGTTGAAAGATATAAAGCTCGATTAGTGGCCAAAGGTTTCACACAACGAGAAGGTTTTGATTATCATGAAACCTTTTCTCCAGTGGCAAAGGATGTTACAGTTCGCACTTTCTTATCGGTTGCAGCATGTCGTGATTGGTCCTTGCACCAAATGGATGTTCATAACACATTCCTCCATGGAGACCTAGATGAGGAAATTTATATGGAGCTTCCACAGGGTATACGGAGACAGGGGGAGTCTAAGGTGTGTCGTCTCCGAAAATCCCTGTACGGCCTCAAACAAGCGTCACGCCAATGGTACGCCAAGTTTACCAATGCACTCACTGCTGCAGGATTCAAACAGTCCAAGCATGATTATGCCTTATTCACTTGGACGAAAGGTACGTCATCTATTTACTTGATGATATATGTTGATGACATACTCATTATGGGAAATCATGAATCTGCTGTAAGAAAACTCAAGGAATACTTGCATTCTACTTTCCATATCAAAGACTTGGGGTCACCAAAATATTTTCTTGGAATTGAGATAGCCCGTTCAGACCAAGGGATTTCTCTTAGCCAACGAAAATATATACTGGAAATCATATCAGAAGCTGGTCTCTCAGGATGTAAACCAGCAGTTATTCCCATTGAACAGAATGTGAGGTTAACCACAGCTGACTATGATGTGGGACTTCGACCTGAAAATGATGATTCTTTACTCAAGGATCCATCAATTTATCAGCGATTAGTTGGGAAACTCATTTATCTCACTATGACCAGACTAGATATTTGTTATGCAGTTCAGACCCTGAGTCAATTCATGCATAACCCAAAGGAGTCTCATATGAATGCTGCATTGAAAGTTGTAAAATATTTGAAAAAATGCCCAGGGCTAGGGATTCTACTTTCTCGCAAGTGCAACATGGAGATGATAGCTTATTGTGACTCAGATTATGCAACTTGCCCTATGAGTCGAAGATCTATTTCTGGTTTCTGTATTAAATTTGGAGATTCGTTACTTTCATGGAAAACAAAGAAACAATCCACTGTATCTTTGTCATCCGCCGAAGCTGAATATCGATCCATGGCCAAGACAGTTTGTGAGGTAGTTTGGTTACGGGGATTACTATCGGATCTTGGAATACGAGTCAAGGGACCAACTTCACTGTTCTGTGACAACGATTCTGCACTCAAACTTGCGGCGAATCCTGTACTGCATGAAAGAACGAAGCACATAGAAGTTGATTGCCATTTTACCAGAGAGAAGATTCAAGAATGAATAATTGAAGCAAAAGGAATCAGAACCACTGAACAACCAGCGGATATTTTCACCAAGCCTTTATGCCAAAGACAGCATACATATCTTTTGAGCAAGCTTGGCGTCTTGGACATATACAAGCCACCAGCTTGAGGGGGAATGTTGGAAGATATGTTTGAAGATACAAAATATTGTAATTGATTGCCTTTGATCAATTTAGGATTAGATTTGATACACTTAGATTAGAGCATATAATCCTTCCTTATTTATTTCAATTCTTCTCACTATATATAGGCACCTTTGTACATTGTACAATATATCGAGAAATACATTAAAATTCTCCCTTCTTCTCTCTCTCGTATCAATCTTCCTTGTCCTCCTTGAATTTCCTCATATTCTTTCATCATGCGGTCCAGGAAGCCCTTCGAGCACTTCCTCGAGTCCCTAAGGGGGGTGATGGGGGAACTCATGGCAAGCTACGTTGCGCTGGACGAAAAGTGGATGGACGGCGATGAGGGCACTGTGCGCAGGTTCCTGCAGCTGATGATCACCGATGGCTGCTTCATGCTAGAGATCCTGCAGTACGCAACCTACAGGGGCAATGACTACGAGCCCAACGACCCGATCTTCAGCAACTATGGTATGGTCTACATAATGAACCACATTAGGCGGGATATGCTTGTGCTAGAGAATCAGCTTCCGATGCTAGTGCTGGATCGGCTAGTCGCTGCTGAGAGCAATGAGCCGCAGGTTGCTTTCTTAGATTTTGCTCCGTCATAAGAGAGGTTATAGTATGCATGGAAACTGCGTACTATGTGCACCTGAGGATACATCTTGGTGACCTCATATGAATGCTGCGTGGAATCCATCAAATCTAATTCTCCCAACTTGTTGGATGCATAATTACATTAAATCTATCGCCGCCGCCGAAAACTTCTATTTTTTTTTTTGTCTAGTTCAAAGCAAGTACTATTCGATATGACAGCAATCTCGTATTCAATGCACTGACATTACTCCAACAACGCAGGATGAAGATCTCATTAACAAGCTCATCCTCAATTTTTGCTCCCCCGGCACACACACCGCAAGGATGGGCAAATGCCTGCACGTCCTGGACGTCGTCAGAAATAGCCTGCTGCACCATGAGGAGAAGCCCAAAATCCCGCATGAGCAGGACGAGGGCAGCGAGAAGATAATCCAGTCGGCCGTCGAGCTAAACTATGCCGGGATCCGCTTCGAGAAGAGCAAGACCAACAGCCTCAGGGACATCTCCTACGCCAGGGGAGTGCTGAGGCTCCCCGTGATCGAGGTGGAGGACACCACTGAGTCTGTGTTCCTCAACCTCATTGCGTTCGAGCGCTTCCACATTGGGGCCGGGTACGAGGTGACGTCCTTCATCTCCTTCATGGAGGACATCATCGCCAATGAGCGGGACGTCGAGCTACTCCAAACCCGGGGCATCATCCGCAATGCCATCGGGAGAGAAAAAGCGGTCGCTGAGCTGTTCCACTCGCTGTCCAAGGATGTGGCGCGCGACCCTGAGAGCAGCCTCGACGCTGTGCGCAAGAGGCTCAAAAGGTACTGCCAGAAGCCCTGGATCATGTGGAAGGCTAATCTCATCCGGACCTACTTCGGTAATCCTTGGGCTGTATGGTCTCTTTGTAAAAATTTCTTAATATGAACAATCAAAAAATTAAGAATGAATTCGATTCATACATGATTGTAAAACACCAAAGATCCATATATGTACAGCGAAATTAGAACATACCCGTTTGAGCCATGACCTCACTTGATTGAAAACGGATCAAGCTAATATAATCAGTGATCTGTCGGTATGCCGGATCTTCCTCTCTATGACCTATTTCGATTTAGCAACTTTAATGGGATTAAGCGACTGATAGGTATAACCTACTCTTTTTATAGGCTAGAGAGGGGACCTAGCAAACCCTAATCAACAGCGTGTCAACTGGGCCCCTCCCATTACGGGCTTCAGTTAAACACAATTGCCTATACTTTCTTCTCAACTAGGCCCGTAATTAATAGATGCCAAAACCCAATTCAATAAGATCACTTGAGGGTTTAAATTATATTGGAATATCCATTAACCCGATTATATAAAATAGAAAATTAATTAATTAATGTAAGCCCATTATCGGAAATTTCCAACATTCTCCCACTTGGGCTACATTAATTAATTTGTTTTACTTTTGAAAATGATTTTTATTTTGAAAACGACACTCTCGAGTTAATGACTGAAAATTTGTTTTATGTGGCCACAATTTTGAAAAATAATATTCCAATAACGGCATCTCAAAACCAATCCAATCCTATATAACCTCATTATAGGACTATGGCGATCAACGTGTTAAGAAAATACCATAACACATGACATTCCATAATCACATATAATAAGCATTATATTTTCATGGATCATGGGCCTAGTAGTGTAGTAAGAAATAGTGCTAACATGTGATCAAAATATACACTATTTCTTATCGGTCCTCAATGCAATTTCTCAACGACATGAAACTGCATTAACGCAATTTCTAAACAACATGAAATTGCCACAGTGCGATTTCTAAACAACATGAAATTGCACAACTATGTCACAATCCAACATAAGATCTCATAATTAGTGACATCCAGTCGTCTTTAAACTAAAATTTGTTTAAGGATATTGTTTCATATTTCCATTTCTCAGTCGACAGGAGAAAGGATAACAATAAAATCAATAATAATGATCATCAAAAATAAATGCTTTAATAGACATTATAAAAGCATTATTAGTTTGTATATAACTATAATATCCAGAAATACAAACTATATAGCTCCCACAAACAAAATAGATCAAAAGACTCTAAAACACCCATATTCTTTACACGTTCTTTAAACAAAATGGGTCGTAAGCCTTTTGTTAGGGGATCGGCCAACACGGACTCAGTTCTAATATTCTCTATCACAATGTCTCCATTTTTTACTAAGTCCTTAACAGTATAATATTTGATCTCTATGTGTTTGGACGCATTGCTGATCTTGTCATTCTTGGAATAAAACACAATTGCAGTGTTGTCACAGTAGATCACCATAGGTCTAGCAATAGAGTCCACAACTCGCAATTCAGAGATCAAATTTCTGAGCCAAATAGCTTGAGTTGACGCACCGTAACACGCCACAAACTCAGCATACATTGTAGAGTTCGTAACCAAGGTTTGCTTTGTGCTCTTCCAAGAAATAGCACATCCAGCCATCATAAAAATATATCCAGAAGTTGATTTTCTGTCATCCGAACAGCCAGCAAAATTAGTATCTGAATATCCAATCACCTTTAGGTCATCTACTCTGCTATAGACAAGCATAAAACCTTTTGTTCGTTGTAGATATCTCATCACTTTCTTAACTGCAACCCAATATTCATGACCTGGATTCAACAGATCTCTCCCAAGGGTACTATGGACCGAACTCAAGAGTTTGAGTTGCAAACTTGTGACAAGTATGCTATCCCACACACGGCCCTCTTGGCCTTCAATAGGGACTGTCTATTAGTCACCAAGTTCCTTCTCAAACAAAGAACTTAGATCATAGTAAACTCTAAAATATCGGAAATTCTGATGCACAGGATCCCCTAAGGGTAAGTGCAGAGCATACTCTAGGATTTTTCTCAATCATAGTGTTTGCGTAGAACCACCGTTCTGGACTAGAAGAGAATGGGAGTGTTTAGAAGATCATGTTGGAGGTAGAGTACACAACACACTTCTTATTTCACTCTCTGGTTTTTACAATGAGGGCTCCTTGCTCTTATATAGGCAAATGAGGATACAACCGACAAGAGCAGGCGGGCTGGCCATGCTCGGACATAATTATGGGGACAAACTAGCCACTTATGGGCTACACGCATAGGGAGTCCTGGAGACATCCCGTGACAGGCTATGAACAGTAGCTTTTCGCCTGGTGCTACAGTAAAAACAGACTGGGTGAACAGTAAAAATAGACTAAATGAACAGTGACCGGTGTACAATGACCGGTGTACAGTGTTTTCAGGATGGCTTTTATTTGTCTCTTCCGTCTCTAGCATTGTAATCATAGTCCGAGTCATCAGAGCTATGATGAGCTAATTGTTCTCTGAGGGGGGCATCTTCATCAATATCTGATGGACTAGAGCTTCCATCTTTTTCTCTTTTGAAAGCACGGATGAGATTCTCAATTTCTTCTGCCGACAGGTCTGGTGGACGAGATGAGCTAGCACCGAAAGAGCGGGGAAAAGGGGCGTAATTTGGGGTGTCTCCCCAAGGGTCTTGTGAAAGTGGCCCCCCCAATGGATCATAGGGGGTGGAAGAGTCTGGATTATTCTGCCGAAAGGTGTGAAGAGCTCTTGGATCTGTTCTCTTGTGGAATCCCATGCTTCGAGGTGGTCCCAAGAGATAGGGACGTGGGCAGATGGCCATGCTTCTGGTGGGATGGTGCGATTTTCTTGACATAGGATCCTTTGGAGTTCTCGTGACGCTAGTCTGCTTGTAGTGATGGAGTATGGAAGTGTCTGGTAGACCCGAGCAAATTCTTGAAAAACTTGGGGCCTGTAGCTTGAAATTCCTACAGCAGAAGGTTTGTCAGCTATCCAACCACATGGATGGGAAAACGTCCATGGTCGATGGAATAAGACAATAGTGTGTCTTTCTGGTTCAGGCCTTCCTTGGCGATTTTGGACCTTGAAAAGTTCTCGCCAATATTGGAGTGGTTTATACCATGCAAAAATCTCCAAGAGGTGTTTCTGATTATGAGGTTGGGCTTGGCCATCCTTGTGAATAACCTGCAAAATTTTGTCAGTGGGAAATTCAATGGCTATAGTGTACAGGTTGAACATGTACCAAAATAACCATTTCAGTTCTTATGGAAATTCTTCATCAGGAGACCATTTGAGAGGGTGAATGAATGGATATTGCGGATGAAGTCCGTCTGGTCTAAGCATCAAACCGCCATGTTCACGGAAAATTCGGAGGTGATATTCCCACATCAATTCTGGAAGTTTTCTTTCAAATTATTGTGGTGGATTGCCTCAGGAACATCAGGAGGGTATTTGAGGCTGGGCCAGCCACCTGGGATTTTGTCCGTTCGATATGTGTCCTGGAATGGCTCTTTTTTGACATACATATTAATGGTTTGCATTGGTTCCTTTGGGCGGGACAAGAAATCGGCAAGGACATTCTTAGTTCCTGGAATGTGCTTGACTTCAAAGGAATATTTAGAAAACCATTCAGCCCATCGCAGTAGTTGTGGATGAGGAACTTGCTTTTTTGAACTTGAGCATTTGAGGGAAGGAGGACATATCCATTTCAACAAGAAAATGGTGCCCAATGAGATGAAATTCAACTTTTGATGCCATACTTGACTGCAAGTATTTCTTTGAAAGTGGAATGATAATGAATTTCAGTTTGAGAGAATCGGCCACTTTTGTAGGCACAAATATGCCTGGTTCCGTTGATTTCTTCGAAAAGAATGGCTGCCCAATATTTGTCGCTGGCATCAGTTTGGAGAATTCGTTTACCATTGGATGGGATCTTTAAAGGAGGAAGGTTTTGTAAGAGCTGTTTAAGCTGGGAAATGGCATGAGTCTGTTTGGGTCCCCATGGGGGAGGGTTTTTCTTGAGCATACGTTGAAGAGGTCTCAAAGACTTAGAGATGTGGGGAACAAAATCTCGCAGATAATTTACAATGCCAAGAAATTGCTGGACTTGTTTAGGATTGAGATCCTTTTCAGGGAATTTTTGGAGTTCATCAGCAATATGAGGTTAAGGGCAGTAGGTGCCATCTTTGAGACGCATGCCAAGGAATTCGATTTCCTTTTGGGCAATAATCATCTTTTTCTGAGAAAGCATGATGCCATATTTCTTAACAATGTCAGCAAACTGTGTCAAAAGTTGACAATGAGATTGTTCATCATGGCTGAATAGAAGGATATCATCAATATAAATCTAGGAGTTTTGAAGGATAGGTTCGAAGATTTTGCACATAGCCTTTTGAAAAAGGGAATGTGCGGTTTTGAGGCCAAAATGGACAACTATCCATTGGAAGTGTTTGTTTGGGATGCGAACCCGCTTTTGGGTCATCTGGCGGGTCAATACCCAATTGCCAAAATCCTGCCTTAAGATCAAATTTTGAATAGATCTTTGCTTGGGCGAGGCTTAGGAAAAGAGAATTTCGATGGGGCAATGGGAATTTATCATCTTGAAGGAACTGATTCAGAGGTTGGTAATTGATTACTAACCTCATTTTTCCACGGTTCTGCTCGGCTCGTTTGTTGACATAGAATGCTTCACACGCCCATTGAGAATCAGAAGGTTCGATGAGACCTTGTGCCAGTAGTTCTGCGCATTCTTGCTGTGCGAGTGTGAGATGTTCAGGGCTCATTCCTGAGTGACTAGCCTTTGTGGGATTGATGTCTTCATTCCTTTTAAAGGGAAGTTTGACATAGAAAGAAGAGTTTTTCCACAAAGGCTGGGTGCAAGTTTGGGAAAATTAGGAGTGTGTTTCAGCACAGGAGGAAAGTAGACTCTGGATTATTGGATCCAGGATGGCTGGTTGAAGGGCATAGAATCATTTGATGTCTACAAATTCCTTGAATTGGTTCTTGAAACGGAGGCCATGAGATAGAATTCTGAGTTTGGGAAGTTGGGTCAAGATGTCCCAACCAATGATGATGTCTTTGTCTGGAGACAAAGAACCAAGAACCTTGGTGGTTATAGAACATTGGGGAAAAAACTGAATAGTAATGGGTTTACTACGATACTTGGTAGCAAAAGTGTCACCAGAAGCAGAATTGAAATACCTTGTGTATGGTTTCCAAAATTCTTCTGGAAGGATCTTAGTGTCTAGGATGGAAGAGCTTGCTCTAGTATCGATGAGTGCCACCAAAGGGATCGGTTTATGGTATTTGGACAGGAGAATGTGGACAGGGATATACGGGTGATGGACAGGTTCATTGAGCTTAATCTCAGCAGGTGAATTAGGAAAGAAGGTAAAGACATCGTTTTCAGAATCTGAGCCTGAATCTGAGCTATATGTCTGAATAGCACAGAGGGTATTTTCAGATGATTGATCGTCTAAAGAGAAGACAGATTCTATATCTGAATCATCAAGTTGAATACCAGTGCTTTTGGCAATTTTGTCGATCAAATGGCTTCCGCGCTTGTTTGCCTTTGGACAATTTTTTGCAAAATGTCCTTTTTTGTTGCAGACATAGCACCTGTCTTTGTTGCGCTTCCTTGAAGAGTGATGATGGCTTTTACGCAGAAATTTCCACTTTCCCTTACTTTTTCCTTTGCGTGACTTCTTGAAGGAGAGTCGTTTAAAATGTCTTTTCTTTTTGCATCCTATGCAGGATGGATCTGAGCAGTCTTTGGGGCATTTGATCTTTAAACCGGGTTTGAAGTATGCTTTGTCAAGGTGCCTATTTTCTTTGAGAAAGCTTCGGAAAGCTTCTCTTCGGAGGCAAAGTTCTTCTATGGCAATATGAACGGCTTGCTGTATTTCACCAAGAGTAGCCTCAGTTATACTTTTCTATCTTTGCTGCAGAGTTTTTTCCGCAGCTTGACTAAGTTCTCTCGAGATGGATGCCAGGAAGTTAGGCTTGAGATTCCAATATGCCCCAAGTAGATAGAATAACTTGATCATAGCTTGAAAATGACGATCAAGATCTTTGCGCCTTAATGAACAACATTTTCGTTCAAAGAACTCCTTTCTTTTGAGTTCTTTGGAATCTTCGGGCTTGCCGATGAAATACATGTGGATTATCTGGATAGCATTATCCAGAGGCTGAGTCAGGAGATACATCTGGTCTTGTTCTGAGGTAGTATGCCACCAATCTTTAAGTGCTCCTGTAAAATAACTAGTGAATTCCAAGAGAATATCATAAGTGCTGGGTTCAGAAATATGTTTGGCAGTTAGCCAAGCATGAAATTCCTGAAGCCTATCAGGCCATTTATAATATGGAATGTCATCCAGCATGAAGTAAACTTTGGATGATGAAGCTGTAAAAGACTAGGTTGCATCGGGTTGATCTTGGTGATGGATTTCGAGTTCAGAGAATATTTCTTCATCTTTGACGCTATCTGCCATAAAAAAGGTTCCTTCCGAAGAGGATGATTCGATAATAATATCATAATCGGATTCAGACGAAGTTTCAACCTGTCTTGTGGCGGAGGGTTTAATAACAGCAATGGAAGGGATCTGCTGGCGAAGAAAATTCTCGAGTGTGTTGGAAATGGTCAGGGTGGCTGATTGTTCCCCAGGAGGGTGATTTCCGGGAGGATGTTCAGGTGTGCCCGGAGAAGGTGGGGAATACTCGGTGGGAGGAGGGGATTTATTTTGCTTTAGTTTAAGCTTTCGAAGGTTTTCTCGAAGAGTCAGAAAATTATTCTGAGGAGGAGGGGCAGCTGAGCTTAAAACAACAGCAAAAGAGGAGGATGAGCCGAATGATGATTCTGGCTTTTGTGGTAGGGAAGGAGAGGCAAAAAGAGGCGGATCAATTGGAGTAAATGACTGCTGACTTTTGAGAATTTGGATTTGTCTTTTAAGTTTCTCAATTTCTAGTTTCTGATCTTCCAAGTAATGGCTTGGGGGTGTTTGCTTAGTTTCTAGCAAATGAAGCCTCTTTTGGAAGTCTTTCAACATACGGTAAGATAAGTCAGTGGTCTTATCTACCCGTTCGAAACGTGTGGAAACGGTGCTTAAAAGCTCATTCTGAGCTAAGGCATTTTCAGTCTGCCAATTGAGAACAGTTTTGGCAACAGAAGGCTGCTTACGTTGTCCTTGTGCATCAAGACCAGTGGGGTTTGGTACCTTGGGTGAATGCTGATATCTTTGGTGTGGGTCAGAGAATTTTTCCAAAGGAGGAAATTTCCGGGTGCGGGTGCTGGCTCCAGATGGTTCTGTGTTTTCGAGTGGAGGAAAATCATCCGGATGGAACATGCATATCTTTGGGTAGAACGAGAGATGGTTCGGTTTAGGTACACAGGTGCTTGGTCGAGGTAGTTTCAAGGGACATGAAGGATTCTTTTTTACCCATTTCTGGATTGGCTTATAGAAGGGTGAATTGATCATGGGTTTAGGGTGATGGTAAATTAGGAGGAAGAATTGGCCTACAGGGGGATGGAGCAGAGGTTACCTTAGGATATTTAGGTGGTCCATAGGAGACAATGAACTGGTATTTGCCACCATCTTCTCCAAGAGGTCCAACAGTTGGATCTCCATCAAAATACCGCTGGTAGAGTGTATCTTTCTTTTTCTTCTTCTTAGAAGAAGATTTATCATCTTCATCTTCAAATTTTGTGCATGAAGAGCAAGCACAATCAGGATCCCAAAAGCAGTGTCCTGTAGGGTCTTTGAAGAAATGGATTGGCTGTCCTTGAGGTCCAAAGGAGTGGACAAATTGTTTGTTGTCCGGTTCAGATGAAACTGGATCAGTAGGACAAGGGGTAAAGTGGAGAATGGTAGGAAAAATAGAGGAAGGTTCCTCTTTAGTCTTACTGAACTTGATGGCAATAGTGCCATCTTTTTTCCTAGTGAACTATGGTTCACTAGATTGGACCGGTTTACAGCTCTGATGGAGTTTTTCGTAGTTAGTAACCCAACTATCTGGAAGAAGCTTAACAAGCTCACTTCGAGGGATTTTCCTGGGAACATGAATACAGGAAGTTTGGTCGTGGTCGACCGAGATAACAAGAGCATCCTCAGAATTTGGGATGTTGAGATCAATGGCATGGTTTTGGACACGGTAAATCATTTGGTAGTGTAAAGTGGCAACAATAGATCCAGGTGTTTGCGGGGCTCCAGTAATTTGTAGCTGAACCTTTAGAGTAGTGAGTAGGTTGGGATCTGCAAGGGCAATGTTAAAATTTGGGAAAAGTGTGACAAAAACAGTTCCCGCATTCATTGTTGTTTGAATGGTGCCAACACAAGCTTGCTGGTATTCCAAAAACCTGGTGTCTAACAGGGCTATCCTTGCTGTAACAGGTAAGCCTTTTCGGCCATGAAAGGTTAAAGCAAGACGGATGGCTCCGAAATGGAGATGAGAATAGCCTTGTTGGATCCATTGAGATGGAAACTCTGGTGGGATCTGGAGAGTAACAAACTGTTCTTGTTCAGTTGCCTGTATAGGATGCTTTGGTCAAAACGGGAAGACGAACATACTCTTTGACAAAGGCGAGGGTATGTTTGATCAAGTGTTTGATAGACCGAAGTGGAGAGAAGGAAGGGGGTTTAGTGAAAGCAGTGTACGGGTTCATCATGGGGAGCTGGGTTTCTGAAATCTTACTATCCTCTGTAAGGTAAGCTACCTCATAAAGGTAGTCTATCTTTGAACAGGAAGACTTTCGAAGTTCTGGTGGAGGCTGGAGAGAAAAGTTAGAAGTAAGGGAAACAGGAAGAGAAAGGGAAGATGAATCTGAACTTTCCATGAGGTGAGAAGTTCTCTTCTAGGAACAAAACGTGGTAATGACCAAACTAAAATGATTCAAACAAATCCCTGGCTCTGATACCAACTAAGGTTCTCAGCCTCAAAATTGCAGTTGTGAGGTGAGGGCAGCCCCAGAGATCATCAAACAGGCCAGAGGGCTTCTCCCAAGCGATGTGGGACTCCCTTCCGCAGGGGCTTAACATACACCCGGATCCACCTTAACCTGGCTCTGATACCAACTAAGGTTCTCAACCTCAAAACTACAGTTGTGAGGTGAGGGCAGCCCCGGAGATCATCAAACAGGCCAGAGGGCTTCTCCCAAGCGATGTGGGACTCCCTTCCGCAGGGGCTTAACATACACCCGGATCCACCTTAACCTGGCTCTGATACCAACTAAGGTTCTTAGCCTCAAAACTGCAGTTGTGAGGTGAGGGCAGCCCCGGAAATCATCAAACAGGCCAGAGGGCTTCTCCCAAGCGATGTGGGACTCCCTTCCGCAGGGGCTTAACATACACCCGGATCCACCTTAACCTGGCTCTGATACCAACTAAGGTTCTCAGCCTCAAAACTGCAGTTGTGAGGTGAGGGCAGCCCCGGAGATCATCAAACAGGCCAGAGGGCTTCTCTCAGGTCTTGTGCATACTTGTGCATATATGTTTGTTTATATTTTATCTTTATTTTACCACATTTCCAGGTTTATTATTATTTAAAAGAAAAAGAAAAGAGAGAGAGAGAGAGAGATAGGCCCATGGGAGGGCCAGGCTTTCACGCCCAGCCCCCTTCTCTTTCTTCTTATCCGCGCAGGCCCATAGTCTGACCCATTTCGTTTTCTTTTCTTCAGCCCAACCTAGCCTTCTTCCTTCTTCCTCCTTGCTGCACTTCACGCGCTTGACAGAGAGAAGGGGGCAGAAGATGGCAACGTTCAAAGGCTGAAGACACGCGAGGGGATAGCCTACCGATGCAGACCAAGGTAGCCGGCGATGGAGCGGACTTCTGGGGCAGGCGCATTCAATGCGCTAAAGAGTTTGAGCGGCCTCGGGGGCTGGCCCCCTCTCCTCTTCTACCTCTTCCTCCTTCCTTGCTCCTTCCTTCTTCCTTGGCGCTGCAACTCACGCGCAAAAGACATTGACGCACGGAGGACGACCTACGACAGTAGAGCAGAGTAGATCGGCAATAGAGGAGACGTCTTGTAGGCGCCATCAATGATGCCACGCGAAGCAGCACAAGACCCAACGAGAAGCCCGGGGGAAGGGGACGTCTTGGCAGACTCCTTCAATGTCGAGCAAGCCTCCGTGGAGAAGACGAGATGGGATGCCGATTTGGCCAGAGGGAGGCGGTTTGACGTGCCAAGGATCGACGGTCGAAATGCATTCGTCGACCGGACCATCCAGCCTATAAATAGAGCCTTTTGAAGCTTGATGAAAAAAAGGAGTTTTTGGGAGAGAGAAAAGTGCCGAGTGAGAGAGATACGTGAGAGAACAAAAAAAAAATAGAAGAAGAGATTTGAGAAAAGAGAGATCCGAGAGAAGCGAGTGAGACCTAAGCCGAAATAAAAATCGAGAGGGAATGGTGGGGGAAAGTCACCGACCACCAGCACACCTCGGAGCCGCAGTAGGTCCCGCTCGAGGTTGTCTTGTTTTCTTTCGAGGTGGGAGGTTAGCTTCCCAAGGATCTCGGCTTGGGGCCACGCGAGGCGGACGGATGTAGCCTGACCTTCGGGCTTGTCCGCCGTCCGGTGCCATCAGTTGGGTAGGGGATGCTCAGTCGACCCACCCTGTCTTTTTCCTTTGTTTCAAGCTCTGTGTAATCAAGTCTCCGATCCTAGTTTTCTTTGATTGCGCAGGAGTAAAATATTTCTCCCGATATTTCACTTGGGTTTCTAATCGTCCACCCCAAACTGATTAGTGGCGACTCCTTTTTAAATAAAATTGAATTGTAGATTAACAACTCAAACCTTAAGTCGTGAATTAGTGGGCTTGGGAGAGCCTTGGCTAAAACCTTGATAAAGGCATCCAGCCGAGCCATTAGCCTCTCGGGACGCGACAGGGAGGTCGCGATAGCTTGGCGACTCCATTGGGGACATTTTTTTTTTGTGGACTTAGGCCATTTTGTCTTATTTAAATATTTTCCTAACTTGGGTCTTTTTTCTTGCAGGTAAATATTAATTTTGTTGAAATATATTTTTCTGTATAAATTATTGTGCATGCTTTAAATGTCTTAGCACTACACTGTGGCACATACAACCCTGCCGCCGGACTTAGGCCGCCATAGGATATTTTAGGATGGTGTTAACAAAGATACAGCCTTGAACGCGAGACTGCGATGTAGAGGTTACCTTTCTTTTCTTCAAAATCTTAGGTAGAGCCGAGGTTGGGGATTTGGCACAAACGCGAGACTGCATCGGTCAGATTATCTCTTAACCTCATTATACCTTTTTAGTTAGAAATCGAACCACACGTATCATCCGCATGTCTATGTGTTTATTGTGATCTTTGAGAGTAAAGTAATTTCTTAACCCTTTTTATTTGGTTATTTATTTACATTTCCGGACCAATGGCAACTCAGGTCAGTCGTTTAAGTCCCTTGTTTTATATGCGATGGGTAGATACGATGTCCAGTTCATTCCTGCTCCCAAGAAAGAGCTCCTCTGTTGGTGGGACCAATTAGATCAACCCAGTCAAAAACATGTTGATGATAGAATCGGCCATCTCCTCCCGTTTCTCCATATTAGTATCCACTCTAAAGTCATGCAAGTGATCCCCCATTCCTAGTGTCCTAAGACCTCCACTTTCATACTTGGCAAATTCGAGCTTTCCCCAACTCTGGCCAAATATAGCTGTTGCGACCTAATTTTTTCTAATTAATGGCTTTAAGGATATTGTTAATTTCGGGCCGACGGCCCTTAATTAACTCAGGCTCTCCTAAGCCCATACCCCGCGCGACATTGGGATATTCACAAAAATTCTCAAATAGGGAGTCGCCACTAGTCTATTGAGGTCGACTAGGAACCAAGCGAGACATGGGACCGTGTCTCGCTTTTCACGCAACCAGAGGGTCTAGGGTCAGGAACTTGATTACGTTAGTCACACGACTAACGCCCTTTCGGTACCTAACTCGATCGTGTATTAACGAGATCATAGCAATGTATTCAAGGAATCTAAGATCCGTTCTAACCGTTCTAAGGTAAGGAAATAACGTTCAAAATATCATCACAAAAATAAGTGCAAGAATATAATATAAAATAAAAACCTATTGTAGAGCCCTAAAGGCTTATTCAATTTTGGTCTTTTTTCTTTTTAGGAACTTTTGCATTTTCTGATTTTTCTGGATTTTTCTGAATTTTTTATACTTTTTAATATTTTTAACATTTTTAATATTTTCTAGTTTTCCGAAATTAAGCAAAACAAGCTTTCAATATTTTTAATATTTTTGGCTTTCCTAAAAATTTAAAAAAAAACGTTTATTAATGTTTTTGGAATTTTCTAATTTTTTTCTAATTTTTTTTGGAATTTTTAAATATTCAAAAAAAAAGAAAGAAAATTTAAATTAAATTAAACTTTTAAAACCTTTCTGAAATTAAAAAAAACATTTTTTTAATTTTTGATGATTTTTCGAAAATTTTTAAGATTTTTTAATCTTTTTTTTTTTGAATTTCTGAATTTTTAGAATTTTTTAGAATTTTAATTTTTTATTAAAAAGTGGTTCGGACCGGGTCGGGAGACCCGGCCCTACTAAACCGACCCAGCCCATATCGGGCCGGGCCGGAGCAACGTCCGGGTTGGCCGAACGGCCCGGTCGAAATTTTTTAAAATGGCCCATTAAAAACAAGAATTAATCAGCCCATTTCAAATTCTAAAGAAAACTCGGCCCAACTCCAATCTGAGCCCATTCAAAAAAAAATCGGCCCGGCCCATATCTCATTCTATTTTCAGCCACTTTTTTTTTTTTTTACTTTTCTATATTTTTTATTTCGATTTTCTTTACTTTTCCTATTTTTTAATTCTCCTTTTTTTCTCACTTTTTGTCTTTTTCTTTATTTTGTCTTTTTTTTCCTTGCTGCAGCTTCCTTCCCCCTTCATCGTCTTCAACCTTCGGACGCAGCCCCTCGTCTGCAACCCATCCTTCCTCTCTTTTACGTCTCCTTCTCTTTGCCCGTCTCTTTCGCCAAGGCCATGCCATCACCGAAGCTTCGCATGGACAGACTCAACACCGAGACCTTATTACATGAACTCACGCCAGAATCACAGCCAGTCCAGCAACAAACAACCTCACTAATCCTCACTAGATCGTCTCTCCAGACCACCGGTCATCTCTCTCGCCATTGCCAAACGTCGCCAGCGAAGTCAATGACACCCGACAAATATATTTCGATACAACGACCATTCAAACAAATCAAACACATGTATGCAGGCCAAGACAGAAAAGGACTGATCATGGCGGTCTCTAACAGCGGACGTACATCCGTGGCCGACTCGGACATCAAATGATATGCCACAAAATCAGACAGAAACCCAGATTCAGCGATAAGGCGACAATATCAGAACAAACTAAACGCAAAACAAAGAACTCGAATTCGGTGCTTCATTCGAACATTTTGTCAAACGGTCGATGTGCACTATGGAATACCACTTCCAGTCTGGATTTAACATCATTCGAGGCATTAACCCAGCATATTAAGCTCCAAATCAACGCTATTTGTAACAAATCAGTTAGGGTTTTGTATGGTTTGTCCAAAATCTCGTCGTTTTGGCGTAACGTTCTCGTACTCGATAAGCGAGGGAGAAACGGAGCGTTCCCGGGTTACCTGATTCGGATGCTCGCTGTGACGAACGGCGACGAGGGAGTTGGCTTCCGACGAAGGTCGAGGACGGTTCAGGCTAGCCACCAGCAAGCGGAATAAATTCCTCGCTCTCCCTCTCTCTCTCTCTCTTTTTCTCTCTGGATCTGGTTCTCTATCCTCTGTAGATCTGCCTTCCTCGTGGCTCTCGATTTTTCTTTTTTTTGTTTGCTCCTGCCTTTTTTCTTGTTACCGTTTCTTCCTTGCTCCTGCTATTATCTTGCTCTCTCCGTGTCCCGTGCAGCAGCAGCAGCTCTCGTTTCGCTGCTCGCCCCTTTTCGTCTTCAACCCAGAAAACCGGAAAAACCCCCGGATCTCAACCTGCGGCTTCCTTCGTTATCTCACCCCAAAAACCAGAAAACTGCCCTTCATCCTCTCCCTTTTCCTTCCCAAAAACCAAAAAATCAACTTCTATCTCCTTTCTGTTCAGCCCTCAAAAAAAACAGAATCCCTCACCAGCTTCCTTCCGTTTTTTCCTCCCCAGCTCGAAAATCCGCTCCTTTCTGTCCGACGTCGATCACCGGGTTTTTTCTCTTGCCTTTTTTTTAGATCTGCTCTCGTCTTTTTCTTTCTCGCTCAGATCTCTGGTCTTCGTTTTCTTCTCTTCCTTCAGCCAGAAAATCGTCGCCTCCTCAGCCGCCGTCCCTTGGTTTTTCAATCTTCTTCTGCCCTTTTTTTTTGCTGCCCTCCTCGTCTCCTGCTTGTCACGGAGGAATCTTTTCTGTTAGCCCGCCAGTCTCCACACGACAGCGCAACAGGAGGTCCCCTCTGCTGGCGTTACGTTGCCCCCGTCACTTGCCTTGGAGCCGTCTCGTTGTGCGTCGCTGCGTTTTCTTTGCGTATGTGCCCGTGTTGTCTCCCTCTTCTCTGGTTCTTCTGTTTTTCGCCGTGTGACTGCGGTGGGGGGTCGCATCCGAGCGGCGTCGTTGCTGTCTGCCCGCTGTTCTGCTCCCCCTGCTCTCCTCCTCCGTCTGCGTCTGCCTTCTGTTGTCGCCGACCCTCCCTTTTTGTCCGTGCGCCTGTGTGTGGGAGAAGAAGAGAGAATCCAAGGGAGAGGTGATGGGCCGGATGTGTAAAAAATGGAGGGACATGGGCTGGGTTGAGATGAAATGGGAGAAAAGGGGCAAGGCTGGGCTGGTCAGCCCAGCCGACCGAATTTCCCCCTCTTTTTTTAATTTTCGAAATTTCGATTTTTTTTGAAATTTTTTTTATCTTTTTTATAAATTAATATGTATTTATATAAGAAAAATAAATGGGGAATTAGAACATGTAAACAAAAATTAGGGTGTCAACAACAAAGATTACCATCGGAATGTCTCTAGGAAATGACCTCGTGTCAACCCTAATTTGGCTAGCTCGATTTTATAAAAAAAAAATTGTGACTCCTTTGGTAAGAAGGGTTTTTAAGGCTAATTGGGATGCTTGCCCACTATCATTTTTAGTTGATTTTTTTTGAAAAAAACAACCCATGGCAAAAAAAGAAAAAAAAAAAAAAAAAGCAAAATTTTTCTACTGGTCTTCTTTAGGTTCATCGTCATCCCACATCGAAAAATAAATCCTTCATTGCATGGGTTGTCAATAAAATTTGTGCCGGGTTGAATTTTGTAAACATGGTTTTACCATGAACATTTCTATCCCTCAATCGTTTCAAAGAAAACACAAAAAGATCTTGAGGGCTGCGCCTGGAAATTTTACAAATGCGATCTTTTCTTATATCAAAGAATTCGGGCATTAAAAATTTCAAGCACCCACTGCAAGGGTTTCAAATCTTAGAAAAGTATGCCCTCAGTAGGATATACTCTTGTTGGTTTAATTTCCTAAGGAACCTTGTTCCCGAGGCATTCCTATGGTGTGCTAAATTGTTTAGAGAGGGAGAAGCTCATTTTGCACTGAAATATCACAACCCGATCCCATTACTTGGTCTTGCCAGGATCACTTCATAATTATCCCTACGAGGTGGCTTGTCAATACATAGCCCTCTTGGAGATCCCTCCACCGCTCAAGCCCGTTTTATTCCCAATCCTTTTAATCACATGACCCAAGATTACTCAGAAGAAAGCCACATCATCAGGATGCATGGAGAAAATGCCACACTAAAGAGATCATCGTGCCCAAGAGACTAAGAGGACAAGAGAAGGCTCATCATGCCTCCATACTCTGCATTCTCAATCACTGGGTCCATAGTAATCTGCCACCGATAGTCCCAAACGTGATTGACAAGCCAGCCTAACAAGAACAAATCGAGTCTTTTAAGCGGAGTTTGGGAATGAGCTGGATGCGTGTCTCTAGGCTAGTCCCAAAAAAAAAAAGAAAAGCAAAAGGCTTTGCATGACCGAGGCTCCTCATCGCATATAAAATGGCGGTCATGTCCCCCAATTTTTGTATTTAGGAAATTTCATTTCTAGTCCCATTGTTTAGGGACTTTTGTATAATATCTAGTATTTCAATTCTATCATTTCAATTCCAATTTTAGATGATTAGGAATGTCTTGTCCTTGGAATCCTCTGTTGATAAATAAAAACGACTGGACCATTGCCATGGGTCAATCTTCATTTATCTCGTACTCATGCATGCTATTTTTGTCTCATAGGTGATCATGAATCGCCAACCACCAGCCATCCGTGCATGGCCACATGCAATTGTGACCAATCGGGATGATGTGCAAAATGGCCTTACTAATATTGAAGATGACGTGAGACAAATCCCCATTGTCCTTCAACAACTCTCGAGGCAAATAAAGTCTGCTCAAACTAGGCCCAATCTCGTGACCGCCCTATCACGAGAGAAAACACTCAAGACACTTGCAGACATGCTAAAAGGTGACCAACATAACAGACATTTTGAGAAGATCATGAGTAAGCTGAGTGAACTGTGGGATCAATACCCCCTTGATCTGTCCAGCTACGCCGCAGTCAAAATCCCAAAGGAGCTCAAGGTGCCTGAATGCGAGGCATTCGCCAATGCTTCTCACCTAGAAAGCTACCTGCAAGCCTACTTGGTCCAAAGGATGATTCGATCATACCAATCAAATCTGATTGGCCCCACCTTGAGATGGTATATCGTGAGGAAAATCACTCTTCTTAAGACTTGGGAGGAATTGGTTGACATTTTCCTTAAAGAATATGACCTTGACGTCAACATCGCCCCACCTCACAAGGAGCTTGTAAGCAAGGAAACGATGAGAAAAAATTCCATCATGGCATGTACTACAGTAGAAAGAGACTTGACTACCCAGGAGGGCCTAGAGCAAAAGAGACCAATAAAAGGAAACTTCGAAGCGATTCCATATGACAGAAGGGCTACCAAACAATGCTTCAATAATGGGAAGCTTCCTACCAGGATAGGCGAAGAACCCGAAAACATGGTTGAAGTTGTAAAACCCGTCCAAAATCGAGGCACCACAATGTTGCTTCCCAAACTTACTGCGAGAGCTAGGGTTCAAAGGTTACTAGCACCCCTCAACCTAGGGAATGAAACTCCACCATCTCCCAATGCCCTTGACAAGCTCAAGCTGGTAGAACGAAGGGCTTTACTCAAGAAGTCAGGACAAGGTGTCGAGAAGAGAAAGTCAGAACGATCCAAGCCAACGCCCGCCACCAAACAAGTGCAAAGTCCAACGGCCAATGAATTGCCACGCCGAGTCTTTGAACACTGCCCGTGGTACAGTCCTATAAAGAGTTGCTAGTACTATACAGATAAAGACAACCATTCACAGGGTAACCAACTCCTGCCCGCATACGGACCCCAAAGCTTTCTAGGTGGAGGAACGCTCGCCCTTCATGATTTGCCTTTCAATGGGCTGCTGAATTTGTCACCCAACCATCAGGGTACCATAGACGCCTTATCCTCGGTAAAAAAATTCAATCCAGAAGAAAGTGATGAAATGATCTCAAAAGAATCTGGCTTCCCTAAAGGAGCAGAATTTGATGCCGCCATGAAAGGATTGGTAACACAGCAAGAGGGATGGTTCCTTAATCAAGATGCAGCAGGTCCATCTCATCTTAACAGGATTATCGTTCCCAAAGGAATGGAAATAGCCGATTTCTGTAAATATAATGGCATGACTTGTCCCATGACCCACTTGCAATATTTCCAGGCCGAAATGAGTCAATATGCCAACCAGACATCGTTCATGATTCAGGCCTTCCAAGAAAGTCTTACTAGGTCTGCGTTGCAATGGTTCTTCTTGTCGAAGACCTACCTCATGCATGATTGGGATGAGGTGTCCTTTGCATTTCTACATCAATACCAAGACAAGATAGGATTTGCATTCCCCTACAAGAATTTGGTTCATGTCAAAAGAGGACCAATGGAGAATTTCCGAGCATATGCAGAAAGGTGGGAGGCTTTCATGATACAAACTATTCCTCAGTTGGCTAAGGAGGAAATGATGAAGCTGTTCATAAAAGCTTTGTCTCGTAAGCTTCGTTCCTGGTTGCATGGAATGCACTTCCTTAGCTTCAACGAAGTGGTCCTCTCATGCAAATATTTCAAGTCTACCGGGGGCAAAGAACTCAAGGGCGCTTGATTTGGGGGTCGACGCCAGCAGCTATCAAGATCCTCCCTTTCACATGAGTTTCATGGGTTTCAGTTGTTTTTATGATTTCCTGTTTCCATTCTATCTAGTATGTTACTGTCACATTTTCCATTCCAGTAATGTAATTTATTTTCACTAGTGAATGTACAGTTTCAACATTTCATTTGGAGAGCATGAGGGGGTACCCCAAACTAGCCTAGTGATGCTGTCCAACCATGAAAAAATATCATCCAAGGAAAATCCTGAGGGCTGGGCTTTCTCATGCTCCTCCAAAAACATGCTTGTGAAATCAAAAGCATTTCATTGCAAAAAACAAAACAAAAAAAAATTTCAAAAAAAAATTGTCGAATTTAACTCTATTTGTTTTTCTGATTTACTTATTTCGTGTCTCAAAACATCATCCCCTTGAAAAAGGGGCAGTTGAAACCAGCACATCAGGTCCCAAGGATGTGGACTCAACAAATTTAGGAGTATTCTTCCAAGAAAATCGGGGCAAACGAAAAAGATTACTCCAAGGTATGTCTCACTTCCTAACATGATTTTAGGAATGACTTTTTCTCCCTTTTCATTTGTAGGGAATAAAAGACAGGGCGTAATAGGTATATGCACACGATCAAACTTGAAACATGCATATCGTAGTAGCTCAAGAAAAGCTTCCTGAGACGTTTCCTCCATGCTACTTTTGGCCTCCCCAATCTCTCGAGTTATCTCGGCAAGCCGTCCCTAAAACTCTACACAGGCTTTCTCCTATCATTGCAAGCCTAAGCAGTAGTTCCTTCTTGCAACATATTCCAGGAGGTCAAGCATTACAATTTCATAGGCGGGACGTTCAACTTCGGCATATCGAAAAGCACAGAAAATGAACTCTTTCACTTCCCCTTTGAATTGGCTACTGTCAACAGGAAAAATCCAGACAGTTGAGGCCAATTCTAACCACATGTTCCAAATGATGACTTTCGTTCCAGACACATGCTTTGCAAAGAAGTGATTACCGACAGAAAACTGGAGGTTTTGATTGTCCATCTCAGATTCCATAGAAGCTTAAGGTACATGACTTTGCCCAACGCTGCTAATGTCCAACAACGAGAAAGGAAAAATTTCCACAGAAGGAAGGCGTTGAAGATGGATCGACCATCATTGGCCATTTGTCTAAGGCTACGGGCAAAGAAAACCAACCAAAATGAAGCGTCAAATTGTGCAAGACCATGGCAATCATCAACATTCAATATATGCCAAGAAGTCACCAAATACAAACTTTGCAGAAGAGTAACTTGGTATCGTTTCCAATACCTCACTCTAACTTCATTCCTAATGCACTTTCTCTATTTTGACAAGAAGCATCGGCATTCAAAAAAAAAAAACTAACTTGATGGGCTAATTTGAGCCAACCAATACTGGTCGGCCAAGCACTTGGAGATGACCTATGTTAAATTCACTTGACTAGGTGTAAAAGGACATGTCATTTTAGCGGCCGGATCACTTAAATAAAAAAGAACGCGCTCCATCGACACCGGCGGTGCCTTTAGCCGAGTGGTATCCGGGAATGGACTCGCCAAGGTTCGAACGAGGGTTCAAATCCCCGAAGCGGCAATAGCCGCATGTAAAAAAAAAAGAGAAAAAAATAATTAAGGAAAAAAAGTTTTTTTTTCTTTCTCTCTCTTTGCCTTTTTCTGGCATACCGAGATCGAAAGTTCAAGATCTCATGCTCCCTTTAAGCCAAAGGACCCGAGGTGCATCCAATCACTTGCAAACTGACAAAGGGTAATGTTGTATCGTTTTCGGTTTTTCAATTCTGAAAAATTCATACACTAACACATTCCCTCTCATTCTTTGTAGGGTCATTTGTCTGCCAAAAGTGTGGACGGCATTTGCAAACTGGCAAAGGGGTCATCTATCCGCCAAAAGTGTGGACGACAAATACAAATTGGCGAAGGGGTCATCTGTTTGCCAAAAGTGTGGATGACAAATGCAAACTAGTGAAGGGTAATGTTGTATCGTTTCCAGTTTTTCAATTCTGGAAAATTCATACACTAACACATTCCCTCTTATTCTTTATAGGTTCATCTATCCGCTGAAGGTGCGGACAAGAAAGCAGGAACAGATATGTCAAACTCTAATGACAATATTGGATCAACGCTCCCAAATGAAACGGCGTCCTAAATATCACCAAAATGGATGACAAGAATCTTCTAGGCCTTAATTCGCATTTACTTTTGGCCCTACTCAGTAATTTATTTCTGTGCTTTTTCCTGTGCAGGGACAAAAATAGACATGTCTATCCAATCAAAGATGGGATTTTCAATCCTGACTGATCATTCATGTGTCATTCCCCTTTGAGTAGGGGCAATCTGTGAAAGCCCATTTTTGAATAATCCCATCATGTGTTCAAAATTTAATACCTCCATGGGGAGAATTTTGTTAAATAGACGCCTGTCATGTTGTTGATGGAGTTTTGAGTAGGATAAATCGTTCATTCTAAGATTACAAACTCCTTTGTGATTACAACAATCCATGCCTTTTCAAAATGGTTTTTGCATGATGATTTTTGTTTGTCTAAATCACCGATTCCACTGAGGATTATCAAATTAAGCAGTTCAACGAATGATGTGAGATCAATTGAGCATGCTAAATGAGGTACATCAGGATGATGAAAGGCAAACCATATCCTACATACAGTCCTCTGATTAAACACTTGTGAGGTGAGCATAGGAAATTCTATGTCTACAGGGTAAAGAGTTCTCTCGCGAATGGTACGATGACCAAAGTGACGAGAGGCATTTCGTTTCTTCCCCTTAAACACTACAGGCTATCCACTGCTTAACCCATTTGAGCCCTATGCCATTGTGAAGTTTCTTTCATATTACCCCTGTCAAGAACCACCCCACACTGGGGCAGATTGAAGTAAGGGACAGCATCACAAGGTGAGAAAATGGATAGGAATTTTCTTGTTTACACTTGCATTAATCTTCAGGTGTTTTTATTGCATATGAACACTTGTGATAATTTAAGTGCCATAGAATGACAAAGAGCATCTTTGTCCCGCACATTTGTATCCATTGTACAATCCCATTGAGTCTGTAATTTCATTTCAACTCCCCACATTGGGGCAAAGAGAAGGTTACTATCATTCAAGTAGCATGAGCTGAAGTGCCAAATAAAGATGAAGACTCAAGAGTCTAAGACAGTCCTGAAAGAACAAAATGAAAATTAGGGGCATGAAAAAGCGGTGTGCCTAGTAAAAGCAAGGCCAATGCCCTCAAGCAAAAAATGATGCTCGAAAAAAAAAAAGGTCTCTACAAAGATGAGCTCCATTGATGAGGAAGAAGACCGGTGACAACATCAAGATAATCACCACCTCTTGTATACATTTTTGAGCCTATGAATCCACTTGTTTCTCAACCCATGAGCCAAATTTACATTGTGTCCCTTTGTAAAAGTCTCTTCCGACTAGGGCACTTGAATTAACGTAGGAATTCATATGTTTATAAGCATCGCTCAAAGAAGTACGAGCAAGATCATTCCTATCTCTTTTCGTAGGGTTCTTGACTTGTAAACTCGAAGACGGCTGTGCAACATTTCTTTCTATAAGTCTTGACCTTCGTGGTCCCCTTTGCTAAGCCTTTGACTAAGCCTATATTACGGTCCTAACAAAGACCACTCAGATTGGTAAAGTCGTACCATTTGCGAGAATATTCGGATCCTTGTCGCCATGATGATAGTGAAAGGGTGAGATTCCTATGATCCTGCATTAATGGTCAGGACAAAATAGCTTCTTCAATGAGAGTGAGTGGAAAGCCCTTTCAAACTGAAGGCCTCTCATTTGACATGTTCAAGACATTCTCATTCTGAGTTTGAATTGTCTTTTTGAAAAATTTTCCCCAGTGGGACTTTGGTGATGAAAACTGACAAAAAAAATTGTCATGCATGAACCCCATTTGAATTGAAAAAATTTACAGTATGCACAGATCATTTGCACATATTGCATATTTGTCTGATAGGAGACATACTTTCAGAAAGCAGATATATCATCAGGCCTGCAACTTACCAGGAGGTGGGAGACCTTTAGGAATACTCGAGGTGCATCCTCAATATTCCAACTTACCAGGAGGTGGGAGGCCTTCAAGGATATCTCAGGAGCGTCCTCGATATTCCAACTTACTAGGAGGTGGGAGACCTTCAAGGATATCATAGGTGCGTCCTCAATATTCCAACTTACCAGGAGGTGAGAGACCTTCAGGGATACCCGAGGTGCGTCCTCGATATTCCAACTTACTAGGAGGTGGGAGACCTTCAGGAGTATTTGAGGTGCGTCCTCGACATTCCAACTTACCAGGAGGTGGGAGACCTTCAGGGATATCTGAGGTGCATCCTCGATATTCCAACTTACCAGGAGGTGGGAGACCTTCAAGGATATCTCAGGAGCGTCCTTGATATTCCAACTTACCAGGAGGTGGGAGACCTTCAGGGATACCTATCGCGACCTAAAATTTTTCGAAAATAAATAATAGGTTTAGGGGTATTGTTAATTTCGGGCCGCCGGCCCTTAATTAACTCGGACTCTCCCAAGCTCATACCCCGCGCGACATTAGATATTCATAAAAATTGTTAAACAAGGAGTCGCCACTAGTCTATTAAGGTCGACTAGGAACCGAGTGAGACATGGGAGCGTGTCTCACTTTTTACGCAACCAGAGGGTCTAAGATCGAGGACTTGATTACGCTAATCATGCAACTAGCGCCCTTTCGGTACCTAACTTAATTGTGTGTTGACAAGGCCATGGCAATCTATTCGAGAAATCGAAGGTCTGTCCTAACCGTTCTAAGGTAAGGAAATAACGTCTAAAAATTGCAACAAAATAAGGTGCAAGAATATAACATAAAATAAAAACCTATTGTAGAGCCCTAAAGGCTTATTCAAATTTAGTCTTTTTTCTTTTTTAGGAATTTTTGCAATTTTCTGATTTTTCTGAATTTTTTTGAAATTTTTATATTTTTTATATTTTTAATTTTTTAATATTTTCAAATTTTCCGAAATTAAAGAAAACAAGATTTCAAGATTTTTTTATATTTTTTTGACTTTTCTGAGAATTTAAGAAAAACATTTATTACTGTTTTTGGAATTTTCTAATCCTTTTTTAATTTTTTTGGAATTTTTGAATATTCGAAAAAAAAAATTAAAATTAAAATAAACTTTTAAAACCTTTCTGAAATTAACACAAATTTTTTTATTTTTGATGATTTTTCGAATTTTTTTAAATATTTTTTAATATTTTTTGATTTTCTGAAATTTTTGGATTTTTGTTTTTTTAAAATTTTTATTGAAAAAGTGATTCGGACCGGGTCGGGTGACCCGGCCCTACTAGACCGACCCGGACCCTATCGGTCCGGGCTGGAGCAACGACCGGGCTGGCCGAACGGCCCGGTCGAAAATTCTTCTAAAATGGCCCATTAGAAAAGAAATTAAAAACAGCCTATTCCTCCCTTTTTTCAAGACTCGGCCCACTCCCCAGTTCAGGGCCCGCTCGAAATCAGCCCATATACAAATTTTCAGCCTCTTTTTGTTTTCCCTTTTTTTTATTTTTTCTTTAATCTTTCTTTTTGTTCTTTTCTTTTAATTTTTTATTCTTTTGGTCTTCTTCCCTGCAGATTTCTTCCCCATGCAACCCCATGCACGCCCGACGCTTCCCCATCTTCTCTTCTGCAACTTCTTCCTTCTTCTTTTCTTTATTTTTTATTTTTACCGAACCATATTTCTTCCTACAATTGCTGAACCGCCCCCACCCGTTAGTCACTCACTCCGACCGTCGTCGACTAGATCCGGCCACCTATTCCGTCAACCCCTAAACCGTTCCCCGGAGCCACCCAAAATCTCGTCGATCCGAAAATACGCGAATATTTCGTAATAGCCACATAAAACTACACCTATCAAAATGGGTGTATAACCCATTTATGACCCATTTAAATATTAAATGGGTCATAAATGGGTCAGGCTTTCTTTAAATGGTTCATAAATGGGTTATACTAAAAGAAAGCCTGACCCATTTTGACATGTGTATATATAATGGGTTTAAAAATTAAAAAGACTAAAATACATGGGTTGTTAATGAACTTGAATAAGTTTAAAATCTTTAAAAAAGATTATAAGAATAATTTTTCCTAAGTTTAGTTAGATAGATAAATGTTTTAACAATATGGGTCGGGTCGGGTATGGGTTGAGTATGGGTTGGGTTGGGTATGGGTGGCCAAAATTTTATACTTAAATGGGTTAAACGGGTTAATGGGTCGATTTGGGTCGGACCATTTATGACCCAACCCAAACCCGACCCAACCCACCCGTTTAACAGGTCTACATAAAACACAATGAATCTGGGCAAAGGAAACAGGGTTTAACAAACGTTGGGGTTAAAATGATTCAGTCTTCTTTAAAGCATTTTGTCGAACATGTGGTGTGCATGAGTAAAACAAGGGGTTCACAACTCGAGCCAAGCTCCGACCGGGCCTAGGCTTCTAACTAAGCATGCCAGCACGCTGAGAAACATTTATGGAGAGACGATGGGGGCCGGGGCTCGCACGAACTGGTCGGCGCGAGCTCCGGCCCGCGACTTCGTCAATAACGAACAGGGATGCTCGAGGGAGGCCTACCTGGCTCAGCTTGAGGACGCCGGCTGAGGAGCCGTCGGACGAAGCTCGCGCGCGGCCGAGGCGTCAGCTGAAGCTCTCTCGCTCTTCCTCAGTCACTGCCTCGCTCGGACTCTCGGTCCTTCTCTCTCCGCCTCCTCCTGCTCACTCTCAGGCTCTCTCGGCTAAGCCCGAAAGCAAGCCTCCTTCCCTTGGTTTCTCAGCCCCCCCTGGTTTGTTCTGTCCAACCCTCTTCTTGCGTTTCCTTCTTCTTCTTCGAGCACGCCCTGGACACCCGAAGATCTGCTCGCGGAAAGAAGGGACGTCGGAAATAAGGTCTCGGGCGCGGCCAAGCTGCTTGCTCTCTCTCTACTCCCGGTTTCACTCTCTAATCTCCCTCATGACCTCCTTTCCTCGGGCTCTCAGTTGAAGAACTCTCCCGAGAAGCTCTCCTTCTCGTCCTCTCTCTCCCCGTCCGTCTTCCCTCTCTCAGTTTTTTTCTTCTCTTTTTTCTGCGGCCACCCGCTGCTGCCGTCTGACCTCCAACTGACGCCTGACTTTGCCGACCTAACCTCTTCCATCTGACCCGCAGATTGCTCTATCCCGGTCTGCTGCAGCCATGCTGCAACTTGCTGCAAATTTTTTATTTCTTCTGCAGGTTGCTGTTGCCGTGCGTGGGAGAAGAGGGGAGGAAGAAGAAGTCCAAGTGGGCCGGGTTGAGAAAGAAGAGAAAGAGGAAAATGGGCCGAGCCCATGTGGGGGAAAAGAAAGAAAAGAAAGGGGGCAGGCAGGCCCAGCCCTGGCCCAGACCCAAATTTTTTTAATTCTTTTTTTTTTTTTTTAAAAAGAAATTTTCTTTTAAGTTTTTTTTTTTAGAAATTAATATGTATTTATATCAGCAAAGTAAATGGGCATTTAAGACAAAATAAACAAAATTTCGGGTGTCAACAATAACCGAGATACGTCCTCGATATTCTAACTTACTAGGAGGTGAGAGACCTTCAGGGATATCCCAAGTGTGTCCTCGATATTCCAACTTACCAGGAGGTGAGAGACCTTCAAGAATACCTGAGATGTGTCCTCGATATTCCAACTTACCAGGAGGTGGGAGACCTTTAAGAGTGTTTGAGGTGCGTCCTCAACATTCCAACTTACCAGGAGGTGGGAGACCTTCAGGGATACCCGAGGTGCGTCCTCGATATTCCAACTTATCAGGAGGTGGGAGACCTTCAAGAGTATTTGAGGCGCATCCTCGATATTCCAACTAATCAAGAGGCGACCGGAGAATGGTCCGAGTCCTGAAAAGGCAATCCCTCGTCAAGGCAATTGGAGAAAGGTCCGAGTCCTAGACAAACAACTTATTGCTTTTACAGGCGACCGGAGAAAGGTCCGAGTCTTAAACAAACAACTTATTGCTTCTACAGGTGACCGAAGAATGGTCCGAGTCCTAAAAAGGCAATCCCCCGTCAAGGCGACCGGAGAAAGGTTCGGGTCCTAGACAAACAGCTTATTGCTTCTACAAGCGACTAGAGAATTGTTCGAGTCCTGGAAAGGCAATCCCCCATCAAGGCAACCGGAGAAAGGTCCGAGTCCTAGACAAACAGCTTATTTCTTCTACAAGCGACCGAAGAATAGTCCGAGTCCTGGAAAGGCAATCCCCCGTCAAGGCGACTGGAGAAAGGTCCGGATCCTAGACAAACAACTTATTGCTTCTATAGGCGACTGGAGAATGGTCTGAGTCCTGGAAAGGCAATCCCCCGTCAAGGCGACCGGAGAAAGGTCCGGGTCCTAGACAAACAGCTTATTGCTTCTATAGGCGACCGAAGAATGGTCCGAGTCCTGGAAAGGCAATCCCTTGTCAAGGCGACCGGAAAAAGGTTCGGGTCCTAGACAAACAGCTTATTGCTTCTACAAGCGACCGGAGATAGCTGCAAGGCCTGGAAAAGCAATCCTCATCGTCGAGGCGACTAGAGATAGCTTTAGGTCCTTGACAACAACTTTTTGCTCGGAAAGGTGACCGGAGATAGCTTCGGGTCCTTGGCAACAATTCATTGCTTGGAAAGGCGACCGGAGATAGCTTCGGGTCCTAGAAAAACAATCCTCATCAAGGCGACTATAGATAGCTTCGGGTCCTTGGCAACAACTTATTGCTCGAAAAGGTGACCGGAGATAGCTTCGAGTCTTGGAAAAGCAATCCTCATCGTCGAGACGCCCAAAAATAGCTTCGGGTCCTTAGCAACAACTTTTTGCTCGGAAAGGCAACCGGAGATAGCTTTGGGTCTTGGAAAAGCAATCCTCATTGTCGAGGCGACCAGAGATAGCTTCTTGTCCTTGGCAACAATTCATTGCTCGGAAAGGCGACCGGAGATAGCTTCAGGTCCTGGAAAAGCAATCCTCATTAAGGTGACCGGAGATAGCTTCGGGTCTTTGGCAACAACTTATTGCTCGGAAAGGCGACTGAAGATAGCTTCGGGTCCTGAAAAAGCAATCCTCATTGTCGAGGCGGCCGGAGATAGTTTCGAGTCCTTGGCAACAACTTTTTGCTCAGATTGGCGACCGGAGATAGCTTCGGGTCTTTGGCAACAACTTATTACTCGGAAAGGCGACCGAAGATAGCTTTGGGTCCTGGAAAATCAGCTTCCCCATATCATCAATCATAGGTACGTTTTCTATATCAGCATCAGATAAGGAAATATCCTAATACTTGCCAAAAACTCGGGGTTCGCACCCCATATCACTCTCTCCTGGTAAGTAACTGCAGGTATTTTTCTTGTCCATTTTAGTATGTATTATGAATTATTGCCATTTTTTTCATTGAACACCTGGTTCCAGGTGAACTATCATCTATTGCATATACATGGACAAAATTTAGGTATCAGTTCGTCTTTGAAAGCAACCTTTGCGAGCTCGCCTTCAAAGAGGGGCAGCTGTTGACACCTAAATTTTGACCAAGTATTAAGACTTAAATTGCCTAGAAAACTGGGGACCAATTTGGCCCTAACAGAAAAGATTTTCGCATCACCTTGATACTAATATCATTTGCATATGTTAGTTTATATTCTATCTTTATTTTACCACATTTCCAGTTTATTATTATTAAATAAAAAACAGAGAGAGAGAGACAAGCCCATGGTAGGGCCGGGCTTTCACGCCCAGCCCCCTTCTCTTTCTTCTTATCCGTGCAGGCCCATAGTCCGGCCCCTTTCATTTTCTTTTCTTTGACTCAACCTAGGCTTCTTCCTTCTTCCTCCTTGCTGTGCTTCACGTGCTCGACAAAGAGAAGGGGGCAGAAGATGGCAACGTGCAGAGGCTGAAGACACGCGAGGGGATAGCCCACCGACGCAGACCAAGGTAGCCGGCGATGGAGCGGACTTCCGGCACAGGCGCATTCAATGCGTTGAAGAGCTTGAGCGGCCCCGAGGGCTGCCCCCCCTCCTCTTCTACTTCTTCCTCCTTCCTTGCTCATTCCTTCTTCCTTGGCGCTACGGCTCACGTGCAAAAGACATTGACGCGCAAAGGACGACCTACGACAGTAGAGCAGAGTAGATCGGCAATGGAGGAGACGTCTTGTAGGCGCCATCAATGATGCCGCGCGAAACAGCTCGAGATCCGTGCGAGAAGCCCGGGCGAAAGGGACGTCTTAGCAGACTCCTTCAATGTCGAGCAAGCCTCCGTGGAGAAGACGGGATGGGATGTTGGTTCAGCCAGAGGGAGGCGGTTTGACGTGCCAAGGATCGACGGTCGAAATGCATCCGTCGACCGGACCCTCCAGCCTATAAATAGAGCCTTCTGAAGCTTGATGAAAAAAAGGAGTTTTCGGGAGAGAGAAAAGAGCCGAGTGAGAGAGATACATGAGAGAACAAAAAAAAATAGAAGAATAGTTCTGAGAAAAGAGAGATCTGAGAGAAGCGAGTGAGACCTGAGCCGAAACATAAACCAAGAGGGAGTGGTGGGGGAAAGTCGCCGGCCACCAACACGCCTCGTACCTATCAGAGCCGTGGTAGGTCCCGCTCGAGGTTGTCTTGTTTTCTTTCGAGGTCGGAGGTTAGCTTCCCAAGGATCTCTGCTTGGGGGCGCGCGAGGCAGACGGATGTAGCCTAACTTTCGGGCTTGTCCGCCGTCTAGTGCCATCAATCGGGTAGGGGATGCTCGGCCGATCCACCCTGTCTTTTTCCTTTGTTTCAAGCTCGCCAGACCAAACTGATACGTTGGTCTCAAGCAAGTCCCGGCCGCTTTCGTATGTGTGCCGCGGTCCTTCGTTATTGCTTGTTGATGGTTGTTAGATCCGGCGTGAGCTGGGGTTTCGTTGATTCGTTTTTAGCTCATGACTCCTCACCTTCTCGATGAAATGCTCGAACCAGATCTCGCTTCGGTCTCCCCTAGCTGTGGGTTGATTCTGGGCATTTGTTGGTCCTTAGATATGGCTAATACGCCTTTTCTTTTATTCGTTGCCTGGTGTGTCATTTCCTTCGCGCGTTTTGTTTCTTTTGAAAGTGGGGGATGGTCGGTGGTGGCCTTTTGTCCGGTGACTTCGGCCCGGCGATCGGTGGAAATCCAGCGAGTGAAGGTACTGTAGCCGACTGACGGGCATCGTGGGTTCTTGTTGGTCTCGAATCGGCAAGCAAAACTTCGGGCGTGCTGGTCGCGTTCAAAAGAGACCACGTGAGGGTGAAAGAAAAAGGGTGGAAATAAGAGTTTTAAAAATAATATAATAATAATAAAAGAAGTGGGAAGGAAAAGATGAGAGGGGAGTACTCTTTCGGCCTCGATCAATAGGGTATAGAAAGAAGAGAAATAGGGTGTTTCTCTCCTCTATTCTGACCCCATGCAGAGACAGAGAATAGGACAAGACGAGAGAGAGAACATTAAAAAAGAGAAAAAAAAAAAGAATGGGGAAAAGCATCGTCTTTTTCCTCGGGTCCTCGTCCCGACGCCGCCTACTCACATCCGCGACTCCAAGCGAGATCCCACCTTCCGGCGAACCATCCAGTAACTCCGGCGAGGCGTTCAGTTCCACGAGGCGAATCCTCCAATTGATGTTCTCGCGTTGCTCGGCGTCCCTGCAGACTTCCCGTCTGTGGTTCAGCAACTGTACAGCACCGAGTCGATCTCTTCGTCGCTGTCGAGCCCCATCGTCGTGCTTTGCTCTTGTCCAGCGGCGACCAGAGGTTCCCGTAAGTTCGGTCTACCGTCTTGAGTTCCTAATTTCAACCGCAACAATACCGCCCACACCGACAACGTTGAAGCTCCTGTCCTAACAAGCTCCGGTCCGTGAACAACAACGACGGTGTTGCTCCTTCGCTCTGCCGAAACTGACGAGTGGTTGCTTCCGACGATTCTAGCCGTCCAGAGACGAAGGCCCAGGTTGAGGCGACGCTCTGAGGTGCCCCTGGCTGCATGGGGACGAGCGGCGCCCCTTGCGGGTGCCGTCTCTGCCGCGGAAAAGCCTTCTCGACAGCGAGTAGGGATAGGGTTGGCCCGAGTTAAGCCCAATCCAGTTGGAGCTGGACCTGACAGGGGGTTCCTTGCCGACCCAGGTCCTTTTTATAATATAATATAAAAAATATTTTTTTCATAAAATTCAGAAAATCAGAAAAATAGTTTATATTTTCTAGAAAAAATCAAAAAAAGCCAAAAAATGTTTGTTTCAATAATGCATGGAAAAATCTTTGAAAATTCAAAAATACCAAGCCCGAAGGGTTTAAACAAGGTTAGGTCTTTGGAAGGGTATTAGTGATTAACTAGTGTAATCAGTCTCCGATCCTGGTTTTTTCTGCAGTTTAACGCGGGAGTAAAATATTTCTCCCGATATTTTACTTGGGTTTCTAATCAACCCACCCCAAATTGATTAATGGCGACTCCTTTTTAAATAAAATTGAATTGCAGGTTAACAACTCGGACCTTAAGTCGTGAATTGGTGGGCTTAGGAAAGCCCCGGCTAAAACCTTGATAAAGGCATCCAACCGAGCTATTAGCCTCCCGGGACACAAGAGGGAGGTCGCGACAATATAAAACCAAACTGTCCTACACTGAAGAAGAATAAAGGTAAGTTTAAGAAGTACAAGAAGGCCCTGAAAGCTGAAACATCGAGCGACACAGAGTGCGAAGATGAATACGGTAATATCTATCTGATGGCACATTCAGACTCAGATTCTGAAGCAGACTTAGAATCCAACTCAGACTCAGACAGGGAAATTGAGGTTAGTCATTCTGACATTCCTATCAAAGTTTTAGATTATATAAATGAGCTTTGTTCAAATCTAAAATCCACTCTTAAGAGGATCTCTGGACTGAAAAAGGAAAATTACAAGCTGAGTCAACAGAATTTTTCTCTTAAAGAAAAATTTGATGATTCACAAAAGGAATTTTTGGAAACAAAAGAAAGTCGAGATTCTTTGTAAATGAGAATGAATCTCTTAAAAAGGAATTTTTGGATATTACTACAAAATTTTCAAAAGGATCAAAAACCTTACAGCATATACTTTCCATTCAGATTCCCTATTATAACAAGTCTAGACTTGGATATAATAAGGAAAATGATTCTTTAATAGACTTTCCAAAAGTCAAGGAGAGACTCAAACAGAAACTCCCTCGACAGGTTCATAAACATCATTTTCGAAAGAACTTTACCAAACCTGTTGGACAAGGCAATCTCAAATGTTCTAATTGCGGAGAAAAAGAACATTTTGAGAGTAAGTGTCCTAAAGTCTGAAGACCTATTCAGAAAAACTGGATTAACAAAGCATATATTACTAATTCTCATGGACCTAAGAAAGTCTGGGTACCAAAGAAAGCTTGAGTATGTATTTTGATTGCAAGTAAGTATCAAAAGCAAAAAGAAATGGTATTTAGACAGTGGATGTTCGAGACATATGACTAATGATTCGAGAATGTTCATTGGATTGGAAAGCATAAAAGGAGGAACTGTCTCCTTTGGAGAAAATAGTAAGGGAAACATTATTGGCCTTGGAACAGTCAAGATTGGAAGTCTTATCATCAGCAACGTCTCTCTGGTCAAAGGGCTAAACTACAATCTTCTGAGTATTAGTCAGTTATGCGAT
The DNA here is from genome assembly GCA_014182845.1 of Corymbia calophylla. Taxonomy (NCBI): domain Eukaryota; kingdom Viridiplantae; phylum Streptophyta; class Magnoliopsida; order Myrtales; family Myrtaceae; genus Corymbia; species Corymbia calophylla. Next base: position 15,583,928 of record CM024702.1, read on the forward strand.
GCTCGATTCAAAATCAATTTCAAAGAGAATATATGTTCTGGAACCAGTCTGGACTCATCTCAGTCCTTTACCGAGCGAAGACATGGAAACATCTATCTTTTGGATATAAATTAAGATACTGCCAAATGTCTCATTTCAATTCAAGATGAAGTTAACCTCTGGCATCGTAAGCTAGGACATGTCAGTATGAAACAGATTTCGAAATTCTTCACCAAAAAGCTTGTTCGCAGACTGCCTTTCTTAAGCTACAAAAAGTCAGAACTCTGCTCTGCATGCACTCTAGGAAAACAGGTACGAAGCTCTTTCAAATCTATGAAACATGTCTCTTCTAATCGTGTTTTGCAGCTTCTCCATATGAATCTTTTTGGACCAACAAGAACCCAAAACATTGGAGGTAAGAGGTATTGTCTAGTTGTCGCAGATGATTACTCTCGTTTTACCTGGGTATTTTTCCTTGCAAATAAAGGAGAAACCTTCTCTTATTTTTCAAAATTTGCAAAAAGAATTCAGAATGAGAAAGGTTATTCTATTTCTAGCATTAAAACAGATCATGGTGGAGAATTTGAAAATCAAGATTTTGTAGACTTCTGTGACAAAAACAGTCTTCAACATATTTTCTCCTCACTCTACACTCCAGAACAAATTGGAGTTGTAGAAAGGAAAAATAGATCTTTACAAGAAATGGCCAGAACTCTGCTTATTGAAAGCAAGGTAGCAACTCGGTTCTAGGCAGAAGCAGTTTCTACAGCCTGTTATATCATTGACAGAGTTTTTCTAAGACCAATGCTTGAGAAAACTCCTTATGAAATTTTCAAAGGAAGAAAACCTACTGTTTCATATTTTCATATTTTTGGTTGTCGATGTTTTATTCTCAAAAATGCTAACAACCATCCGAGTAAGTTTGAAGAAAGATCAGATGAAGGTATATTTCTAGGATACTCAACCACAAGCAAGGCATACAGAGTATTCAACAAGAACACTCAAACAATGGAAGAATCAATTAATGTGAAGTTTCTGGAGCAAGATCTGTCTCAACAGAATAGAACATCATATGAAGATCCATAACCAACTGTAGACCTTGAAAAGTCTGTATCTTCTCAGGAAGTAGTCACGGAAGAACCACAGGATCAAACTCTCGTCCAAAAAGACTTTACTCAATCACCTGAAAAACCTGAAGACAGTGAGGTTTATAACAAAAACTGGAAGCACAAATCCAGTCATCCACAAAATATTGTTATTGGAAGCATCAAGGAAGGAATTCGAACCAGATCAAGGAACAAGAAAGATACAAGTGTACTGGCACTCATTTATGAAATTGAGCCCAAAGGTGTAGATGAAGCCCTTGGAAATGAAAGCTGGATAGAAGCGATGCAAGAATAACTCCAATAGTTCAGAATAAATGATGTTTGGGAACTAGTACCTAGACCCAAGGGAAGAACAATCATAGGAACAAAGTGGGTATTTAGAAACAAAATGGATGATCAAGGCAGAGTTACTAGAAACAAAGCTAGGCTTGTAACAAAAGGTTACTCACTAGCAGAAGGAATAGACTATGATGAGACTTATGCACCTGTAGCCAGATTGGAAGCAATTAGACTATTGCTTGCCTATGCTTGCTGCCATAATTTCAAGCTATTCCAGATGGATGTGAAAAGCGCCTTTTTGAATGGGCTCATTCAAGAAGAAGTCTATATTGAACAACCTCATGGCTTCGAAGAACCAAGAAAGTCAGATCGTGTATACAGATTGAAAAAGGCATTGTATGGTCTGAAGCAAGCACCTCGCGCCTGATATGAAAGACTAAGCAAGTTCTTGATAGACAATGGCTTCAAGAAAGGTATAGTAGAGACAATTCCTTTTATTAAGAGGGAAGGTAAGGATATTTTACTTGTTTAAATTTATGTAGATGATATAATTTTTGGTTCGTCTAATGAACTCTTGTGCAAGAAATTTTCTAAGTCTATGCAGGAAGAGTTCGAAATGAGAATGATGGGAAAACTGACTTTCTTCTTAGGCCTTCAAATCCAACAATCAAAAGAAGGTACTTTCATCTTTCAGGAGAAATATGCAAAAGAATTGATCAACAAGTTTAGTATGGAAAACTGCAAGAAAACTGAAACTCCAATGTCAAGTTCCACTAAACTAGACAAAGATGAAATGGGGAAGAAAGTTGACCAGAGACCTACAGAAGCATGATCGGTTCCCTTCTTTACCTTACTGCTTCTAGACCTGATATTCTATACAGTGTGTGTCTATGTGCTAGATTTCAAGTAGATCCCAGAGAATCACATCTTTCTGCAGTAAAACGTATCATAAAATATGTTGCTACTAATCCAAAGCTAGGTCTATGGTATCCCAAAGGAACAGACTTTACTTTTCTTGGCTACTCAGACGCTAACTTAGCTGGATGTAGAATGGACAGAAAAAGTACTTCTGAAACATGTCAACTTCTGGGACAGATGTTAGTTTCATGGTTCTCTAAGAAGTAGAACACTATGGCTCTTTCTACTGTAGAAGCAGAATATGTGGCTCTTGGCAACTGTTGTTCACAAGTTCTATGGATGAGACAACAGTTAAGAGACTATGGAAAGGAAGAAGCATGCACGGAGATACAGTGTGATAATATAAGTGCTATCAACCTTACCAAGAATCTGATTCTCCACTCAAGAGCAAAGCATAGTGAAATCAAGTATCACTTCATAAGGGACCATGTGTAAAATGGTGAAATAAATGTCAAATTTATTGATTCTAAGAATCAATTGGCTAATATTTTCACCAAACCCCTGGACAAATGTACATTTGATTTTATCTGCAGTAAATTAAATATTACTAACCCTTTTGCGTAAAGTCTGGTGAAGACAGGTATGTCAAGAAATCTTCTAGAATGAGAAATCTTCTCGGAAGGAGCAATTTTCTGGAAAGAGCAATCTTCTGGAAGGAGTAATCTTCTAGAAGGAGAAATCTTCTTAATCATACTTAGAAGACTACACTTGCAATTTTGCTAGTTTAAATTTTGGCGCGTAAGTTATTTCCTTATATGATCAAACATGGTAAGTTAATATCTGCAAATATATGATATGATTGCCTTGTTGAGTATGCCTATTTTACTTGAATCTATTTTTATCAACTTTTTGGATTTTCAAATAACTGCAATTTACAGTTATTCTTTTTCCAAAAATTATGTCTTCTCGTTGCACCGGTTCAGTAGTATTTAAAGCTCTTAAAAATCGAGTCTTTCTCTTATCGCATCTTTGAAACCTCTCTACAAACCCTAGAAATCTCAGTTTTCCTCATCTGAACCAAAAAATCCCTTTCTTTCTGCAAAATGTCTTCGAAATCCTCCAAATCAATGTCAATCTCTTCGCAAAGGAGGTCCTCCCGCATTGCAAGCAGAGGACCAAGGACTATTGAAGGAAGGGAGACTCACTTCGATCTGACGAGGTCTTCTGAAGAGGATTCCCCAAGGCTTTCTGTACAACAGCATTCTCCTAGGCACTCAGTACAGTAGGATGAAACTGAGCAAGGTGACCAAGGTATGTCAGTAGTTGCTATTAAGCCTATAGAAGTAAAGGATCCTAAGAAAGTCTATAAGATGTATGAGTTTATATCAAAGGGGGGTGCTTCTAATAGTTTTAAGATTGAGTATTTGAGGGATCATGGCTACGGAAATGAAGTCAAGTTGATGGAGGCCTTGTCAAAAGTATAGGATGTTTCGGAACAGGTTGGTCAAACGCCTGACCCTAAAAGTGGCGTAGAAAGTCTATGGGAGGGGAAGAGAGAAGAAGATGACGTAAGGTTGTTTAGAAATTTCCAAATAAAGATGGGTGTTGCTGCTGTGGTAGAAAATCCTAAAGGAAAACTGTTTCGATCAAAAGAACACAAGGAATGTTATGCCTCATTGCTTTACAGAGATATTATGAATCATTGAGCAATAGATTTTGATTTTCTAGATGCAACAAGAGTAAGCCTTAGAGGGAACTTTGAACAATTGCAGATGGATCACTTCTGCATGGACACGTCTGAGGTTTATCCTGAACTGACAGCATATTTCTATTCAAATCTATCATTTCTGTCTCCTAGCAAATTGCAATTCAGTGTCTATGACAATGTATATGATCTTGATGTGAATATCTTAGCTGACATCCTGAAAGTAGAAAGGGGAGAATTTAGGCCCATTGGAGTATCCTACAAAAATGCCTACAAGCACCTTACTAAAGGAAATGTTCTCAAGGAAAACATCACATACTCAAGCCTGAACTCAACCAGAATTATTCTCCATAAGATTGTCATAAACTGCATTAGACCAAAGGCATCTTCAAAGACTGATGTGGCAAAATTTGAGGCTAAAATGGTGTGAGCCATTGAGAAAGGTGTTGTGTTCTCTCTCCCTCATACAGTGATGATACACATGTACAGAACTGTCTTGAAAGAAAAAGGACAACTACCTTATGGAGCTCTAGTGACCAAAATCTTCCAGCATCTCAAGATTCAATTGCCTGCAAAATTCTGTACTAGAACTCTATCTTTGATGCCTATGGGAGAAAAGATGATCACAAAGATGTGACTAAAGGATGTTGCTGAAACATGGAAGAGTAAGCAAAAGGAATCACCAAAGACAGCAATAACTGCTAGTGCGAAAAAGAGGAAGGAAAAAGAAGTGGTATCCTCATGGCAGACAAAGAGAAGAAGAAGAACACTTCTGCTTTAGGATGAAGATGAGGAGGAGACTCTGTCTGATATTATTGCTTTTGTAGTTAATACTGCATTTGCTCGACCCATAGAAACAGAAGCAGAAGCAGGAGGTGCACAAGAAGTAGAGACTTCACAAAGAGTAGAAGCAGAAAGTTAACCTGCTGAGGATGCACAAATAAATGCAGCAGATGTGGCTGATGAGGCTGATGAGGAGGAACCTGAGGAGGAGCAGGAACCAGAAGCAGAACAAGTAGGACAGGAAGGAGGAGAATAACTTGATACCAGAATGGCTAATCCTAAGAAAGAAGATGGTACGGGGGTGGATGCTCATGAAATCTTACAGTCTGGTGATAGGATGAGTCGATCCCCTCAAGAGATAGTGGGACAAATTCCAGAGAAAAATGCTGAAGAACGAGCAGAGGCAACAACTTAGGGGGAGCAACAATAGGTTAGAATTCCATTTGAAACAGAATCTCCCAACCTGCTGCTTGGAGAATCTAGTGGTCAATCTGATCAAGACCCAAATTATGCAAGGATAATGGATTTGCTTATGCAAATCAAAATTCAACAATATGCTCTGGAAATCGACCTGCAGACTCTAAAAACCTCCATGAACAACAAACTAGAGACTCTTGAAAAGCAGAATGAACAGAACATGGCACGAATGGAGTTAGTCTTCACTCAATGCATCAACAAGGTTAAAGAATCTGTAAAAGATATGGAGGATTTCACACTCACCAGAGTTCCCCGAAAGCCATCCTCTTAATTTTCCTTTCAAAACTTTTTTGGTGTGATTCATATTAGACTTGTTTTTGGTGTGCTTTGTTTGACTTAGTGCCCCCATGCAGGACTTTGTTTTTGACATTGACAAAAAGGGGGAGATGAATTCTTGAGATGTGTTGATTGGTATTGTTGTGAATATTTTTGGTATGTGGCATGTAGCATGATCATATGTTTTGACATTGTTTTTATGAATTGATCATATGGCCTAAGTGGTATATTGATTATGTGCATATCATACATATAATGTGCTATGCCTAACCATGTTTTGCAGGAACAACAACGCATCTACATAAAAAGTTTTGTCACCACAAAAAAAGGGGGAGATTGTTGAAAAAACTCCTAGTTTTGATACTAACAAATCATTTTATGCACATAGAACTTCAAATATAAACTGAGGAAAAAGAGTCATATGTTGACGTATACTTCTGAGTCTACTTGTTTCAGAAGGAGAAGCAAAGGAACGGTTCTGAGTCTACATGTAACAGAAGGAGAAACATAGAGACGCAGAATCTCATTCTGTCAGGACCAGAACAAACCTACAAGACGAGAACGAGAACAAGATCACCAACGGCTACGAATTTCACTTACCTTATTCATATTGATTTTGATAAATCAAATTGATTAACAAAGATCAATCATCAAGACAATTTCTAAAGAAGGATAGAACACTTATGGAAATCCAGATTCTAATTGTAAGGGCGAACAGAATCTAATGGGATTCAATCTATCTTCAACGGTCAAGAAACCTTTCCTTATGGAGTCTGTCCAAGAAAGGAAATGGAAGGCAAATCTCTCAAAGTGAAGGCCAACGGTTAGTTGTGGCTTAGAGAGTATAAAAGGGGAGGATGCAACCAGAAGAAGATTAGAGAGAATACAATATTCCAAAGTCTAATTTCATTCTTCACTAATTGTTTGAGAAAGTGCAAAAATCGAGTGATCCAAGTGTATTACCAAGAAGAGTGACTTAGTGAGATATATCATCACCAAGTACTAACACTCAAGAGTGTATAATCACCTTTGATCACATAGTGAAATTCAGCCAATTGGTTGATCGTGTGGAGAGTGGATGTAGGCTTGACAAAAGCCGAACCACTATAACTGTGTTTGCAATCTTCTCTTCCCTCTCTCTTTAATTTTGATTGCATACTACAAAGTCTGCCATATCCAGACTGTACTCAGACTGATACTTTGATTCTGTTACTATTAGACTCTATACCATTTGTTTTAGTGCATAAATTTCAATTACACCTATTCATCCCCCTCTAGGTGTTGATACTAGCAATATCACATTTTAGCAATTTTTTTGCCTTAAATTGTTGCCTTTGAAGAATGGGCTGGCTTTATGGACCTATACCCAACCCGATGCATGAATTATCAATTTCAAAAATCAAGCATAACTACAATAATAACTCTGCGTGAAAATTACGACTAAGAACAGAGGAACCATTGATTCGGTGCCCAAAAGTCCCGCATCGATTTTGATTCAATTCTAAGTTCCGAACCATGGCATTTCACGACCCTTGATTGGCTTACTTTTTGAGGAGTGTGCCTGCATGTCGATTAGGCGTCCGTCAAATTCAGAGACAATCGGCAATGAAACTTCCATTATGTTCCCGGTTACGACTTTTGACTCGAACTTTTATACAGATAACTCGCGAAATACGATCTAAATTGGGGTTGTTCCTAATAGGAAAGAATAAACAACAATTTTTGTCCCGGAGATTCGAAGACTTTTCACATGGGGGAGGAGGTCTGACACCTCTATTTATACATACAAGGCCAGGATTGGGCGTGGACTACCCCAAAACTTCACACTCTTCCCATTCTCTCTCTCTCTCCCCCTCTCTCTATGGATTCTCCTCTTCTCTCACATAGAACAGAAACTGATGGAACCTCTGAAACGAACTGTATCGTCCCGGTCAACGAGAACCCCGGGAGAATGCCCTCCGACGAGCAGCAGTACTGGAAGAAACTGTCCATCTACAGGGTCCCCGCCTCCATCACCGACCTCAACCACAAGGCCCACCAGCCGCAGGTTCTCTTTTGGCCCCTACCACCACGACAAGGACCACCTCCGTCCAATGGAGGAACACATGCATTGCGCGCTCCTTTGCTTCCTAGAGCAGTCCAGGAAGTCCCGTGTGACCTTCTTGAAGTCCCTGAGGGAGGTGGCGCAGGACCTCAAGGAGAGCTATGGCACGCTGGGCCCGAAGTGGAAGGAGTGCACGGGGGATCTGTTCCTGGAGCTGATGCTCAGGGATGGCTGCTTCATGCTTGAGATCATGAGGACCACGATAAAGGAGAAGCGTGACTATGCCCCTAGTGACCCCATCTTCATCATCCACGGGCTGAAATACATAAAGCCGTACATAAGACTGGATATGCTGATTTTGGAGAATCAGCTGCCGATGCTAGTGCTTTATTAGCTGGTCACCATGGAGAACAATGGCACTGAGGTCAGTTTCTTAGATTTTGCTTCATTGTTAGAGAGGTTATTACATGCATGCAAACCGCCATACTATGTTCACCTGACAATACATCTTGGTGATCTCATTGGACCTCACATGTAATTCATTAAATCTAATGCTCCAAACGTTTATGATGTACGGTTCAAGATAAATTGTCGATTTCATTATTAAATCTATCACCTCCAATTGAGACTCCTTTTTTTTGCCTTTTATGCTGAATAGTATCGACACGATAATGATCTGGAATTCAATGCACTGACTTTACTCCAACAACGCAGCATGACGAATACATCAATGAGCTCATCCTTAGGTTCTACTCCCTCCACACGGGCATCAAGGGGATGGGCAGACGCCTGCATGTTGTGGACGTCTTCAGGAAAGGCCTGCTGATGGATCCCAAGAAGGTCCAGCACAAGAAGGAAAACGTGGGGCCTGAGGTTGGCGAGGTGATAATCTTTTCTAATAACCACCTCTATGGGACTTGTTCTTTTTTTCCCTTGAAGTATGTAGCATCGACGTGACAACAATCTCGTATTTGATGCACTGACTTTACCCCAACAACGCAGGGTGACAAAAGCTTCCCTGACCCGTGCATAACGGGGATGGGGCATTTCGTGGACGTCTTCGGGAAGTGCCTGCCGAAGAAGACCAAGAAGGTCCAGCATGAGGAGATAATCCGGTCAGTCACCGAGCTCAACGAGGCCGGGATCAAGTTCAAGAAGAACCCGACCCACAGTCTCAAGGATATCTCCTTTGCCAGAGGGGTCCTGAAGCTCCCCATTATCATGGTGGATGGCACCACCGAGTCCAAATTCCTCAACCTCATGACTTTCGAGCGCTTGCACATCGGAGCTGGGAACGAGATCACATCCTACACCAAGTTCACGAACAATATCATCAACAATGAGCAGGACGTCGCCCTGCTTCACGCCCAAGGCATCATCCAGAATGCCATCGGGTGCGACAATGCGGTCGCCAACCTATTCAACTCACTGTGTAAGGAAGTGACGGTCGAATCCAACAGCAGCCTTGGCACCGTGCAAAAGAAAATCAGTAGGTACTGCTAGAAGCCATGGAACAGGTGGAGGGCTAATCTCAGACACACCCACTTCAGGAGTCCTAGGCCTAGATTGTCTCTCATCGCAGCCATCTTTCTTGCCATGATTCAGACCGCATATACCGTGCTCAGCCCCTATTGAACCCTCTCGTTGCCTCTATCTAATAATTTCTTTTTTCCATTTTTGGGTGTTTCCCCTTATGACGGATGCTCTTGATTGGTTGTTGATTGTTGTCATCAATGATTTTCCTCATGTTTTCAGTCGTGTTTATTTCCCTCCTGTTTTCGGTCGTGTTTATTTCCCTCTTTAAATGTTATGAACGATGGACATTTGGCTATTTATATATCATTATCAGATGATAGTTCTCTTGTTTGAGTCTTCTTCATTTTTGTCCAATTTGGATAGGTAGTCTGAAGGATGATCAAGTTTTACGCAAACGAAATCTTTCATTTCAACATTTTCTTTTTGATTAAATTTTGCTAAAGTTGTGGCCAATTTATCCAGAAAAGCCAAGACACTTCAAGTTTCTAGATCTAGAGTGAGTAGTTAAACTTTGTGGTTCTAGCTTAGTTCGAGGTAGTTAGAAATAGTGGCTAAAAATCTGTCCAACATGAAATAAGAAGCAAATTTCTCTGTTTGTGACAGAGATTCTTAGCACAAGAGTCAATTAGGAAGGACTATAAAAAGGTTTCTTGCTCGTTCATTCATGTTCAGATCAACTACAACTCCACAAATCCCTTGCACAAAACATTTTGATATTACAACAAGCTCCTTGCTGCTTTGCCAAGTAAATCTCACTCACATACACACTTGCACATTAACACCAAGAACTAACAAATTCATTAAAAGTTGCAGTGAATTTAAGGATGTGTTTATTTGAGTGCATGTGTTTACAAAAATTAATTTTCCAGACTCACCCATTTGATTCGTCGAAAATGACTAATCAAACCGAAAATACTTTATGGTTAACGAAAATATTCATGCATAAAATTAGGAAAGTGAATTCCAAAATTCAAAAAGTTGAAATGTGACAGCCCGGGCAACAGTGCGCAAGGAGGAGGGATGGCGGTACGTCCGCGCCTCAGTCCTCGAACGTGCGCAAGGGAGGGGATACATGTCTCTTATCCCACATCGCCTAAGGGGAGAGTCTTGGGCTGGTTGATAAGGCTGGGATCCCTCTCCCCTGAATAACACGTTTTAAAGTCGTGCGGGTCTCAGCCCAAAGCGAACAATATTACTCAGCAAACCCCAGGAGAGCCAACTCCCGACCGCGTGTGGGGCCACAGCGAGGACGCTGTGCCCGAAGGGGGGGGGGAGAATGTGACGACTCGGGTGATGGTGCGTGGGGGGGAGGGATGGCGGTGCGGGTGCGTCCGCGCCACATCGCCTAGGGGGAGAGTCTTGGGCTGGTTGATAAGGCTGGGATCCCTCTCCCCTGAGTAACGCGTTTTAAAGCCATGCAGGCCTCGGCTCAAAGCGGACAATATTTACTCAGCGAGCCCCAGGTCCTTACATGAAACACCTTCTAAAATGCTCTTCTCTCTCTCCTAAGGCCTTGATGCTTCGAGACAAACAAACTCTCTCTCTCTCTCTCTCTCTCTCTCTCTCTCTCTCTCTCGTTAGGCTAGTACTGTCACTTGGAGGGGATAAATAGGTGATTATAAACAATTAAAGCGGAACTTAAAACAACCAAGTTCAATATCACAAAAGAACAAAGTCTAATGAAAAATTTCATAGTGATCAAATCTTTCTATGTGCAATTAACTATCAAACAAAATAAATGAGAGATCATGGGATAGAGAAAAATTGCATATAACAATTAGAGTAGTTCAGCTTATGATAAGCATACGTCCACTCTCTGGTGCTGACAGCCTATTGGCTGGATTTCACTAATGAATACAACTTTTGAATACTCTCTACTCAAGTAAGTGTGATTTGATATTCTGATCTCACTCTCTCAATAACAACCTAAGAGATTACAATTTAAGCTCATGTAGACGAGTGTGTAAGACTTAGCTTTCTTTTTAAACTTTGGAATTTGTACTCTCTTCTTTTTCTTTCAGCACTACGATCTCCTTTTGTACACCTTATTCTCCAAGCCAACCATTATAGAAACTCTAAGTAAGATAGAACTGAATAGGATAGGATATGAAATCCAGAAAATTTTGCTATATTCTATCCACTACTTAGTGATTGCGATAATAATAAAGTCGATATATTTGCATCATATCATATATATTGTTTGGTATTAATGGCATATTATATAAATGAACCATAAATTTTACAAATGAAGATGGTAAAAATCTCTAGCAACACTCTTGCTTAAATTATTTTTATTTATTTATTATTTTATTTACTCTCTTTTAATTTATTTCTTTTTTATTTCTTTCTTCCGCTTCCATCATTCTCTAATAAAATTTTATTAAATGGAAACTGTACTAATATACCTAAAATATTAAAACACCAAAGATATGTAATAAATATATTTTTTTATATTGAATTATATTATAAAATAGAATTAAATTTGAGTATATAAATAAAAATAAGATTAAATTTAAAAATTTGCTATTTTTGTTACTTTGAATTTCTTATATTAGAATTCAAATATTAATATTGAAATATGATTTTGGATTTGATAATTTTAGAAAAATATTCTTTTTATTATGAAATTAAAAATCCCATCCATTTTTATTTTACCTCCTCCATGGGATAATTTTATCCAACCCATATCCTATTATATCTTACTTTATCTTATCTTGAGTAGGCACCAAATGTAGGATAGGATAAATTTTATCATATCCTGAATTTTATCCTGACCACCAAACGTAACCTAGAGATCATTCATCCGATCAATCCGTTGGACTTGAATGATACAGGAAGATTTTATTGCTTCTAGGATGCTAAGATTAGAGTCTCCCTTTGATTTTGCTATCCACACAACAGAGATTGAGTTTCCATAAGTTGAGTTCTTCATTTTAAAGGTGTGTCTTGTCTCCAATGATTGTCGCATAGATATCAAATTCCCAATCAAGGAAAGATTATGAGGATGTTCATCACTCCTAGACAATCAGTATTTATAGAAAATAATCCAAGCCAAATTCCTAGTTGTTGCGCCCCTAAATACCCATCCTCAATGTGAAGATTTCAGATCTTCTGAAATAGATTCAAGGTGCGTAATATCTTGACAATTCTCATATGGATAAGACCACTGTCTTCGACAATCATGTACATGGTGAACTGTTCACATAATTCACTAAATCTAATGAATATGTTCTAAACGTATTTGCTCTAAGAATAATACCTGGAAATCTTATCATCAGAATCGTAAAATGTTTAAGTAAGGTTTTGTCAATCTTCAAAACATAATTGGAAGTTTTCTTCAATATCTCTCTCTCTCATAACATCACGCGGGCATCGCTTGATCATTGATGCTTGTCTCTCTATATTGATCTCCTCCGTGGCTATTGCTTCTTCCCCGAGCAAAATGGCGATGATGATGGCGAACGCTTTGACGTCGAGCTTCGTCGCCCCTTTTTTTAATCATTGTCGCAGTTTCCAATTCTACTTCTCTCGTCACTATCGTTCGTTCACTACAGCGGAATTCTACTCTGACCTCCGGGGGACCATCTCGTTATCGTCCTCTGCGTGTTTCGTGCCAATCCAAGGTAATTTTGTCTCCTGATAGACTTAATTTGCTTGCTCTGTCTTTGTTTTCCTCTGTTCTGTACGCTCGCGATCGTTTCATGAAACGAACCTGTTCTTGAAGAATGTTCCTCTGCACCAACACGACGGGGAACTCTCGAGGTTGGGCTTTCTCTTTTCCTATTGTCTCCGCATCAACAACTGCGGCACGATTGCAGCTACGACTATAAGGTGGCTGGTCGCAAGGCAATTGAGAGGGAAAATCCAATTTTGAGGAGATTGAGATCAGATCTCGCTTTGCTTTCTCGAAAACGTCACGATAACATGTTGGATGAAAGGTGGAGAAGAAGGGTTGTTATTTATGAGATTGAAATCAATTTCCAAACAAGATCCAAACACTAGAAAATGTGCTCTGCACTCATCTTCATAGGAATTTTGTACATCAGAAGGTAGGGCCAGAAGACCTTATATGTTCTGAATAAAAGCTTAGGCGAATGCTAAAAGTCGGTCTCAATAGGGTAGGGCCATACAAAGAAATATTTCGAAACTTCCAACATCCTTCCCATAATCAAAGGAACAAAAGACATTCACTGTTGTAGATTGCAATTATGATGGCGTAAATCTCCCAAATTTGGTGAAAACTGCAGGTCTCTAGCCTTAACTAACAAAACTAGTATTTTCTGTATGAACTACAAACGAACCACAATATAAAATATGGGATTAGTCGCTTTAATAAATATTCAACAATCGGAAGTGTCCTTATACCTCCATAATTCAGTTTAACGCAGCAGAGCTGCTGCAATAGATTCTGGGAAATCCGTGGGGGCTTAAGCTGAGGACAAACAAAGTATCGAAATAGAGACGACCCTTTTGAAAACAACGTGCTCACAAAAATAACAGTGGTCTTCGCTCTTGCATGATGTGATTCTTTTCTTCTTGCCTCCATGTATGAAACTTTTTTTATTCTCCTCCCACATAAGTCGGGCTCTAGGAAAGGTGGCCCGCAGAATGAACGTGGGCCCCTCCGAGATTGTTCTGCACTCGATTACCCTATAAAATTAAGATCTCGATTAATGACGCAGAAATTATGTACTGGGCCAATTTCTATGTTTGCTTGTTTACCCAAAATCCGAAAATGAGCTTTTCTGGGCTCGCCCAAGATGGCCTTTATCCTTAAGCATTTGCAACAAAAGGGCTCAACGAAAAGCCTTTATCTTCCTTTTCTCGAAAGAGCATTTGACCCTGGCCGTGACCCACAAAAGGGCTCAACAGCTTATGTCTGTTATCGTGTACTGTGAGGAAAGGTTACGTTCGGTTGTCAAGAATTTTTTGACGGAGAGGATAATGGTCGGATAAGATATTGATGGGATTTGTAATATGGTGTCCATTCTTTAGTAAATTAGCCAACTAGGTCCCAGCTAACTTGGCTGAGTGCAAGGCCCAAGGATGGATAGAAAATAAAAATCAAACTCTTGGAAGTGAATTTATGAGTTGAAGAGCTTCATACATGATCTAAGATGGGGGATCTCACTCGTCCATGTACTCCACCTTTGGTTTCCACCTCTATATCCACATTCCTGAGCTGACCACATACATTACACTCCTTTATTGTCTCGTCGCAGATTTGCTGGTGCACATATACCTGATGAAGAAGTACACTTAGGAGAATTCGTTCTCTTTCTGCCCTACCCGCCTTTGGAATTTTTTGGCACGTCTAAAATCGTGACAATTCCCCTATAAAAATTATCGACCGCACATACACCAGCATGTATCTATGGACCTAGAAGCTTTCAAACATGCCTCGCCTTGGGAGATTTTTCTTTTGGAGCAAAGTCCATATGGATTGGATCAATTGCAGCAGTTGGTCATGTAGGTTCAACATGATATCCGCATACATATTTCACATGATCAACGATTATGATTCCATTCGCTTCACAAAAAGGGTTCTAGAGAAGGATATTTTTAGGCGAATCCACTTGGAGGATGGACAGGTCTCTTAGGCTCGTTCGATTACCGGGTCATGATAAGATATATTTGAGTTGTGGGTAAACTAACTGTCAATATGGCCTAATCTAGTCGAGAAGTTCCTTATCAAGAGTTTGACAGGAGCCTTTAGTATCAGAAGATGAAATTCTTTCTATGGATTAACGCGTAATTGCTCCTCTTTCTTAGAGAGCCAATGTTAATCACTAGAGGCTGATCTTGGCTTTTACGGTGAAACGCACAATGGTACACCATCCTTAAAATCCCACTGCTTCTTTGGGGGTACACTATCTTGATATAGTGCCGACAACCAAAAAAATCGTATAAATTAAAAACATCACAAATAACAATGTGATGGACAAAGTCATTTATAATACATGATAAGGCTTGTAAAATTACATCATATTAATGTAACATTGACTTAATCTAGTATAATAAATAGGCAATTGCTTCTTCATTTGGACAACAGTCAAATAGTCTCACATTTACAACACGAGTGGTAGTGAATTTTACTCCCCCTCCTCTTCTTCTTACACACGATGTGTGTGCCCTAGTGCTAATGAATTTACTTTATATCTTATACTTTCCCAGCTTCACAAGGATTTTTTAAAAGCAGTGAATTGCCTTTAATGAGTTCTTTTTTTAATCAGTCTTTAAGCAAGAAAGGAATGTCCTCCGGTTGGCTTACTTGGGACTAAAACTGAATGCGTTGCCCGGTCGAAAGGGACCTAGAATGAGGTCATCAATATGCATAATTAGAACTTAACGTGACTGATTCATCATAATGATGTATATATCTAATCAGGTTTTGGAATTAGTCACTTTTGGGTTAAATCAACGTTCAGCAAGTTACTTGTTTAGAGTTTACTAATTATAGCAGCTATAATGGATCCAACTGCTTCTCGATTGGAGCCCATAAGCAATTATAATAAATTTGACCTCTTCTCAATTGGAGCTCATGAATGCTCACAGTCGATTGTATGAAAGAAGAAGTGGAAGTATTTGAATTTCACATAAAATGGTTACAACCAATCTTGTGTGGTAATTTTTTTCCTTTTCCCTATATGCAACGTATGCATGAAAGAAGTTCGTCAATGCTAAATATGAGACTTAAGTAAGAGATCAAAAATATCACAAATATATGACATAAAAATTATTACAAAATATAAGGAAAAGAAAGTATTATTTTAAATCTATGTCACATTGTCACATCAAATATGCCAAATCCATACCCTGGCATACGTGCTTCAATCAATGAAGGACAAGCATAAAGTGAGTATACAATTCAATTGGTGTCCCATATAATATTCATCTATGGTCATCTCGCAATAATTCGACATTTAATAATTCCCATAAATCAAGTTTTATCTCAATTAATTATTATGAAAATAATTAATTTACGCGTGAAAAATTATCATAATTAATTATTATCACCGTAATAATTAAGTAATTATTACAAATAATAATTTATTATTAAAAATAATAAAAAATATTTAATTATTTTCGAAATAATTAAATATATAATTAATTTAAGTCAAATTAATCATATAATTAACATAAATTGCAATTAAGCTATAGTTAATTACTACTAATTAAGATTAACCAACTTAATCTTCATTTACTTAAATTAATCATAACTAACTACCTAATTTCGATTAGTCCTAAACTAAACTAATCCTAATCGAGATTAGTACACTAATTACGAGATTAACGTCATGACCCATCATTTAGCATGGCAGCGGTGCAGTTGCGACGGCAACGATGAAACGGACGCCCGAACACCTCCGGTTCGGCGAGACGAGGGCGGCACGGGGTCGGATCTCGGCCGACGAGGTTCGGCAAAGCTGAATCGAGATGGAGGGAGCTGCTATGGTGGCTCCAGCGCGGCTGAGGAGGGTGGCTGATGGCTGGCCGACGGTGGTGGTTCGGCAGAGGACGGCGGCGACTTGCGGTGGTTTGCGGCGAGCAGGTGGCGAATAGGGCTGGCGGCTCGCGAAACCAGCAGCAACACATGAACCAAAGCTGGTAGAGAAGAAACGGCGGTTCGAGGCTATTCGCGGTGGCAAGCGACGGTCTCCGAGCAGTCCGGCGAAGGCGGCTGGTGTTGCGGGGGTGGCGGTCGACGGCTGATGGCTGAGGCAGAGAGGACGCAGAAACTGCTGCAGGGGACGGAGGAGGAAGGAGGGTCGCGAGCGATGATTCGAGGAAAGCCCGCGGCAGCGGACTGATCGCGCCTGCTCGGCGGCGACGAGGGGCGGCGACGGTGGTTAGAGGTAGTAGTGGTTGAGGCCGGAGCAAGGCAGAAAGCAGCCGAACAGCAGCAGCGGGGGGGAGGACGTGCGGCTGAGAAGAGGGAGAGAGAGAAGTTTGAAAAGTCAAGGGCTGACAGGGAGGCTTGCAGAGGAGAAAAAGAGAAAACGGAGATAGAGGGGACGTGAGCAGGTGGCTTCTGCATGGGGAGAGGACGCACGGAAAAGAAAGGAGAAGAAAGAAAAGAAAGGAAGGAAAAAGAGAGAGAAAGGTGGGGTGCATGTGGGGGTAGGGAAAAAGGTAGGGGAAAGAAAAGCGATAAAGTCCCGATTTAAATTTTCGAACCGACGATCATTTTTAAGACGTTTTCGAGCAAGTCAAAAATTTTGGAAATCAATAAAGTAAAAATTCAATAATTTAATATCAACGTCCGAACAACTGAATTTGGATTAAAATAATGGCCAAGTCCATTAACTGCAATTTTAGGAGTCACACATGTTCGACCCATGATTAAAATAATATTAATCCACATTTGAGCCTATTCGATATGGGGATGACCTCGGTGTACGAGGACTCTCAACAATCCTTACGGTCAAATCGTCACCCATAATCGAATTCTCTAGTCGTGTGTGCACTTAATTCTTCAATAGACTTTCCTATTCGGTTAGTATCTCATGAGTGATCAATTTAAAATGAAATTCAACTAACAGTGTATTGACGAAATATACATTCATAAAATCCAAATTATGTCGAAAAATTCAAGACGTCACAGACTTGGTTGGAGAGCAAGGCCAAAGGATGCATTAGAATGGCCAAAGGATGCATTAGAATGGCAAAAAAAATTCCCGGAAGTGAGTCCATAAGGAGAAGAGCTTCTTACAATATCACAAATCGGGGGATCTCACTCGTCCGTATCCTCTTCTCTGTCGGCTTCTGCTTCTTCATTCTCCCTCCTAAGCTGACCACATACATTCCCGGAAGTGAGTCCAGAAGGAGAAGAGTTTCACCAGTTTTGTTCCCAAGACAAATATCTTTCACCGAGTGTTGTTCTCGGCTTTTATTTAGAAAAGGCAAAGGTTTTGTGCTAAATTCGGATAAAAGATATCAAATGCAATGTAAATACTGATCTTCCAATTCCAAACAACACGGTACAACCATGATGATTAATGACTCACTAACTTCCGCAATCAGATCCAAACTATACCGGAATTTAATGAATGGCATAACTTAAGGATAATTTAGTTCAAACTTGGAATTTAATCAACAATGATGAACCTAGATAGAAGACACCGTCGCAATTCAATCGACGATGTTGGATTAGAGATACAACACTAAAATCTAATTAACAATGCTACATTAGAGAGTAGATACTCACTAGAATCTAATCAATAATGGGAATCTAAGAGCTTTAACTATGAAACTAAAGTGTGATAAAGATAAAGAAATAGCATTTGATCTGTTGTTGGGGGGTTTTCTTCATTGGATGGCTAGCGACATTTATAGAACAATTCGGTAATCGCTGAACAATTATTTGTCTTTTGGTAACCGCTTCCAACTTTAAGCATGTTGCTTCTCCTTTATAATTAACATGCCCATTCTCTTCATAACTGCCCTGATCATGTCCTGACACTTCATGACGGTTTCATGAAAGTGTCATTGGATGTTAATCGTCCTTCAATCCACGCACTTCCTTGCACATTTGAAGGTCTTCACCCAAACTTTGTTGCCAGCACTGCTCGGGCTCTATATTTGGAACTATACTTTACCAATTGAACACATGGCGGCCTCTTATTTCGTTGTTTAACAATGGACTCCTATTCATAAGCTCGTCAATAATCGATCAAATATCGCCATGTGGCTTTAGTTAATTTTACTAATTTATCCGTTCTTGTGACCGGCACATGATAATACGGCCAACTTTGGGTGTCAACAACTACGCTTCATTAAATCAGAAGGAGAGTCATCCCATGGAGGCAAAGGAGCCATTGTCCCGCCGCAGTTTTTCCTGTTCCACATATACCTGACGAAAAAATACGCATGGGGGAAGTCGGTCTCTTTCTCCTTTGCAATACCCACCTCCGACCCGCCCATTTGTTCATCGGGGTCCTCATCTATCCCTTCACCTACCCATCGTCCTCTTGCCACTATCATCGTGCTCACTCTCATCATCAAACCAGTTGGCCTTGACCTTGTACTGATCTGACCAGACTCGAGCTCGCTGGCCTCAACGGCCTTGGGCAAGCTCACCGAGCCTTGCCGACTTTTGGTGAGGCTCGAGCTAGCCGGAATTTAGCGAGCTCAACCTTGGCTTTGGTTAGGGGTGTCAAATGGGTGGGTCGGGTCGGGTTTGAGTCAGATTGGAAATGGTCCAACTCACATTGACCCATTTAACCCGTTTTGACCCATTTTCATGCAATGTAAATTTGATGATCTATACCCGACCCGACCCATACCTGACCCATATTACCAACACATATTAATATTTAACTTAATTTAAGAAAATCTACTTCTACTTATTTAGTCCATTTTAAACTTTTCACATATAAATTATTTGAATAAAAATTTCACATCAAATTTATAAAGTAAATTAAATAATAAAAAATTAGTAAATCGGGATTGGCGATGGTGACGGCAAGCTCGGGATCGACGATGGTAACGGGATCGGCAACGGAGGTCAAGAGCGCATAGAGGAGAGGGATGGAAGGAGAGAGATGATGGGTCTACCTAATAACTCACTCAACCCATATTTAACTTTCATTTGACCCATATTTGACCCATATTTAATTTTCACTTAACCCATATTTGACCCATATTTAACTTTCACTTGACCCATATTTAACTTTCACTTGACTCATATTTGATCCATTTAACTAAAAGTGAGTCATAATATGGGTTTATAACCCATTTTGACACCTCTAGCTTTGGTCAATGATCGACCATCGCTGCGGCAAGCAATCAACCGAAGAAGAAGCAAAAAGAAAAAGGAAAAATAAAAATTAATGAAAATTTCTATTTTAGAATAAATGAAAAGAAAAAAAATCAAAAATGAAATATTATTAAAAGGAATGCACGGAGGAAAATCAAATTAAATTTTCCATGCCAAACGATGAAAAATATTTTCTTGTTCATTTTCACGATCCAACCAAACACAAGAAAATACTGTTATTTTCCTGAAAAATTACTTTTTAGAAAATATTTTCCAGATAGGTTCCATCTTTTATTTATTGTTTATTCTTCTTGTTCATGGTGTCAGCCAGATGGAGCCAATGTAACATTGACTTAATCTAGTACAATAAGTAGCTAATCACTTCTTCATCTGGGCAACATTTAAATAGTCTCACAATTGCAACACGCGAGTGCTAGATACATTTGAAAAGACAAATCCACGGTGCATTCGACTCATGCTCCTAAATTTCATCTTGTCTTTTCCTCCCCTTCTTGCACACGATATGTGTGTCCTAATGCTAATAAATCTACTCTATATCTTTTACATCCCAGCTTCATAAGGGTTCTTCTCAGAGCAAAAGTAGTGAGCTGCCTTTAATCAGTTCTTTTTCTTCTTTTTGAACACTCCTTGAGCAAGAAAGGAAAGTCCCTCAGGTGGCTTATTTGGGACTAACGCTGAATGTTTGCACTGGTGAAAGGGACCGGAACGAGGTAATCAATATGTGTAAGTAGAACTTACCGTGGATAATCAATTCATCAAAATGATGTATTAATCTGATCGGGCAATGGAATAAACAATAAAATTGATGTTTCGCGCAATATTTGTGTTTAGAGCTTACTAATTATAGCAGTTATAATTGATCCCAGTACTTCTCGATGCATTCGACTCATGTTACTAAATTTCATCTTTTCTTTTCCTTCCCTTCTTGCACATGACATGTGTGTCCTAATGCTAATGAATCTACTCTATATCTTTTACATCCCAGCTTCATAAGGGTACTTCTCAAAGCAAAAGTAGTGAATTGCCTTTAATCGGTTCTTCTTCTTGTTGAATACTATTTGAGCAAGAAAGGAATGTCCCCCAGGTGGCTTATTTGGGACTAAAACTGAATGATTGCACGAGTGAAAAGGGACCTGGAACGAGTTCATCAATATGTGTAATTAGAACTTAACGTGGATAACCAATTCATCAAAATGTTGTATTAATCTGATCAGGCAATGGAATAAGTGATTAATTTGATGTTTCGGCACGATATTTGCGTTTAGAGTTTACTAATTATAGTAATTATAATGGATCCAAGTGCTTCTCGATGCATTCGACTCATGCTCCTAAATTTCATCTTTTCTTTTCCTCCCTTTCTTGCACACAATATGTCTGCCCTAATGCTAATAAATCTACTCTATATCTTTACATCCCAGCTTCATAAGGGTACTTCTCGGAGCAGAAGTAGTGAACTGCCTTTAATCAGTCCTTCTTTTTTAATACTCTTAGAGCAAGAAAGGAATGACCCCCAGGTGGTTTATTTGGGAATAAAGCTGAATGTTTGCACGGGTAGAAGGGACCCGGAACAAGGTCATCAATATGCGTAATTAGAATTTAACGTGGATAACCAATTCATCAAAATGATGTATTAATCTGATCGGGCAATGGAATAAGCGATTAAATTGATGTTGCGCACAATATTTGTGTTTAGAGTTTACTAATTGTAGCAGTTATAACGGATCCAAGTGCTTCTAGATTGGAGCTCATAAACAGGTATAACTTATAATAGATTCAAGCTCTTCTTGATTGAAGCTTATAAATACTTGTAGCGAGTTCGTATGAAACAAATGGAAGTAGTTGAGTTTCACACAAGATGGTCACAACCCGTCTTATGTGCCATATGGAGTTAATTAACGAGAAATTATATGATTGTCATAAGCTTATGGTGCACATGTAATATCATAGCGTCACTACCTATGATGATTTTTCTTTTTTCTTTTTCATACATGCGATGTATGTGTCGCAGTCCGTGAATCCTCTTGTACTCGTGACACTTGTGAGTGAAGCTTGGAATTATTGAATGAAGAGCAATCGATGCAGAGAGGATGAATATAACTGGTCCGTGGGAGTGGCGTCAGGACAATTAGTACTAGGAGTTCTAGGATTAAACAATTATAGTACTTAGGAGCTCTGAAAATGGGGTTGGCCTCCCGTGCACAAACTGGTCGAGAGTTGATGCCGCTCTCCTAATGAGGCTATGGTAGGCCAAAACCAGTTATTGAACCTAAAGTAATCTCTATCTCGCTCGAAAGACTAGGCACCCAAGCAATGCTGGGGTGATACGATCTCGTATAAGAAAGCTATTCACCGTATGATTCCCCGGAACAACTAAAGAACGAAGGCTGACTTGGCTAATTTCACACGCCAGACGCCGGACAAGTCATTCTGCGGTCAAGGAACTGTTAGCCCGTGACATATGTATGAAAGAAGCGCGTTAAGTGCTGAATATGAGACTCAAGCAAGAGAACTAAAATATCTCAAATATATAATGAAAAAAATTACAACAAAAAATGAGCACTATTTTAAATCTAATGTCACGTCAAATATTTTAATTCATCTTGAACTTGAAGCATAGAGCGGGCCCCTGGCCCCCACCAACCCCCCCCCCCGCCTCCCCAAAAACTTCCCCCTCTCTCTCTCCTCTCTCTCTCTCCCCCTATATATGCACCTCTTCTGTCACTCCTTTCAGCTTAAGAAAAGAATTAAGAACACGAAACACTCCGGAGCAGAAACTTGTGGTACCTGTGAAACTTGCGGAACCATGCCTGCTGGGGCACTGGACAAGTCCGACTCGGATGTCCCACTCGACAAGAGCCTCCAGCTCATGCTCTCGGAAGACGAAATGCAACGGCACTGGAAGATGAGGTCCATCTACAGGGTCCCTCCCCACATCGCCGACCGCAACCGCGAGGCCTACTGGCCACAAGTTGTCTCCTTCGGTCCCTACCACCACGGCAAGGACCGCCTCCTCCCCATGGAGGAACACAAGCACCGCGTGCTCCGCCACTTCCTCAAGCGGTCCAGGAAGCCTATCAAGCGCTTCTTCGAGTCCCTGAGCGAGGTGGCGAGTGATCTCGTGGAGAGCTACGACGCGCTGGACCTGAAGTGGAAGGCAAGCAGCGGCAAGGGCGCAGCACGCCGGTTCCTGGAGCTGATGATCATTGACGGCTGCTTCATGCTCGAGATCCTGAGGTTCGCAGCCAACAAGGTGGACGACTACGCGTCCAACGACCCCATCTTCAGCTTCTACGGTATGATCTGCCAAGGGCCGTACCTTTGGTGGGATATGCTGATGCTGGAGAATCAGCTTCCAATACTAGTGCTGGATCGGCTGGTGGCTGTCGAGAGCGATGGCGAGAAGGTTACTTTCTTAGATTTCCGTCCATCGTAAGAGAGGCTGCTGCACCTACGCTAACCGCGGTACTATGTGCACGTAACAGTATATCTTGATGATCTCATGTAGGAGGGATCCACCGAATCCAATGCTCTGAACGCATTGGATGCACGGTTCAAGATCAACTGACAATTTCCTTACTAAATCTATCACCGCTATCGAAAACTTCAAGTTTTTCCCCTTTTACGCTATTAGTATCGATACGACCTCAATCTCGGATGCAATGTACTGACTCTACTCCAACAACACAGGACTACGAATTCGTCAACAAGCTCATCCTCGAGTTCTGCACCCGCGGCACGCACATCACCACGTTGGGCAAATGCCTGCACGTCCTAGACGTCTTGAGGAAGAGCATGCTGAGGGAGCCCGAGAAGAAGAACGAGGTGGGGAGGAATTTCCGTCCAGAGACTTTACGATTGGCCTCGGCCACCGAGCTCAGCGAGCATGGGATCCAGTTCAAGAGAAGCAAGACCGACAGCCTCAATGACATCTCCTTTGCGGGCGGGGTCCTGACGCTCCCCCAGATCTGGGTGGGTGAGGACACCAAGTCCACGTTCCTCAACCTCACGGCGTTCGAGCGCCCCCCTGCCATGGCTGGGATTGAGGTCACGTCCTACATCTACTGCATGGACTGCATAATCAGCAACAGGCAGGACGTCACGCTGCTCCGCGACCAGGGCATCATCCTGAATTTCATGGAGAGCGATGAGGCGGTAGCCAAGATGTTCAACTCCCTAGGCAAGGATGTGATCTTCGACCCCCAATGCAGCCTCGTTGATGTGTTCGAGAAGGTCAACAAGTACTACAACAAGCGATGGAACATGTGGAGGGCTAATCTCATCCACACCTACTTCAGGAATCCTTGGGTTACATTGTCTGTCATTGCTGCCGTCTTCCTCTTTGCGCTCACCGTAATTCAGACTGTATATTCCGTGCTCGGCTACCACAAATGAACCCTTTGGCTCTCAGTACAAAATAATATACTCTCTTTTCCACTTTACTTTGGTTTTTCTGCCGATGACTGATGCTCGATCGTCATCTCTTGATCGGTTGCTGATTGTTGTTATGAATGATTTTCCTCCTGCTTTCAGTCATGTTCATATCCTTCTTTAAATGTTTTGAATAATGAACATTTTTTTTAACATTATCAAATGATGATGATTCTCTTCGTTTCAGTCTCCTTCATGTTTCTCCTATGTGAATTGGGTAGGGTGAAGGATGATCAAGTTTTAGGCAATTAAATTCTTCCATTGCTCCATTCCTTCTTGATTAAAACTGTTGCAGTGAATTTAAGTGAGAAAACAAATACGGCCTTCAAAGTCATCTCTATATCCATTTGCTTCAAACATCCTAAAAGAATAAAGGTGTTTGATTGTTGATCTCAATGTATAATTTGTTAATGGATTTCCACTATATAAAGAAATTGCAAAGTATTACACTTTATAAGGAAACAATATAGTAATGGAAATAATAAATGAAAAATCCTTATATTACAAGAGCTGTCAATCCCTTGATTTTAATATATTCAAGAACCTATGTGTGATTTTGATTGATATTTCCATATTCTTCTCCCTTGATTGATAAATCAGTGCCTTAACTCCCCTTAAATTAGGAATGGGCAATCTCAAATTCTCAATTTGTGACATAAGTTTCTAAATTTCCTAGATAATGGCTTTGTGAAGAGACCAACAATTTATTGCACAAATAGAACATACTTAATCACAAGTGTTCCACAAGCCATTTTTTCTCACACATAATGATAACCTGATAACATGGAATCAATCAACATATAAAATGCACTGATATTATTGCAAAAGAATGTTGGTGGACTTGTGAGATGAATACCTAAATCTTTTTAAATTAAAGATATCCAAGTAATCTCTATAATTGTCAATGCCATTGCACGATGCTCTACCTCGACACTAGATCAAGCAACCATTTGTTGCTTCTTAGCACTTCATGATATACAATTACTACAAGTACAAAATCCCATAGTCAATTGCCAAGTGAAGTAGAACTTTGCCCAATATACATCACAAAAGGCATACAACTCTATAGTTGACTTGGACAAGATTTGCATTTCTTGATCTATTGTGCTATTGACATAGTGCAAAATGTGCTTCACAATTTGAAAATAAGTCACGATAGTCTAGTGCATGAATTGACAGATAAAGTTGACTATATATGAAATATCCGACCGTGTGACGGTGACATTTTGAAGAGCTCCGACAATACTTTCATATAGCATGGGATTCGAAAATAATTTTACATTTGAGCTATAGTAAGAGCGAGTGGCTATAGGCATGAAAACTGGCTTGCAGTCTTCCATCTGAGCACGTTTAAGAATTGACAAAGCATATTGTTGCTGGCACAAATAAAGACCACAAAAAAATATTATAAGCTCCACAACCAAAAAGTAATGTAACGGCCCTATATCCTTCATTGCAAATTCACTACTCAATGTAGAAATAAATCCATCGAGCAAGTTTGGGTCATTATCGATGACAATCATTTCATCTACGTATAATAGTAGAGCTAGAATACCTTCATATGATTTTTGAATGGATAACGAAAGATTTACAATGCTGCAAAAGAAACCAAATGCTAAAGTAAACGAGCTAAATTGATCAAATCATGCTATTGATGCTTGCTTGAGGCCACACGAAGCTCTCTCAAGTTTGGAAACATAAGACGGTGTTTTTCATCCTCAGAACAAGGTGGTTGCTCCATTATAAACAGGTTATGACAAATATAAATATCTTTATTAAAAATAAAAATAAAAGCAACAAATGGGGAGTAGATTAAAAAATAAAAAATGAAAGCCCACTTGCATCAATTCTACAATTTCACTACTCTCCCTCCTACACATCCAAAAAGACCCCTTTTCATCTAATTTTATAGAAATATGAAACAAGTTCTTTATTGGAACCTCAAAAAAATATGCATCGACGGGAAAAAAATAAAAAGAAAGAATAGAAAGAATAAATGTTCATATGCTCACAATGCTAATTTATAATAGTACGATGTATTACATAACGGGATGAGATGCCCGTACTTTTTACGTTCCTACATTGAGTTATGCAATATCAATTTTGCAGACTCTAATCATCAAATTGATTTGGGAAGCCTGTGTTTGTCATATTTGGTGCATTGGGACCTATAAACTGCAAAATGACTCGTCTGTAGTTAATTCTCAGTCTGTTCAATGGATGTTAAGGCTACTGTTAAACCTGAATCTTGGTCTTCGCCCGTTTTGTCTAATCGTACCACCCGGTAATAACCACAGAGCTGTCTGCACAATGTAGGGATTTTTTGATATTCATTCTAGACATTCCATTGCCATTAGCACATCTCAAGTGATCCCCATTACATGCAAGGCAACCCCTTCATCATCTCATGCCGACTCCTGAAGCCTGTAGTTGTTTGGGAATCATTTTCGACAGGCAAGAGGACAAAGGGTCTCCTTCTGTCTCGCCCCGTCGTTGCTGTTGAGGAACATACCAAGAATACATGTAGCTGGGACCAACATCAGTCTCTACACAGACTCGAGACAAGGGAAAAAAGCAAGAACGGGACACGTGAGTAGAATGCCATTTGAAGTGCCTTGTGCGGGTGAGATTTAGGGACATGAGGCAAGTTTTGCTGAGCTCGGATTAGAGACAACCAGGCTACATAGCCCCCAGGGATGCCCAAGAGACTCACAGAAAAAAGCCTGTCCCTTAAGAACCGCAAACAGCCTCCAGCAACAATTTATAAAGTACAGAATCCGCACTCGCTGCACAATCGAACCAAAGCAAATATGGCAAGTTTATCAACCTCCCCAACATCATTTGGTCAGGAAATCATATGCCACGATGTCAGATCAAATTATTTATCGACAGATTCAACCACCTTTTCTAATGCCAAAGAGCTGCACAATCTGAAGATTGAAAATACGAGTGACTTGGTTGACATGAAGGATCCACAGAAATATGCAAGTTCATCAATACACATGCTCACTTTCACAAAGGAACTCATGGCAAAACTGCCCAGAGCTTCACTTATCAGATTTCAAATGACATGTTAAAGGTAAATAAAGAAAGAAGATTCACCTCCAGAGAATAGTAGCTCCACCACAGTCACAGAGCACCCGGCATTAGGGATCACAAGGTCAATTTTTTTCCCCTCGAAATGGCTGACAAAGGAACCCAGAGTACTCAGCAATCCACCACTTTCGCCACAAGACGATTGGATTGTAAAGCCAAGTTGTATAAGCTAGCCCAACAAGGTCCCTCTGCTGTTAAGTATTGACCAGCAGCTGACTTGGTTGGAGAGCAAGGCTAAAAGGATGGATTACAAAGAAATACAAAATTCCTGGAAGCCAGTCCACAAGGAGAAGAGCTTCTTACGAGATCACAATTGGGGGGGAGCTCACTCGTCCATATTCTCTTCTCCGTCGGCTTCCGCCTCATCATCCTCCCTCCTGAGCTGACCACATACATTACACTCCATTACATCAGAAGGAGCTCCATCCGATGGAGGCAGAGGAGCCATTGTCCCCCCGCAGTTTTTCCTGTTGCACATATACCTGATGAAGAAATACGCATGGGGAAGTCAGTCTCTTTCTCCTCTGCCATACCCACCTCCGACCCGCTCATTTGTTCATCGGCGTCCTCATCCATCCCTTCACCATCACCATCGTTGTCTTCCCCGATATCATCATGCTCATTCTCATCATCGGACCAATTGGCCTCGACCTTGCACCGATCGCAGTCACAGGTGAACTCGTAGTCTTCCAACAGCCTTCTCTGCCTATTCGCATAATTCAAGTTGACAGGAAAATAACTCAAGCAGATCTCCCTTCCTTGAGGAACATCGTGGATCATCCGCACGATTATATCAGTATTACCATCAGAAGCAGAGTCTACATAGTCAAATCTACAAGCATTTGGTAGGCAATCGTGGTTGAAGAAAGAAGCTCTTGGATAAATACCGTAAGCCCTCACCGATCGCTCCCCATCCACTTCGCCCCCATCCCGCGATGAAACCGGCTCCATCAAACCGAAAGCGTTGAGCTTGTCCTTCGACAGCAAGGCGACGATCATTTCAAGAGAGAACCCCTGAGCAAAAGGCGAAGCCGGAGGAGGGGGAGGACAGACCGAGGAGAGCAGCGAATGCAGGAACCGCGCGGCCGCGACGGTGTCGTCGGCGTGCGCCTCTCGGCCCTGGAGAGAGAGCAGCAGCTGGAAATTGGAAGGAGAGACGGCCGCAAGATTGCAAGCGGCGATGAGGAACCGAGCCTGGATATGGCGCTCGACAGGCTGACCGTCGAGCAGAGGGCAAGCGGCGAGGCGAGACAACGCTTGGCAGACCCAGGGGTGTGCGACGTCGCCGCGGCGGCGGAGAGGCAGCCGGGGCCGCAGAACGCGTGGCGAGCGCACCCAGGACAGGGGACGGCCGGCGGGGAGGAGGACAGAGGCAAGATTCTGAAGCAGTGGCCGCAGTAACAAGCGGCTGAAGAAGAAGAGGAGGAAGAAGAAGGAGGCGGTTGTTTGGTGAAGGGAAGAACGGAGTAGAGGAGGATGGGAGAGTCCCTCAGGACGATCTGGCCGCCACGAAGCGGCCGAGCCGCCACCAGGGCCCGCCCTCTGCCGTCGATCTCGGCGAGGTTCAGGAGCGGAGCTGCGTCGCCCGCCATTTCCAGAGGTTCGAGCAAGCTTTAGGGTTCCTTCCGGGTCAAGTGCCCGCGAAATTCTTTTTTTATTTCTTTTGCCGGCCCAAGAAAAATGGCAAATCACAAATGTGAACTTTTCTTTTCGGTCCCTCGCGGCTCGCGCGCCTCGCTTAATATGAATTAAACTAAATTGAGGGGCCAAAAGGGAAATTGAATAAAATCAATTTGTTTGAATATTTTTTTTCTCAAAAAAAAATATCATTCATTTGTCGTGTGAGGAACATAGAAGGTTGCAAGCAAAGCAAATTAGAGAAGGGCTACAAAACAAAACCCAAAAAATACAAGAGCACGGTATTATAAGCACTCTTTCATAAATTAATATAAAAATTGGGTTTGTCACAATGGCCGATCACCGTAATAATGGGCATATGCTGAAATCTTTTTCTCCAGAAATTAATTTAGCTTCCTTGACACAATCACCCTACAGAAATAACAACAATAATATGTGAGCCATCACAAATCAAACGCCTCTAAGAATTTATCATATTTAGATTAGATTGAGAAAAAAAAGCTCGTGAATTTAAATTTATGCCTAGATCGGGATAATAGAGTTTGGAAGCTAAGGAACCACATCCTGAGCATATTGCTGGGTGGATTGGTAACAAATTTCTCACAAATTTATCAGCTACAAGCAGATTTTATTCACCACAATGAGGAAGAAAAAAAAAAAAAGTTAACAGCAATGAGCAAAAGATGATGCCAAACAAGTTGAAAAAATACTGCCAGATTAGATCAAGAGGAAAAAAAAAAGGAAATTAAGGCCTAGAGGAGAAAAGCATAGCAAAGCAGGCTAAAGCTGAGAGCTTGCATGTGAAATTTATTTGGGAGATAAAAGTCACTGACGGAGAGATTAGGGTTGCATCTGTTTGAATCATTTAGGGTGGGTTTTATTCGTGGAAAATAAATAATTTAAAATATTTTTCGAAAAGTCGATCATTGTAATATTTATAAAAATGAATGAATGGAAAAAAATTTCATTGTTTAGGAGAATACTCGGACATAAATTATATTTTATCAATTAATTATTTCAAGCTCGACAAATATAAACTAATCATTTCAAGCGGAATCATTTTCTTAAAAATATTTTTAAATCATTCATTTTTCGGGAAAATAACATAGCCTAAGTTTAGTTCGATTAAAACATATTCATTATCATCATAGGCGAGATAAATCTTATTGAATTACTTTCATTAATTAATCATTTCCTCGTTGGATTTTGGATTAGATATGTGACACTGCAAATAGAGGCAAAATATGAATTATTTTGAATAGGCAAGAGATGACTTTCTATGTTTGAATTCGTGGATTTTTTCAATCAAGTTTTTAAACTTTTAGTGTGTGTCTATTCAAATTATCAACCTCGCATGACTTTTCTAATCAAGTACACTAAATCTAATTATTTGAAATCGGTGTACTATCTCGAGTGAGAGTTTGACAAGAATAAATTATTTGGAACTGTTTATTATTTGCTAATTCGTGAGATCACAAATTTTAGAAATGAAGGTTGCAATTAGACCTCGAGCAATGAAAATTCTCGACATAAACACTTTACTCGAGTTTTCAACTTCAAAATTCTTGTAAACACTTCATCGAACACGATAAACCCAATTAATCAAATCTCGAGTTGAGGAGATTTGATAGATTTGATTAGAAAATTTACAAATTTAGATACTTGATTAAATAAGAAAATTGAAAGATCCGATTTGAAATTAAATAAGAAAATACAAAGAATCGATTTGAAAACACGTATGTGCAAGTTGGTGGATTCAAAGTAAAATGTTATCGTTCTAATGTCATTTATGCATTAGACTCTTATAAGACATGGAAGGTCAAACTTCCATGAATTGAAAGTTTAATTTTCAAGAAATACCAAATCACAAGGTTGGTCATATAAAGTCCCCCCCACTCTATACGAAATGCTCAGCATGAAGTATTTAATTATTCAAAAAATTTCATGAATAGAGGACTTGTTAAGTGACAAATTACAAAAATTTTATAATGTCAAATTGGTCACCCTTCCGTATAGGAAGAGGAAAGTAAGGAGTGTGAATCCTCTACTTTCTCATAAAATGAGATGAGATCGATTTAATTTCGGGTATGGATTTTAACTTTCACATCCTACATAAGGTAAGACAAAAATTTAAAGTAAAAGTTAGAATAATAATATAGCATAACACACTAATTATGCTTGTATTATACATAATCGGTAATTTACTAGCCGATTAAAACATCCTAGTGTCCATGTTGTTTCACGACCAATGTTGAAAATGAACGGAGGAGTGGGGTCCAAATTATCGACCACGGATGAAGTTTGGGAACAAACCACATTCATCTTGCCCTCGTCGAGGCCGACGCTTCGACGCCCCAGATTAAGCAATTTAACGACATGCGTCGAAGCTCTACAAAGCCTATTCACGACAGGAATCGAACCCGTGATCAGATCTGCGACACCGGCTATCGTTTTGTCTCTTTCGACCATCCTCCGATATTTTTCTTTTTGGGGCGGGGGGGGACTCGTGTCAAACTAGGATTCTAATAGAGTCTTTGCGTCGTTACATCCTCGGATCGGCTGGTCTCCGGAGCCGGTCCATCTCATCTCTTACGCACGCGCCCTAACCATGGTTCGCTAACCGGGGTTAGGGTTTTCCACTATAAAAGCACCGGCTTCCTTCGCCCCCATTATTATAATCGGAACGCTCGAGAACGGAGGAAAAAAAAGTCGAAAAGAACACATTGTCCATCCTTCCTCCTCCTCTCGTGCCACCATCGTCCCGCGACCTCTCGTCCGCGTAAGTCCTCCCAGGTTATCCGCCTTCTCTATATAAATATCGTTTCTTTCTGTGCTGTGATTCTTCCGCGTTCTTTGGATTGATCTCGTTGTTCTGAATTCGTGCTCGTGGGGTTCGTAGAGTTTCGTGTTTCGTGTTCTGTCTTTCTATGTTGCGTGAGGGTGGCAGCGAGCCCGTGTTTTGTTGTTTGATGATTTTGAGGATTGCCCATCTGGCTGTCTGTTTAGGGTTTTGTGGGTTCGTTCATGATCGATTGGGTCATTGGGTATTCACTGTCGATCTTCTTGTTCTGAATTCCTTCTCGTTGGAATCGTAGAGTTTCGTTTTTTGTGTTTTTTCTTTCTATGTTGCTTTAGGGTGGCAGCGAGCCCGTGTTTTGTTGTTTGATGATTTTGAGGATTGCCCATCATGCTGTCGGTTAGGGTTTTGTGGGTTCGTTCGTGATCAGTTGGGTCGTGGGGTATTCACTGTCGATCTTCTTGTTCTGAATTCTTGCTCGTTGGATTCGTGGAGTTTCGCGTTTCGCGTTTTGTCTTTCTATGTTGTGTGAGGGTGGCAGTGAGCCCGTGTTTTGTTGTTAGATGATTTTGAGGATTGCCCATCTTGTTGTTGGTTCAGGGTTTTGTGGGTTTGTTCCTGATTGATGGGGTCGTTGGGTATTCCGTGTCGATGGGGATGTTTTATGCCTGATGATGACAGTGATTTTCATATGATGAAAAATGATTCTTTTACCTGATGAACTTTTTTCCCATGGGAGAAGATCTGTAAATTTGGTGTGACTCACCAAGAAAGATGGGAAGATATCTGTTTGTTTGAGTCTGTTATGTTATGGTCATGCACCTATGTTTTGTTGCCGGGAATTCGGGTAGCCAGTTGTTTAGAATATGTTGTTTTTTCCCCGAATTTTCATGGGATAGTGCTTGTTGAGCTTTTGGGCGCCTGTTTTCTTCATGGTGTGTTTTAAGGTGTTAATCTATTGATGGTAAGATGGTTATGATTCTTCAGTCGTCTTGACTGGAGGAGTTGGTAGATTGGAAGATGTATGTTATGGGTTTGACGTCTTCAATGAATGTGTGGATTGGTTAAAAGTTGTTGGTTTTTACTGAATGATTGTGCTGGTTGTAGCAATGTAGTGCTTGGTTTTATGGAATAAAGGGATTGTTATTTTCAGGTCACTTGGATACTTTTGCTGTGAGCGTTTAAACGCAAGGATGGCTGATGGTCATGAGACTGACAAGAACATTGAGATATGGAAGATCAAGAAATTGATCAAGGCTTTGGAATCTGCAAGAGGCAATGGCACAAGCATGATTTCTCTGATCATGCCTCCTCGTGATCAAATCTCTCGAGTTACAAAAATGCTTGGCGATGAGTTTGGTACTGCATCGAACATCAAGAGCAGGGTGAATCGACAATCTGTGCTTGGCGCAATCACGTCTGCTCAGCAGAGGCTCAAGCTTTACAGTAAGGTTCCTCCTAATGGGCTTGTGCTATACACTGGCACAGTTGTCACTGAAGCTGGAAAGGAGAAGAAGGTGACCATTGATTTTGAGCCTTTCAGGCCCATCAATGCATCTCTGTACCTGTGTGACAACAAGTTCCATACTGAAGCTCTGAATGAACTCTTAGAATCTGATGATAAGTTTGGTTTCATTGTCATGGATGGTAATGGGACTCTCTTTGGGACTCTGAGTGGTAATACGAGGGAGGTGCTTCACAAATTCAGTGTGGACCTGCCGAAGAAGCATGGAAGAGGTGGGCAGTCAGCTCTTCGTTTTGCTCGTCTTCGAATGGAGAAGCGCCACAACTATGTGAGGAAGACGGCTGAGCTAGCCACGCAGTTTTTCATTAATCCATCGACTAGCCAGCCCAATGTTTCGGGACTTATACTGGCTGGATCAGCAGACTTCAAAACTGAGTTGAGTCAATCTGACATGTTCGATCCTCGTCTTCAGGCCAAAATACTGAATGTGGTCGATGTTTCTTATGGTGGTGAGAATGGTTTCAACCAGGCCATTGAGTTGTCTTCAGAGATATTGGCCAACGTGAAGTTCATTCAGGAAAAGCGCTTGATTGGTAAATACTTCGAGGAGATAAGCCAGGATACTGGAAAATACGTTTTTGGTGTGGATGACACGCTGAAAGTTCTGGAGATGGGTGCTGTTGAAATACTCATTGTATGGGAGAACCTGGATGTCAATAGGTTCACACTGAAAAACAGCACTACTGGTGAGATTATCATCAAGCACTTGAACAAAGAGCAAGAGCTTGATCAGAACAACTTCAGAGATCCTGCCAATGCAGCTGAGCTCGAGGTTCAAGAGAAAATGTCTCTCCTGGAGTGGTTTGCTAATGAATATAAGCGATTTGGTTGCTCACTTGAGTTTGTCACAAACAAGTCGCAGGAGGGATCCCAGTTCTGTAGAGGTTTTGGTGGGATTGGGGGGATCCTCCGCTACCAGCTTGATATTCGCTCATTTGATGAGTTCTCTGATGATGGTGAATTTTATGATGACTCTGAATAGCAATCAATAAACTCTCCCCACGGCTGGTGCAGGAGGATGGGGCGAATTGCCTGCACCAGTGCGCGAGCTCTCGCGCTATATGCTACTGCTTTGGCACTGCACGAAGGAAGATTTATGCGAACCCTAGCCAAGGTTCCCTGTCCCTTCCCTAAATTTTCTATTTGACCTCTCATTTTGCTCTGTTTGTGGACCCTTTCCTTTACTTTCTTTTCAGGCGTTTTGCATTCTAGTTAGTTCCTGTGTAATGGCTGCTAATGATATGCTTTTGTTCTAGGTGGGTGCATATTGCTTGGAGAGTGCGCGGACATTGCAATGGATCAAATCTGCTGCCTTCTATCAGAAGGAGAAGCATACACTCTATTGGATTAAGCTTAAGTCTGGACTGTAAGGGAGTACCTTGCTGATTCAGATGCTGCTGCTTGGGCGGACCTTATATGGTCTGTTTTTTTCTCTACTTCTGTTTCGCAATAAGCGATTAGCTTTTCTATCAACACAGTATGAACTTAAGAGTGGTCCCACTTGTTATAATAACTAGTTGTTGCTACTGTGGTTGTGTTCTGGTCTTACATGACCGCTTGTGATGGATTTTCATGTTATGCAGCTACTATCGTGAGTGGTGGAATTTTCAGGTCATGTTGCTACTATTACTAGTTTGTTTGCAGTTGGGGTTGAATATATTGTGTTGGTATATATGCTTGATAATCTGATTGTGTGGTTTGTATTGATTGTTTCTGTTATAGATAGATACCATCTAGACATGAACAATCTTGGTTCCATAAGTATGATGATTGATGGGCAAATAGCATCAGCTATAGGCAAGAGGGATTTGCCTTATCGAGGTTTTTGAATGCTCATCTATCAATGTTCTTGGTAAGGTGAGGAATCATAGGTGGGGTACTGTGACCTGGAGTTGCAAATCTCGTGATGTTGGGATAGTAAGCTTGTTGTCCCGAGTACAAGAGCACGACATAGCAGTTTGAAATTTGGCACGACAGGAACATGGGACGGACTTGATAGGCGGTGATCCATAATTGGTGCTTCTAGATTCTCATTTTGGTGGTCTACAGAGCGCATTGAGTCGTGGGTAGGTTCTTTAGACACTAGGACTTCCAATTTTTGAAGCCTTAAGTGGGTAGGTTCTTTAGACACTATGACTTCAATTTTTGAAGCCTTGAATGGATGTGTGTGGAATTAACCATATAATCGCGCGAGGATACTTCTCGATCAAACGTGGGTCGAGCCTAGATGGGACTTTATTGTAGTCCTCGAGATTAGGAGAAGCAGAAGCAAAAGCTGTACTGAGTACATTTTCTTGATCTAGAGCCTAGCAACAGATAGCACCCAAGCTCTGGCGGCATGACATGGTTAAGAAAGATTTACGAGGTTATCAATTGCTTAGCAAAATTTCCTGATTGGCAACGATGTATTACAATGTCTCTTGTTTATCTCTTTTTGAGAACCTAAGAGTCAGACTGAACCTGCGTTATTCTGTGTGACTTTGGTGCTCACTATGAAGAGCGGTGTGGCTCCGCTGCTCTTCAAAACCGAAAGATGCGTTAGCCGCTGCAGTTGCTAATATCTGGTTCTGGTGCAACCACCAGAGCTTGACTGAAATGTTGGCACAAACATCACCGCTTTAGGCGCGAAACAATACGAAGTCGAATCCTTATTTCAGTCCGTGCTTTCATGCTTTCGCCGATCCCTTCCGACCCGTGTCATCCATTTTCCTAACTGGAATAGCATCACCTTGCCGGTGACCTGCAGAGTCAGCCCGGAAGCTATCAACACTCCTCCCACCACCAACCATTTCAAGGCATTCACGTCTCTTCTCCGTGCATCCTTCGATTTCTCATCCTTGTGGACTTCCAAAGGAGGAGCTGGAGCCACCAACTGCCCGCACTCGGTGGTCACGCCTGCCAGGACCGCATAAGATGATCGAGGCGCGCCTCTGGCTCGAGCGAGATTGTAAGCCTGAACGGCGGCGTCCAATTTCTTCATGAGGCCCCACATTCCCGCCCTGGCACACATCTTAACTATCTCCTTCTGTAAGCCAATGTCCTCGTAGTGGAAGAAGATTACCTCTGATGCGGGCTGCTGCTGCCCCTGCCGGTTCCCTGATTCAACTGGAAGAAGTGTAGACATTGTCAGCATCCAAACCTCCCCGCATGTACGGCCCATGAGAGGATATCAGTGGTTATTGAATGAGGAATGGAGTACCCGGATTTATGCACCAACTAGAATAATAGAGCTCTACTCTTCGGGTATTTCTGCGATTCGGTAGAGACGGATATGTTATTCCCTGTATCGATAAAAACTTGTTTTAGTCTCCAGACAGACTTCGTCAATGGTAAAGATCCAACAGATGTTATGCACGTCGGTTCTTGGTTCGCCATCCTAAAGAAGCAAGAATGACATTCTTGCTTAGCTTTTCGGGGCGAGAGTTACAGGACTAAAATGCATTTGGACAACACAACAACTTGTCTCTCTACCAAAAGTGGCTCTGAGGAAGAACAGTTCTAGAATTCAAGCGAGCATTTTACCTTTGTCACGGAGTAGTAGCTGGATTCAGATTGCCAGGTCCGACGGATGATGACGTACTCTCGCTCGGTGCGGATCAGTGGTAACTGCACACCCAAATCTGGATATTAGCTCCTACAGGGATAGAGTTCTATTTACTAGCACAATGTACCTTTCTTATCCAGTGAACAACCATGGTTCCAGTTCGTGGGCAGACTTGTAAAGTCCTGCAGTAGACTAGCATCTTATCCCACTTGAGACGAAATTCGTCGTCCCAGAAGAAGTCCCTCAGTAAGTCAGGCGAGATGTTCATGAAAACCGTTCTGGTGCGATACTGTGTCGGGCCAACCTGAAATAAGAGCAATGACAACAATTCGGACGATGAAGGCGACTGTCGGGAGTGGCAGTGTGACACTATCAACCAGAATCCCTTTAAAAAAATAAATGGGGATAGAAGGAGAGCAGCTTCACGAAAACCTTCCTAGTTTCCCAGTTTTCGATCTGCATGAAAGAGTGATCTAGGGCTACAGCAATTGTGTCAGAGACCATGTATCCGATGTTTGCGAATGCAAAAACGATTGCTCAGTTTCCCAGTGCTGAATTACGCAGAAGGTCTAAGAAATCTACATGAACATGTAACTGCTTTCGAGAACTCAAGGCAAGGTAGGGCAGTTGGTCTGAAGATTGTCGTTTGACACGGTTCGTTGAGAGGATGAGTAGCAATGTAAGATGATCAGATTATTAGACAAGAAAGATGATGAACTTTACCGGTGGGTCTCTGCACCAAGCTTGGTATGTCAGGGTTGAAGTTGGTCTCTCCATCATCAGCCGCCATGGCGGACCGCCATCGGACTCCATTATGTAAGACATCAGTTCCTTAAGGTCAGTTTCGTCTAAGGCTGCGTCTGCAACATTGCTTCTTGAATCAGATACCATCGGGATAGAGCTATACAGCTACAGTAGGAGGAAAAAGTTGTGACCGTGACCGACAAAATATCGCAGGGACATACAACAAGGAATGAGAAAACTGTCCTCCCTACTTCCGATGACTGCAAAATTTCTCGCAATTTCTTCAATCAAATTGAGTGGAACACCTACTTGGCACATGGTCGGAGATGGCATCAGCGAGCATCTCTTGATGGTTTTGGACATTGTCAGGGTTGGACGAGCGGCAGAAAATTCTGTTCAGGACCAAACGGAGCTGACGAGGAGCGAAGGCAATCCCCACCCACAGAAGCCTCCCGCCAAAAATGCGCCGGAAGTGAATTCTCCATGGACTCCACATCCAAAGACAAGAGCAATGGTTATAATTTCTAGATGAGAGCAATCCAAGGAGAACAAACACAAACGCCAGTGCTAGAATTCGCCCCGAATACGCAACAGATAAAGCAGGAACGTCTTCCAGAGCGATCTTGCCAAACGAATCGTTAGCCATCTTTTCCAAACTTTTTTCAGCCTGCTGCAATATTGTCGTGGCTCCAGTTCACATTCTCCTGTGCCAAAGGAGCGCGCTCCTTGTGATGTCCCAGGAAGGAAGAAAGGAATGTTCTCGTCCCCACTCTGCTTTCTTTATTTGCGCTATGCTAACCAGCATTTTCCAAGGCGACAGGTTTCCTTCCACTTGTGCCTTTGTTTATTGGGAAGACCTTGTAAAAAACAATTCCTTTGTTTGATTCGTGGCGGTATGAGGGACAACGTCCAAACCCAGTTCTCATCTTGGACGAGAAACACGATGTACGATGTGGTTTCTTGATGAGTTCTTATCAAGTCGCCTTGATTAGTTCTTATCGTGCCACGTTAATCACACGACGTTTCTTGATTTCCAGGATTGGAATTCGAGTCAGTCTTACCTCCGAAACCAATTTGCTTGATTTCCAGGATTGGAATTCGAGTCAGTCTTACCTCCGAAACCAATTTGTTTCGGACATTCCATGCCGCCTATAAAGGTTACCACTGGTAATGACTGATGGCAGAAACAAACCGCACTGTGTATCAATATGTGAGTAAGTTGATCTAGTATAAAAGAAATTAAATTGTTATCTCTCGCTCACTTGCCATTCGCTATACAATTAATGTATTTCACTCAGTTCCGCTCACAAGTAGTAAAGCTAGAGCTATTTGCCCACTCTTCCAAGCAACTGATCTGGTCAGTTACATTTATCAGTCCAAATCCACGAGAAGCCAATAAAGCAAATTAGGCAATTCTGCTGGTACCTATTCATCTTCACAGCCCAAGGATCGCACCGCCGTTGTTTCCAAATTTACCAAAAGTAGAACAAACAAATGGACCTATGGAAGAGCCAGTGTTGGTACTACTTTTGTATAACAGAGAGAAATGTGATCGAGAGGATAGGTCCAATCGGTAAGGCATCAACTCATAGAAAGAGAGGAGAGAAAAGGGGGGGGGGGAGACGCTCTCTTCCTTTCCATAAGAACGGTACTTCTCCGAAAACAAAAGCTTAGGCAATTATCGTACACAAAAAAATATATATATTCATCTAAAATTCCTTAAACTACCAGAAAATGGCTCTATAGAGGTGAATATCTAATAGAGACGGAGGATTCATCCTACTGGCAAACTAGGAGAGATTAAAGTACAAATTAGATTCAGGTCTAACCAACAGATGAAAAGGGAAAACACGTTCGCCCCTGGCATAATTATACTTGCACAACATCCAGTACTCTGCCTGATCACTGGCTCTTTCCATCCCAAGGCTGATGACCAAGAACTGTCTGATAAACCAACCGCTTGGAACCTCCTATTCCTGAAAAAGAATGAAATAAAGACGCACTTAGTAATTGCGCTGCTGCAAGATAACTATGAGATCGAACCAAAATACGTGCAAGAACAAGCAGAGAGAATTGCAACAAAGAGGATTCCAACCCATCACCTAAATAATGAACGAACAAAGTATATATTGACAGGGGCGGTGCTAATGCTGCTTATGGTTTAGTGGGCAATCTACCCTCTGAAGCATCAAAATTAATGAGTTATACTTTCACCGTTGTATCGTTGACACATTGAAGAACTCAATTACAAAATTAACTCCAAAAACGGATATCATTCATCCAATGATAATTGTGAAAATATTTTTCTACACTGACAGTGGACCTAATAATAATCCAATTTTTATTGTCAAGTACACTTGTTGAACTCACTATGCTGAGCAGATACTTGAACTAATGATTGCCAAGTTAACTGTTTAGGACTCCAGGTGGCTCAAGCCTAATTGTCTTGCCAATATTCTATATTTTAGATATTTGTAGATAAATTATATACTTAACAATTTTGGTAGATACTCTGAGATGGTCCAAATACCTATTTAAATGGCAAAGTGAACTTTCAGTATTTTTGATCCTCAAGTTCGACTTTGAGATCAACCCAAGCACAAAATTTGTGTAGCTTTCCATTGTTGACTCAAACTTTAGTCGGGAATCAACTTCTAACTCCATGTAAGCTGAGTTTGAATACAAAATTATGGACTTGACTCAGCTTGATGATGTCTTGGTATGCCTACTATTTTGCACCCAGTCATTAGATGCTATACCTTAGCAAATGGGCCACAACAACTAGTTCATTTCAAATATATGCAATTTCAGTACTTGTAGTAGAAATTCAAATTTTGATGGGAAGAAAATGGCTGAGAATGTCATAACAAATGCTGAAAAGTCTTGATTTTGCCAAGAGCTGTCGCACAGGAAAGAGAAGAAGAGAGAGACAGGAATTCCAGATACAGGCAGCTATTCGCATACAAAGACATTTGAGTAATACCTGATCCATGGGCGCTGGTTCATTGTTTGTTTGCTCCTCTACATTCTTCTGTTCAACATCTGCTTCATCTTGATTAGTACAACTCATTTCTTCATCTCTTTCCTTGACACTTCCAGGCCCAGTAACATCCTCTGGTATTTTCAGATCCGCTGGAAGCTGGCCTGACTTCAGAGCCTGCTTATTCCAATAACAAGTGCTGCATTATACTAGACACAAAACAAAGGCATACATAATGGAAAGGTGCACAACTTTAATAAAGAAAAATCTAAGCACCTTTTCAAGTCTGGCAACCTCTTCAAGAGTCTGTGAATTCACTATGGCCGCCTGCAAGAGAGAACAAAAATCAAACTATGGAGAATCCCCAGCTAAATAAAAGAAGAACATGGTTCCTTTATGCAGAAGCCATTTTGATGGAACAAATCAACTATATAACTCAAGGTATAGTTGCATTTAACATTCGACATGGTAGCAAATGGACAATCATGAGCTCTTCAGAACAAATAATCCAGAGAACCGCTCTATTACAAACATCAGGGAATTCTCTAAAAAGTGTTCAAAATCATTCTCTCAAGTTTGAACTCTCCATAACAATACAACTAAGATTGCTCAGGAGGAATTCAGTAGTATATCTTCGGTGTGGATCTCCCTTTTCCTAATTGGGTCCTAAAGCTATCAACTTCTTATATAGGCCTCTCCAGTGCAATTTCCTCAATTTCCATTTGGGAATGTCAGAGTAAGTTCATGGGCCTCACTTTCACTTTTTGAAAAATTGATGATCAATTAATAGAATTCACAAGGATTAAACGTGG
Organism: Corymbia calophylla; assembly: GCA_014182845.1. NCBI lineage: Eukaryota > Viridiplantae > Streptophyta > Magnoliopsida > Myrtales > Myrtaceae > Corymbia > Corymbia calophylla. The sequence continues at coordinate 15,625,315 of CM024702.1, forward strand.
AAAAACTTCCAATTGAATTACTTTAGCTTTGTAAGTTACTCAGGATGCATCAATTTGTTAATAAAGAAATTTACTTCTTAACACAGAGAGATGGAAATTTACACTAGAAAGATGAATCAGAAAACCACGGACAAGCTCAGGGACCAACTTATAGCTCAAGGACCAAATTGATTCAAAGAGATAGGTTTATGGACCTAAAAAGACACTGGTGCTAAAACTCACCCTTCCATGTCTGGAAGATTCTTCTTACTGACTAGTCAGGGAAGTGTTAATCACTAATGCAAAAGAAGAAGAAATCAAATCTAACTGAAAGATAGCATATGAAAACATATCTAACCATAGATCCAATTTTTTCAAAGAGGTACTCCATCAGCAATTTCAAAGCACAAAACCAGTTAAAACACTCAACACAATTGACATATCTATCGCTCATCTTAAAGGGGAAAAAATAAATAAGATTGCACAAACCCTGGAACTTCATGCGAAGTAAAGGCAATACCTTTATAGCAATAATTTGCTCCGGTGTAGGGGCAACAACTTTCGGAGCCTGCTGTTCTTCGATGGGTTCAGAAACCTTTTGAACCTCTCCTGGTGTAAATGTCTTTGTTGATTCCTTTTTAGCTTCCTCTTCAACTTCTTTAGATGAAAATAGCTGTTCTGCTTCTAATCTCTCCTATCATCGAGGAAATTACTAATAAATCTACTATTTTCTTTTTGAAACTAGAAATATAAGAATTAAACTTAACTATCAGAATGAATAGAAGTAGAATCTTCACACCCTGGAAAAGGACAGATCAATGCAGTTGAAATTTTTATTTGAAACTAGAAATGCAATAATTAGGGATCAGTTTGTTTACACTTGAGCAAAAGTGAAACGTACTCTTTTCTCTCACGAATCTGAAATATTATTCAAATGCCAGAAAATTATAGAAAAGTTAAATGGGAATCTTCATGTCAATATTTGGTCATCTTGAAAATTTCAGAAGTTTCGGATTTAGAAAAAGTCAAGTTCATGAGGTGCAAGATTTAGGTTAAGCAAGAAACAAAAGGTAAAAATCAATCCACACAGGCTCTAAGACTTCCAATGCAACTAATAAAAAAGAACAATTTAATATCTAAAAGTAGACTATGAAACCATTGCTTTGGAGCAAAGAGGTATTTAAACTCTGGAAAAAGATAGATAAACCCAGAAGAAGACAAGGATAATGTATTTTATGGATGTTGTGTGGGAACAATGAACAATAGCAACCAAAGAAAAGCTAAAAATTCTCTCTGCTAATGTATAGACTCAAAATGATATTAAAGTAAAAAAAAGTTCAGCACAATACTTTCCAGTCAATGACCTAAAAAAGGCACTGGCAATTGGGCAAGGTGGGCAGGAAGACCATTTTGCACTGATGTTGAGAGTGAAAGAGGCCACGAGATAAGTTAATCAGCAATTAGATGGAAATAGATATATTTCTTCTGATATTCCCCTATAATGCAGAACATTATTAACAAACTGTACTTTAGATTCTTTCTGAGACTAGAAATACAGAAACAAATTGTGTTTTAGATTCTTGCTAAAAGAAATAGAACCATTACTTTGGGCTATCAAACCACAATTTAATTGAGTAGAATGTTTTGATCAAAAGTATTGAGCAGAGAGGCATTCAAACAGGAAAAGGACAGGTAAACATGGAGAGGAAGAAAAACTTATTTCAAGGAAGGATGTGCTGTTGAAACATGGAATAACAAAACCCACCAAATCACAGATAAAATTTCTCCCTGCTCTGTATAGACAGAAAATGATATGAAGAAAATATATATTCACCACAACGGTTCCCTGCAACAACCTAAACAAGGAACTCTAGCACTTGGGCCCTAAGCAATTAGGAGAGTAGAAGGATTGTTTTGTATTGATGCTGTGCATGAAAGAGAACGCCAAATTAGTTTATCAATGATTTTGCCATGAACATGGAACTTTGGCCTCTTTAGGGCTTCTCTGCCGTCTTTCTAGTGGTGAATACAAGCATTTAAGATGTTTGATCCACCCTGCTTTTTTTTTTTTTTAAATATTATTCTTTATCAGAGGAGTTCTTCCCCTTTTATTCTTTTGCAGTAATTGACCGACTAGACTGCCTGCATATAAGATTTCAACATGTAGATTTTAACCCTAATCACAGATGCACAGACCACTTAGTGAACTCCATTTGAAGGAATCCATAGTAACTGTACCCCATTAACTACCAAGAAAACATACCAATAATAAGGTATAATTTCATTAAGTTAGTTTGGAATGCAGTTTGAAAATTAATTTTAATTTGCCAGGAAACATGAGATGAGGCCGATTGGATGGTTTAAAGTCACCCCAAAGTCCATCCAAGCAGCTTCAGCTTCTAAGGCTCTGCGATGCTAAATCTATGTAAGACAAGAATGACTGAGGATAGAAGCATCAACAGAAAATGCTTTTTCGCTCTGGCAGGTAAAGCAATCAATCTATAACTATTATGCACTTCCAAACATGAAGAGAAAAGGCATGCCTGGAAAGAATACAAATTGTAAATGGTCAACAAACCTTGCTTTTTACTTTTCTGAAATCCAGCACCCGAAGCGATTTTAGTTTGTGAATCACATACAACCTATAATTGGGTTTCTTTGTGACATTATTATCCAACAAACTAAGATATTGGAGCCTTGGAAGGGATGCAAGAGGATCAATCTCAGCCAAGTTGACCAATCTGTTGTTTGTAAGAACCAGTGTGTGCAACTTCGGTAAGAACTCTGCCAAGGAAATGAAGAGGTAATGTGAACTTTTGGCTAAACAAGAGAGATGTAGAACAGTCATCTGATTGCCGTTATTACCTCCAATATTAGGGTTGATGCGAGTAATTCTATTGTTGTTTATAAGAAAAGTACCCAACCGGTTAAGGTATGGAAAGTTTTCCAGCTTAACGATCTCATTGTCGGACAAATCGATAGTGTCAAATTGATCCTGCACCAAATAAAAGCGTGAAGCTGCATTGCATAGGAAGAGCAAGATATGCCACATAGATTATTCGATTACATACATGAACATCCTAGTAATATAAAATTAAGAGAAAACCATGTAATGACAAATAGCAAACAATGAAAACTAATGGCTTTGTTTTACCGTAACACACCGAGTGAGAGAGAGAGAGAGAGAGAGAGATGATGAGAATCCCATTGTATGGACTAGCAAAAATTTACATCCTTGTGATGGAGGTAGAAATGCTCTAGGAACCAAAAATGTTACAAAAGAAAATCGTGTAGCTGGAAACTACAGGGTTCTGAGCAACAATTGACCAGATAATTAGCAGTATACCATCAAAAGCTCTCCAGTTGACGAAACAAACAACACATAAGGCCCATCAAACAACAGTGAAGGAGATGCTCTGAGTGTCAAGAGAGTTTCACTAACAATGCACCAGATTGTTATCAATGTGCGCATCTTGCAAATGCAGAGTTTAAATAAGAAACCAGATGGAAAAATCATTAGGCACTGCCGGCCTATGTTAGCCCATCTCACATGAGCCATTGTATCATGCAGGTCCCACGTGCTCCCGGCCTACGTTAGCCCATTCCACAAATCAAGCGGAACAGGCTAACATAAGCCAGAAGTACCCAAAAAATAACTCCACCAGATGCTTTCTCCAAGCATCACATGAATAGGTTCCCCAAGAACTCCACTCAAATAACACTAAATTCCCCTAAAATCTCGTGCTTGCACCTCACATCAGCAAAAAAAACATCAAAACCCCAATACCCCACGATCACACACGCATGGAAAACTCCTTTTCGCAGCATAAACAACGACCAGCCTCTTCATTGCGTTCAATAATTTATCACAAGACTCATAAATCGGCACCCATCAGGGCAGTCACGCAACTTTTCAGCACCCAAAACCCTAATTACAGAAAAAACAAGAGAACGAACCTCAGTGGCCCCCAAGTTCTCGATCACCGCAATCTTGTTACCTAAATACAGAAGAAACCACGAACAAAACCTCAGTCACCGGACCATCAAAAACATCCCCCGCTCGCACGAAGCCACCGGGGAAAGGGACGCTGGGGGAAGAAACAGTAGTATGCGGAGATACCTCGAAGGTCGAGCTCCCGCTCCTTGATGGCGTTGAAGAAGTGAGGGCTCTTCCAGATCAAGTCCGCCGTTAGTCTCACCATCTTCGCTTCCCTCGGCGAGGCTCCCCTCGAGCTCGACTTACAGCAGCTTCTCCTCCTCCTCCTCCTCCTCCTCGCGCGAATTTGTACTGCTACAAGGAGAGAAGGAAGGAAGTGAATGCGCTCGAAGAAGCAGAAGCTCGAGCAGCAGCAGCAATGGAGGGAACGGAAACAAACCCAGCTTTGGGTTTTTGACCTATTTCCGCCCCTGGGCCCGTCTTCTTAGCGGACGAATCGGGCCTTATATTGGGCCGGGCCGGGATCTGGCCTTGAGAGCTGTTCCTGTAGTTTGGTTTGGGTATGAGAAGAACTTCAATCCAAATCAAACCTTTAGCCCCACGTGATGTAATAGTTTAGTTCCTTAGTAAAATGAAGTGATAATAATGCTAATAATTCATCATTTTTACACTGTTTACTTTTCCATATTGATGCAAAAAATTCAAATCATTACAATAAAATAAAATCCTTACTATAAAATTCAAATGAACTGGTTTTATATTCCAAATAGAGAACAGCTAAAACAATTTAGCTATAAAAGAAAGAAATGGCTTTTGTGATTACTGTTTGTTTAGCATTATTTTTCACTAAAAGTATCAACTTTAGAATTGTAGTAGAAAATGGGTTCTAATTGGTACATCTTGTATTCACGAGATGTGTAATATTGGATTTAGGTATCTCTTTAGTAAATCAAGTCGTGCTCATCAAGTTTTCAATTAGGATTGAGCACAATCCCCTTTTGTAAGATCACCAAAGAAAATGTAACTAGTTAGTCAACATGCGCTTGGCGCAAACATATATTGGTAAATGCATTTTAAATATGTCTATTCTATTCTCTCTCAACTTGATATATAAACTAGGGAAAATGCCACGAAAAACCCTAAACTTTACCCCGTGTAACACATTTACCCTAAACTTTTTTTTGTGACACAAAAAACCCCAAACTTTGCTCCGTGTGACATATTTACCCTAAACTTTTTTTGTCTTCTAAAAACTCCTAAAATCTGCCACTTGTGACAATTTTACTCGAACTATATTGCTTATGACATGACAAATTTACCCAAAGTTTTTTGGGCGAAGGGCATTTTTATCATTTTCGTCATTTTCTATTTTTATTGAATGGAGGAAAGCGGCGTTGGAGTCAGGCGAGGGTCGCCTGGGTGGCCGGAGTCAGGCGAGGGCCGCCAGATTCGGCGAAGGGCCGCCCTCACCGAATCTGGCTTGGGCGGCCCTCGCCCTCGCCTGTGTCGCCCTCGACGGATCTGGCGAGGGTGACCTTCGCCTGAGTCGCAGGCCGGGCGAGGGCCGCCTAGGCCTGGGCCGCCCTCGCCGACTCCAACGCCGCTTCCTCCATTAAAAAAAAAAAAAATATAGAAAATGACGAAAATGCCCTTCACCAAAAACTTTGGGGTAAATTTGTCATAAGTAATATAATTCAGCAGATAATTGTCACAAAGTGGCATAGCTTTGATTTTTTGACAAAAAAATTTAGGGTAAAATGTGTCACACTGGCAAAAAATTTAGGGTAAATGTGTCACACACAGGCAAAGTTTGGGGTTTTTGTATTACAAAAAAAAGTTTAGGGTAAATGTGTCACATAGGGTAAAGTTCAGGGTTTTTCGTGGCATTTTCCCTATAAACTAACGAGGATGGTAGTTATAGTTTTCAAAATATGAGTATGATTATTTTGATACGAGAAGTAAAGTTGAAGATGATATTGTAATTTTCCTTTTATATGGATAGCTTGTTTCAAGAAGAGATCGGAATTATCACGTGAAAAATGAGAAATTATTATTATGACCATCGTCAATATAAGAAAAGTACTAACACATTTTTTTTAAGGATGGGTGCCATATATATTTAGAATTAGTTTTGTAAGTGAATTCTCCTGTATGCCAATCATCTAAGGTTGAGTGCGTAAGTTATCTTTTACAATAACAACAGACCTAATAAAGGAAATGAAAAAATTACCCCCCCTTCTTCCCCCGGAGTGGCCTCCTTTTCGAAAAGACCCCTGCACTTGACATACGTCGTCGTGTGTAGGGGTTCATGTGAGACAAATTCAAATAGATGGGGTCATTTGCGAAACATAATTCCACTTCAGTGACTCAATTGAAAATTTACTTGCAGGAGGGAGTAGGTAGGTAGCCAGTGCAGCGAGCAAGCTACCGCGCCAACTGTCCCCATGACTCCACTTACCCCAGGGCCGTCTTCCCTCCCCACACACGAACACCGTCTCCGTCGCGTCGAACCGATCACTCTCTCGCCGTCGCCACCTCCGCCGCCGTCGCCGCCGCTCCAATGGCACTGCGGATCAGCTCCTCCGCCCTCCTCCCGAAGAGCTTGCCATCTCCGCCCCCTCCCGGAACCGCCGGAGCCGACGGCGGCTCCTCCGCGAGGCCGGCCTCCCTCCTCGGACTAAGGCCGCGCGGGCCAGCCAGCCTCCGCCTCCACGGCATCGTCTGCGCGGGCGGCAACAGCAACTCCACGAACTGTAGCGGCGGCGCCGGCGCCAGCAAGAAGAAAGGATCGGTGCCGAGCTCCAACTACGTGGTGCCGCTGGACAAGTCGGTGCCCGCGTCCTACTCCTCGTGCATAACCCGCCCTCTCGCCGAGATCCTCCGGGACCTCAACAAGAAGATCCCTGACAACATCATCAAGTCGCTCCCGAATGCTCTCGATGGCGATCCCGATCACGACCCCGATCAGACCTCCAATTACATTCCATGGTAGTCTTGTCCTTCATCTAGCATCGAGATGGTTCGCCATGTCGATAGCGTGCTTATATATCCGATCATGGAACATTGATCTGGTCTGGTCTGATTCTTTTTTCCCTTCGGATGATTTTCGATTCTGTCTTTTAGGTACCATGCGAACCGGATGCTAAGCTTCTATGCCCCCGGTATCTTCAATGCCTGAGCTCTCTCTCTCTTTCTCTGAAAATTGATGAATTTCTGTTTTCTGTGTTATAAGAGTGTTGCATGAGCCTGCATTGCGCGATTGATTGCCTCTCTTTGCTTGTTGATTTGAACTCTCTGGTTTCTGCTCGCGGTCTCTCAAGTTCGATCCAAAGAAATGTTGATGCTTCATTGCAAACCTTTGGCTTGTTGAAAAATTGCTTCTTGCTTCCTGATTATGATCGTAAGCTGTGCATATGATCCCATCCTCTGTGTTGAAGCTCTTGCATTTTGATCGACGCATATCAGCCACAATGCATTCTAAAATTAACTTCCAAAATCCTTATTGTTTATTCCATTGACTGGGTTATTAGTTTCTTCGCTGTTAAGAATTCAAAGAGGCCTTGCCAGTTATTCTTATGGTCGGTATTGTTTAGCACTTTCAAATCATCTAAGACAAACGATCTGATTTGATGGAAGCATTCAGTATTATTGGAACAGTTAGTCAGCAAGCATGTTCGCTAATCAGCTAGAACCATCAATAGACTTTATTTGGATATGAACGAGGCCTACGTCTGAATTAATCTCTCATCGCATTGTCGATAGTTCTATGGCACTGCATTTTACTCCTTGTTGACTATTCTCTTGATTTGATGCCTGCATGAAATGGAAACATGAGTTTCTGTGTGTTACTTCAGATACTCACTAATTGTTTCCACAGGATGGTGTGGAGAAATACGTGATGTTATATTCTCGGACAATGGAAGTGTAACCGTGGTGTATCGGGTCACAGTACGAGGATCGGATGGAGAGGTGGGCTCTTTCTTTACAATATGCACACGTGGCTTGCATATCCTGCAATTTGTCTGTCGTGCAAGTTTGCGTGTGCTGTTCCCTCAATCAATATGGGATTCCATACTCTTGTTCATTTCCAATCATGACTATTGCTAGCGTAATCTAAGAAAAATCAAATTGCAGTATTATTTGATTTAGCAACACCTTCTTGTGTGTGGATGATTTAGCCTTTGACCTGATATCACTGCCTACTGAGTTTTAGGATTGGTTTATTATGAAATATGGATGTAGTGTATGCACGAGCAACCTCAATTACTGTGTCTCACAAATGGTAGAAATAAATGTATCTAATAGAGAGAAGAAGTGCTTGACAAATATATTGTGGTCCTCTGGTTATATTAACCCTTTCATGACCGATTTGAATATGTTTTACTGGAGGTACATGTGGTAAATACCACACATGGAGGCATACGGTATATCAGACAATCTGATTATTACATCGTGCTTATCAGTGGTTCGTGATTGGCACAAGGTAGAGACTAGTAACTAAGGAGAAAGATTTTGGACAAATTGTTATGAACAGTAGGTATAATGCAAAATGTGGGTCAAAATCTCCAAGAAGTGCTGCACTTTTTATTAGAGGAAGGACAACTAAAGGTTACGACTGACTGATGTTAATTTTAGCAACAAAAAGAAAGAAACATAAATATTATGCACATCCGAGTGAAAGTTGCAATTCTACAGTGTTCTTGATTCTTTTGTTCTGTAGTCCATTATGCTTGAACCAAATTAAGCCTAGTGATATCTGTCATCACAATAAAGTCTCCAGACATCTTGAGAGAACAAGAAGTCTAAAGATAAAGATGCATTTGTTTGGTCAAAAAGGATGAGTAGTATCTGGAGGTGTTGTAGTTTCGTGTGAATTGGCCTCAAGGGGGCTTTGGCAGTGCTCCTGGTTTTTAATTCTTGTTCTCGTCATCTACGTGCTCAAATCAGAAAACTGAATCAGCTTGAGGTTTTACACTTTTTCTTGTGTGATATGTCATCCATATCGGTGAGGCACCAGTGATATCAAATAGCATGAGGTCATACGGTCCTGAATGTTGGGAAAACCACCATATGCATACAGCAAAATATCAGGTGGACGTGAGAATCATTATATATGCCATGGCACAATTTCAAATTACTAGTTCTGTTGTAAAATGAATTGGTTGACCATACCTATGTCATCCATCCACAGCTGTAACTGACCCTACTTCTAACAGGCGCATCGGGAGGCAACTGGGACAGTGTCACCTGCTGATGGTCACGATGCAGATCCAGTTGCTGCAGCAGAGGAAATAGCTTTCTGCAAAGCATGTGCTCGATTTGGTCTTGGTTTGTATTTGTACCATGAAGTGTAGACGTTAGAGATCATACATGGATCTACCCTGCTTACTCAACCGAGAAGAAGGGTGGTGCCAATGCAAATAAACGAGCGCTGTCACTCCATATAGGCATATGAATGTAGCTTTGGATTGCGATATACTGAGTCGAATATTGATTTGTTGATTATGTCGTTTCAATTCACAAAGATGAGCATATTCAGTTTAAATTGACCTATAGAACTGCAAAAAAACTTGAAGGAAGTATTGGGAAGGTCTTGTTCTGACCAACCTTCACTTTACCTCACCCATTCTTTTTCAGTCCATGCATTCCACCCACCCTTTTGTTCTTAAGCAGACAAGAACGCTGCCTCCAACATCCACTGAATGATTCAGGCTAACAAGAAGCATAGCCCATACATATTAGGCACAAGAGAGGCAAAACCCGATCGAGTCAGCGATAATTTGCAAGCGATAATTTGAAAAAGGAGAGGCGCCCAATAAAAACAATTTAGTTTTCACAAGATCATCATTGAGATTGATTCTAAAGTCATTATAGATTTTATTAGTCTAGAGCTCATGATTGAGATTGATTCTAAAGTCATTATAGATTTTATTAGTCTAGAGCTCATGATTGATAATGTTGCCTCACTTTACTTATAGATATCATAAGACCGTTAAGCTCTTATTTTAAGTTCAAAGCAATATTATAACTCTTGAAAAGAAAATCGCCCTACTGTATGGCTCGCTAATCTCAGCACTGAAAGCACTTGGACACCCATTCTTTTCATTTAATCATAGAAAATTACTTCATGTTTTATTAAGTGATAAAGTATGGATAGTAAATTCTTGACATTAATTTTTGTTTTCGGCTTCAACCCTTTTTCACACGTGCATGCAAGTCCTCAATTTCCAGCTACAAATGTTGAATAATTAGAATGACAATGATGGCAAGGAAATTTACTTGAATTTTCATTTCATTTTTCTTCGACCAGTTGAAGATAAGGGAACAAAAAAATTATTCAAGAGGCATGCGCTATGACTTTCGAATAAGCCACTTCATTTCGATGATGTTCGTTGAATTTAGCGAGGGAGAGAGATTGGGGTTGGAAATTAGGGAATGTGAAATTTTCGCTATAAGAAGATTGGGTGGAGATTAGTCCTTGGTGGCAATGAATGAAATTCTAGAAAAGTCAGGTGATAGGTATCCTTCCTAGCAGTGTGTTTACTGTTGACCAAGGTTGACTGCTCACGTGCCAAAAGTTATTCCACCTCTCTCTCTCTCTCTCCCAAAAGTCTCACTGGCACATTGAAAATAATTAAGTGATATTTCGAATTTGTTGTGTAGTTTGCAGGAATTATCATGTTCTTATAATTAGTGATTAGCCTAATTTGTATTTCTTTATAATGAAAAGGTGGAGAGGAGTGATCACCTCTAGTTGATGGGAAAATAATACAAATGATCTCCGAACTTCCTTAACGCAACGTCATCCTTAAACTTTTAATTTATTTAATGTAATTCACGAACTATTAGTACATATTCAATATAATTTCTAAATTATATAAGAATATTTAATACCGTCATGTTGCTAACGCAATTTAATGGAATCTATTGGTCGGGCATCCAATTTGTTAAGTTTGAGTAGAGGACAACAAAAAGAGGATCCACATAAAATATTCATCTTAAATTGAGATATAATAATTCATGTCATCATATGTCAATGGCCTAATTTTTTTTTCCTCTCTAAAGTAGTGGATAAAAAGATAGACATATCAACTCGTCATTAGTTAAAAATCCAACTTAACATATAATAATACACGTAAATAACCTCCAATTTATCGTTTAAGCAAATGGAAGTACTACATTGAATATTTATTAATAGTTCATAGATCATATCGAATAAATTAAAAATTTAGGGATGATACTATACGTTAGGCCAAAGTCCGGGCACCATTATGTCATTTTGCATTATCAATTATCATGACTTGCAGCATCATTCCTTCCTAGAAAACCATGGGCCATCGGTGCTAGTTTGAACTTTACCGACAGTTATTTCAACGATAGAGACCGAAATCCTCCCAATTACTCGAATCGACATTTTGGTCTGATCATCGCCGGCTTCCCTGTTTCTCCTGATCTTCTCGTTCCGTTTCAGCAAAATGAGTGGAGGTGCGTGCCATCATCTCCGATTTCATCCCCGCCAGCCGGTCCCGCAGATTGACCGCTGATTCCCTATGGCCCGATCTGAAGAAATCCTCGGGCGAGGACTCGGAGAGGCATGCCGTATCGGGAGCTGTCGTCGCGGGGCACGGTGGTTCCGAGGCTGATTTCAAGGACGAACCGGACGTCGAAGACGATGAGGTGGATGTTGATGCCGAGCCCTTCGCCTACTCTGCTGCTGCTCCCGAGACTCGGCGCCATAATGGTAATGCAATCGCCGCGACTCCCTATCGCTCCGACCCCGAGCTGATCGTCTGTTGCGTGTGTTATAGTTCTAAGCCTACTACTAATATGATCTTTCGGGGTTCTTGGTTTGGTAATTGTACATCGATCTCCATGATTGTTTACTGCATTTTGCAAGGGTTCGTAGTCGTGATTTGAAATAAGAAAGATATTAGATAATATCGAATTTTCTTATTTTCTTCATTGCGTAACACGGCCGTATAAACCAAATACTAATTATGATTGTGCTTCTTCAAGTTTATATTAACTTTCAAACCCTTAAATCATCTTATTTTTTGGTGCACACTTTTTTTACCAAGTATAGTGAAAATTTCTAGCTCTTGATAGCTTACCTTTTTGGATTAATACCATGAAAAATTCTAAACTGTTATAATTGCGATAAATTTAACCCATATTTAAATTTTGGGCCACAAAAAATCCTATAGTTGTACACATATGATAAATTTATCCCAAACTAATTTTTGGATCATCAAAAACCTCAAACTATTGTACCTATGACAAATTTATCCCAAATTGATATGGATTTTCATGTGGCATTATCATCATATGTTATCTAATTTAGCAATTCAAAATAAAATTTGACGGAAGTTGACAAAAGATAAATATATTATGAGTATAGCGATTTATGAATTTTAGTGATCAAAAAATTAATTTGAGATAAAATTAATTTAGAAAAAAATGTACTAATTTGGGGTTTTTGGTGATCTAAAAATTAATTTAGAATAAATTTATCATAAGTGTACCAATTCAAGATTTTTCGTAGTATTAATCATATTTTTCCCCCTTATTTTACTCTTTTGACTATCTTGCTCCGCTCCTCATTATACCGATCACGAACAACCGTCGGATTGGTCAAATAAAGACTATTGGTCAACAAAAGCAACCGCATGCGACGAGGCGGACTCAGTGGTGCCCCGACTTGCGCTGTCCCCTAAATGAGAAAAGTAAAATAGAAATTATATTTCAGTAACGTGAATGTGCAGGGCACGAGCTCAACCCGTCTATTCAATCTGCTGAATTTTTTTTATATATATATATAAAATAACATGCCATTTTTTTCATTTTCCGATTTTTTTAATTAATCGACCACCCCGATGCTTGAGATTACTTTAATTTGGACCATAATAACACGAGCGACATTGGTTGCATTCAAATTAAGCATGTAATAACTTGATAAACCTTTCAAAGTTAATATGTCGAATATGGATTTCAATCTTATTAAAATATTCGCTCTTTTGAATCGTGAATTTTATTTTCCATACATAAAATATAATTCTAATTAATGAAAACGATATAAAAGGAACCACTAAGCATAAAAAAATAATAATAATGGAGTCTGGGTCTATTTTTAACCTCTCGAGCATAGAAAGTATTATCACCTCAAACTGCAAGACAAATAAAATCATAAACCTTATTGTAAAGTAATTTTATGCAAGACAAAGTGAAATCATAGGCCTCGTTGTAAAATGAAGTTCTCGTAAATCCCTTAATGAGAATAAGCGATCAGAGAAGGTGGATTTGATTGGGCAAGCCAAAACTATAATAATATTTCTCTTAGGCCAGGTCATGCACTTTAACCCCAATTCGGGTGCAAACTTATTTTTCATCCTGTATTTTATTTATCTCATTAAAAATCACAAACTTTCAATTAGTACCTACATCTAGCTCCTCGAAGTTTCAATCGAATGATGCCATTAAAATTCGACGTGTTATTCCATGCATACTTGGCAATCCGCAACTATCACCAACGGACCGATGTTGGAATCTAAATAGTTTTGAACCAAGCAAGAGGAGGAAAATTTGAGCACTTTTAAGCTTGGATT